>OZ005693.1:916986-1018432 GCA_963930775.1 Cliona cf. orientalis | reverse complement strand
TCACGATAATAGCTACTTCCTTCTGCTTTTCCCAAAATTAATGGTCCCTTTCTCATAGCAGGTCGCACTGAAAGACCCATAATACTAGATTATAGAGACAAGGCAATGATTATGCATCACTAGCTTAGGGAGGTCCCTGAAATGTGGCCATTTCTTTTCTATATTATAGTCTTTAAAAATGCTGAAGTGATCCCCCCTCCAAATTGAATTATCCCGAGGGGCATGTACCCTACAAAAGAGAGGTATGCAGACTCAGACTTGTACGATGTTCAGTCTTAGCCTAATATGGTTGGAGCTAGGCCTTCATATGCATTCATTCACATTGTATGTCCGTATTGACAGCAGCCAATCTGTACCAGAGCACCACAGACCCTTAGGCTAGGCTAAAGGCCTTAGCCTAATGCTAATAGCAGATATACTGTATTAGATGACATTACGTATTGCTTTTCCTGCAGAGATCACCAATGAGTTTGTCACGGTGACGATTGACCTGATGTCAGCTGCCGTTATCTGCAATTTTCAACAAAGCACCAGCAGCTCTGCTACAAAAACGTGCTCCATTGTGTACAATCAGAGTGAAACTTGTGAAGTCGATGACACTCTGCGCTTATCTCAAGTTAGGCAGATCGCACAGGACACATCAGATTCAGTGACTATTGGACTTCCTTTTGTGAGCCGCCTTAGTGGTGCTAGGCAGTCATACTGCTTTGTCGTCAATGCTACCAATGGCACCTATACAGCAATGATAAGGGGCACATTCAATACAGGTAATAACTATAATATAATGTTTTGGCTTAAAACAGCATTTGCAAGTACTAGATAATTATTTTTCCATTTGTACATGGAAATGGTATATATAGGGTATTCAAATAGTGCATGGGGCACAAAGTTTTGCCCTATATAAGGTATACAACAATACAAAATTTTTAATGACTGGTTTTGCTTTCATTGATAAAGGTTGTGATCCAGATCGTTTGTACGATGGCCAGGCAACTTCATCATCCCTTGCCGAGGGTGCTACTTGCGATCCACCGTCGAATTCTATCGGCACCTCGGATGGGTACGCCTGCTACAGCGGAACCCTCGTGGGAGCATATGCCGTCCATCGCTGTCTCAACTGTGACTACCGCTCCGTGAGAACGTGTATGGCAGATGGGAATTGGAATGGGACCGCTCTGCAGTGCAATTGTGAGTGTAAAAAAATCAGTACCTGCAGCAGTAATAACAATATTGTAGCCATGCAAACTTTATTTTATGTCACTCATGCTGTTACAGGCAGTCTGTAATAATATATAATTGTTTATAATGGATATAAATAAACATATTATTTATCATTGCAGGTCCGACTACTGCTGAATCGATTGAAATCTCTCTTCCTATTTCGTTGGGAGTTTTCATACCCATTATTGTGATTCTGATCGGACTGCTTATCATATTCATGGTACTTTACATCTCCCTTGCCCGCAAGAAGAAAGAGACGAGCGCACGTGTTGCGCAGCTCCAGAGCAGGGTGACAGAGTTGTCTTCCGTCTACGAGGAGCTGGACCCCCGGGCTAGCATGCTACTGAGTCAAAGTAGTATACGTAACAATGACACGGACACAACAGACAATAAAGCCTATAGCGTGCCGAGAAATACACCAATGAAAATTGTGGATACTGAGATACCTCTGGGAGAAAATTATGAAATCATGCGCTCTGTTACTCACCAATAGATTTCGATAGCTAAACTCTTATCTAGTATTAATATTATTAAAGCTACACATATGCACTTACTAATTTTTATTATTACAATTCTTGTTGACTATACGACGTGCTTTTCCATGCCATGCGCATGGTGTTTTTTCTTGGTCTTGTGTTTGATTTTTATTTTGCTGACTGTTTTCATAAACAGAGCTGCAGATTACAAAGCTACGTGCTGTGTCATCAAAATTATTGGTACAGATAATCAAAGATTGTACATTATTTGGGACAAAAGGTGATGTGACTAAACCTGTACAGGCTCTAAACAGCCTTGGGGCAACTGATGTGTGTATTATCAATACACACATCGGAATTGCAAGCCATAATTATTATTGCCAGCACATAAAACGACCCTTTACCAAACTAATTTTCAATCGCAGAGTGCTTAGCTATACTCTGAGTTCTGGATAACCAATGCAGCATCAATAACCCAATCAATTGTAAAAATTATTATTATAATATTATTATAAAGTTGCTAGCTAGATCACAGTGGTGTTGCAGACTCCTGAGGTGCCTGAAATTGGATTCATAATAATAATTATTACTGCATAAGGTATATTATATCATGTGTGCAACCTTTTTTCGATATAGTAATTCAGATCCCTTAATCAGGCATCTTGATCCACGAGAGTAGTTTTGGATGAACACTATATATTTGAAGTCAGCAGATGGTCGTGGAATTCCTTTCCCAGGGGCTCCAATCATTTGACATGCTGCCACACCAGTAAATAATTCTTTGGTTTCCTATAATTACGGCACAGTAAATTATATGATTAATTGACCAAATTTGTGAATCATATGATATAATACCTTATCCTTCAATATTACTTCCTTCTCTTTCGAAATATCTTCTGCTTCACAAGTAAATTGAAAATATGCAAGCCCTCTTTCAAATTCACCAGTATTATCAATAACAAACTGGCTGAGTTCACAAGTCTTCCCAACATAGTATTCATGGAATTCTTTAGACTTAACTGGTTGCAACTGGATCTCTTGCTCAATCTATTAAACATTGTACGTAGTCAGCATAATAATTATTGCATATCATAGTTGATCTAATTCACGAGATATGTACCTTCTTATATAGTATTGAAGTACCTTTAGTAAGGAACACAGCATAACCATGTACATCTCCACACTGAACAAACACTCGGGGATACCCCGAAATATTTGGCTTTTCAATACCAGAACCAGGTACACCGATGATCCTTGATGCTTCTGAGCCAGAGAATAATTTACCCTCCTGCACTCAATAAAGACACCAATTCAATTGCCAATCACTCAGGAGCATAAAAAAATCATTCCCCGGTAGAAATTTACTTGCTGGGGGTGTGGTAAAGTACTTACAGTATACACATGCAAGTACTCACCTCATCCATGAGTATGATATCTCTTCTATCGTGGATATCTTGTATACCTATGAACTCAAGGTAAATGCACTTCCTCTCAAACTCCTTTTTATTCCTTTTAAGAAACTCTCTTAATTGACAGTCTTCAGTGACTTTAATCTCCTCAAATTGGTCTTTTCCAAGTAATAAAAGAAATTGTGATTGGATGCGCTTGAATTTTCTAACAGCATGTCCCTGGCAAACATCAGAAACAGATCCTCTTGATCGTGTCTTCGATGTAATTTGCAATGGATAGCAATTGTACCATAATATTTTAATTATGAATATTATTATGGAATCCCTCTATATTCTGGACATGCACCCTATGAATAGCTTGAAGTGCATATTTTGAAGGGACGTCTCCTCATTTTAGGCCTGGGGTACTTTAATTTGTATGCATCTCTGTGTACTAGGTTGGGACCATTAGCTGTGTCCTGATTAAGGGAGATGTCCTCGATCATTTCAGGGGTGTCCTTATAAATAAAGGGGTTCCATAGATTGTATAATAATATATACCTCATATAAAAGAAGTGTGTCTTTGTCTAGATGTCTATTTCCTGTACAAGTACTTTGTACAAACACCCGATATCTCTTTTTGTCCGCATATGGGTTTCTGATTCCTCTGCCAGGTGCGCCAATCATAATCTTTGCTCTCTTACCAGTATATAGTGATTCTTCTCCCTGCAATCATGTATATTTGCATACAATAATTGGGATAGATATTATTTGGCTAATAATTAATTACATTCATTAGTAGCACTTCTTTGTCTTCAGATATATCTTCTGAGCTATGGGTAAACTCATAAAAAGCACAGCCTTTTGTATAAGGTAAGCCTTGTGACTTAATAAAAGTTAGCAGTTCACTTTCTTTCTCTACAGATAAGTGCATAAAGCGTGCACGATCGACTTCATCCAATCCACAACCCTATATAGTATACATAATATAATAATCATGCATCCTTGTGTATAATACCGCGTAATAATAATAATAATTATACTATAGTCTTCTATCACATAGGTATACCTCTTTCCATAAAATGAGGTGTGTTCCTTTAGCAAGATATCTCGAACCTGTACCTCTATCTTGCAAAAATACATCAAAATTATTTAGCCTTGGATTTTCAAGTGCAAGTACATCTACATTTGAATCAATTTTTTCTGGTATACCAACAATTCTGGGAGCATTCGGTCCAGTATACAGCTTCTTTGTAACCTTTCAGGGAAATTTGGATATAATAATATCTGCACTAATGCACATGCATCATGCATGTACTCAAGTCCCACGTGCAACTTATACCTTATGCATTAGTATGATTTCGACATCTTTAGAAATGTCTTCTCTGTCATTAACGAATTCATAGTATGAACATCCTCTGCTGAATTCAATATTCCTTCCTTTTAAAAGTAGTAGCAGTCCACACTCGTTCTCAACATTAATGACTTCAAAATCTTGCATATCAACTTCATCAACATCTTTTTCTGTTGCATTCCTTCTTCTTAAGTTACTACTGTTGATAATGTTACCAGGAGCTTCTGGCCCAGGATGATGATTCTGAAAACAATCACAAGCTATAGCTATCATAGTTATGCTATTATAGAGCACTGCTTACTTTATGCACAAGTAAGTATGTCCCTTTAGCAAGGAATCTATGACCTGGACTGTTATCCTGCACAAATACGGAGTACTCTTGGAGATTTGGATTAGAAACACAAGTAATCGATTCATTGGTTGAAGCACCAATAATTTTACGAGCTGCCAGTCCAGTAAAATACTTTCCTGATTTCTTTTGAAAGAAAGATAATAATCAACGATTGAGTCATATTATAAATTATTTTATCTGACCTTATCCACAAGAATGATTTTGACACCAATTGTAATGTCTTCTTTGTCATTCACAAACTCATAATATGCACATCCACTACGGTATTTATCTCCTAAAAATTTCACCAATTCATAATCTTGCTTAAGTTGAAACATCTTATATTTGGTTTTGTCAACTGGCTGGAGTTCATGTGGTCTTCTACCTGCAATAGCTTCAGTATACAATTTACACATACTGATGAATACATGTGCAGTCATATTGTATAATTATTATATAGAAATTATACCTTGGTGATCATGAATTTTGTAACAAAATATGATGAGGACGACACAATAGTATCCGAGGGGAATTACTAGTACAAGACCTAGCAATCCAAGCCTACGCAAATCCCGATCGGCTGGCTCCTTCACTGCAAGCAAATTGGTTATTATACATATTAATTATTGTGTGCAAGCATGCATTCAATTTAACCTTTGAGGGGTATCAAAAAATTTTTATATTCTCCACCAATATCACCACAAGCAATTGATCGGACACTCAAATTGCACTGAGCCTGCTGCATATTTGACATTAACAGCTGTGGATTATAGGAGCAGATGATAGTAGTTGAGTTGGTTTCATTTGGACAGTTTCCACAATTCTCTGTCACTATATCATAAGAAATAGCAGGGCAATCCGGTGCTACATTACTCCATGTGAAGGTGAGATCTTTGGAGTCCATATTAGTGAGGTGCACATCATCAGGAGGTGGAAATGGATCTAATTAATTAAAAGAAGAGGCCTTAATTATTGCAGCATACAAAACTTGGATATACAGGTCATTGTACCAACCTTTGGTTAGAATGATAGTATAATTTCCTATGTCAAACACTTGTGTACGATTATCAAGCTGACATATAACAACTGTGTCATCCAATGCACGTGTGACTGATTCGATAATGAGTTGAGAAGTATAGCAGCTGCCATTAATATCAAGACTCTGCAATATAACAGCATATGTATCCATAGGTCCATCACAAGTCCTGTTTATATTTTCACTGAATTCTCGATGGGGCAGAATAATCTCTTGTTGCATATCCATCAGACATAAACGTTCGATAGCATTCCCAGTCCAAATTGTGCTATCAGTGTTTGTTCCAATAACTGTGCAGATGAGTTCAAACTTGGATTTAGGACATATGCATGAACGAGTCTGGGCAGGTGTCAATATTGGACTACTGCAATTTCCAACTGTAAAGGTTGTGCATAATAATATGATTACGCAGTAGTGCACCACAAATGTAAGCTAGCATTACTAAAATGCTTAAAAGTACAAGGGTCAGAATAGCATGATTCATGGTCACGTAACTTCTAAATTACTGTCCCACCCACTTTTCTTTTCATCTGTGAATACCATTGGAATTCTCTAAACAATACAGTAACTGTCCCACCCACATTTCTAATCATCTGTGAATACCATTGGAATTCTCTAAACAATACCATACAAGGCTGCAGGGTAATATTCAAATTTATGAATGTTGATATGATTTATTTTTGAGTTGGTAAACAATTGCACCATGAATAGCTTCAACTCCAAGTGCATGTACAAACAAAACTTTGGCCAATTAGCATACATGTACACACTAAAATTAATTACCGGTAATAGTACACAAGATATTACACTGGTACATACAATATTAAATTTAATGTGTGTGGTCAAGTTTTCTTTATAGCGCAAATTTCTAAGTACCAGAGGAGCCTGCATGTGTAGCACCATAGTAGGCTAAAAATTAATGATCATGGGCCAACTAACTTCAATCAATTATGCAGCTTATGTATGCACCCAGTGAAGCTCTCTGAATAGCTAGCTAGCTATAGCTACACTGCATGTTTAATTTTTTGTGACCATCATGATCAAAAAGTTGGCTGCACAGGAAAGATACAGTATACAAGCTTCTCTGATCCAGTACTATATCATGTATATAATATTATGTCGACTAGCTAACAGCCTGTGCTAGAATAAGACAATAAGCAACACTGTACGCACCACTTATAGCAGCTTTAACTTGAGTTTTGATAATGCCATGCAGTATGCATGGCTCATAATAATAATATAAAGCTCACCTGTGCATACAGTGATTACCCACAAGGCACAGATCAATAATAGTTCCTGTAGCATTAAAAAGAGACCTTTTTACTTAAAAATCATGTGAAAACACAGCACTCACCGTAAATCTAATCTCCATCATACTCGTGCTGTTGCAGCTATGCAGGTAGATACACGTATTGTTGCAGCAACCTTGAAATGTATACCGCGGGGGGGGGGGGGGGGGCGGGGGGCGTGCAACTGGGCATGCGCGCATCTAGCCGCGTACGTACGTGCATCATGTGGCCATGGGTGGGGCTAAAGGCTATAAGTTGCCGTTTTCCATTCGCTCAGGTCTTACAACCGTTATTCTGAGCAATATTAAACAGTGAACTGCCGCATACGGTACTTTGGATACTATTAAAATGGTGGGGTTTACTGCAGTATCAAACCTCCATAAATATTCAAGTTCATTCTCTGTGAATGCAGGTTCTATTAAGTCGTCTTCACATCACTTCAAACACTGTACTGATTTTGATGATCTTGCATCCAGGTATACCATAGAGATAGCTAGAATAACCATAATTGCTCATCTGCTATAATTATAGGCGGTCCCATAATACTATAAAACAACTTATCCAATCAGTGGCATAATATTAATTTTTGTGCTCATGCATAAATCATATACCGTAAAATTATAGTATTCGGCCATTCCAAAATTTCTCTAAAATGAGCTAATCTATAGCCTATAGATATAGCCTGGCACTTGACTAAAACTAAGATTTCCTTATGTGCCTGCTGCTTACAAACATATGACATTTCCTACACATATCTGGCACTGACAAACAAATGAAGTAGGTTGAATTTTGCTCCATCCTACTACAGGTTCCCTATAATATTAAAAGACATACCGGTAATATTACTCAGCAATCATAATTGTGGCTTAATTATCTGATCTGGAACTTAAGAATCCACGATTGATCATGATGCATGAGCATATTTCTGGTTAGATAATGAGAATTGATCGGACTCTAATTGATTGTCTAATAATAATATTATTATGTTCTTTTATGCTGAATCACCACTGAATAAACTATTAACTGACAATTAATAATCAATCAAGATAGTGAATCCGATACTATGACATAGAGGAACCTGTTTTTTTGGAAACTCAACTTAAGTTTGCCTCACTTTTACAGATTGAACTCCCAGATGTTTATGATCATGGTGACAATCTCTATATAATATTATAACTTCTATAGGTCTGAGTTATTCAGTCTCTCATTATTATCATAGATCATAATATAGACTCAGAGGCGGCTGAGGGTAGTTCAGTTTGTGGGGGCAAAGTCAGTCAAATAGACCCCCACAAGCTAGTACGTACATTGATCATACTATAATATTATTACTATACAATATAGTAGCCTTCCACTTTGGGGGGGGGGGGGGGGGGGAGGGGGGGTTGCCCCTATTCCGCCTCCCCTGAGACTACGTGGTCTATATGATCTATATTATTGCATTTGCAATCACAACAGTTAATCCTAAGGCTAATGAGTTTGTTCATCTTCTATATATAGGGATGATGTCAAGTACTAGCTTCATTAAAATAAACAGCTGCATTTGCCCCCCTGAGATAGTACACAACTTCACGTATGAGTGCACAACATTTGGAATAGGAACAACTCTGTGGAGAGGAACGGCATTTAATTGTGCTGGGCAGGGTAATGAGATCACTTTGAGACACAGTCTCTTTGCTCAAGAGAGAGGTACCACTGACTTCTGTAACAGTGGAAATATCACAGGCTTTAGTTTAAGAGCACACAACAACTTTTACACATCTCGGATTATTGTCTTGTTTAGTTCTAACTTGATAGGTCGTAGTGTACAATGTGTTTATGACAGTGGCAGCACTGAGGAGGTCATTGGAAGTTCTACCATAAGCACTGAGACAGGTATAATATAAGCCATGGTTATCTTATTGGTTTAATAGTTGATCTTTAGCTATTGTATACAGATCCATTTCCTCCCCCAATGCGAGTCAGTTTAGCAAAAATTCAACCAGGGCCTGAACTCACTTTCAGCTGGACAGAAGTGACCACCAGCTGTCAAACTACCGAGTACATGATTACATCGGACTGTGGTAGTTGTCCTGCTATAACCACCTTTACTACGGTTGTATGCACCAACATATATATTGATGGTAATCGCATGTGCTCCTTTGCCGTAAAGACAAAGGTTTGTGGGAGTATTGAAAGTACTCAAAGTAATAACCTATCTGTGATGCTAAAAGGTATGAAGATTAATGGGTATAATCATGACATTAATATTGTATACGTATCATAATATCATGACTTAGCCTTGTATCCTAGGTAACAGCCATGATATAACTCCCATATACCCCAGCCCTCAGGCATTATAACTCCCTACCCCTGACAATAGTCCAATAACACAGTTGCACTGGCATACCAAGTTTGTGTTGTGGCTACTAGCTTTTCACTTGCTATAGCTAGTAGCTCCCACACATAATACAATCACTAGGAGGGTTCCAGCTTGACAGACTATTGTACAGATTGTCATTATGATAGGATCTAGCTACCTACTACTCCGACTCAAATACAAAAAAGTAAACAGTCTGCTGATTACCCTGACCAGTCATGGTCAAGATATTAAACAGATAAACTATGTTTGCCCAGGATATACCGTTCATATACCACCTTTGCTCTCGGGCTACGCCCTCGAGCTCAGGGTGGTATATGAACGGTATATCCTGGGCAACCATAGTTTATCTATTACTAATATCATCAAGTTCCAGATTCCCCAATTCCTAATGTAGTTCCTGTGTATTCACAGGTGACTGGACGGCTGATAGGTCTTAACACAGAATTCATAAAAGCAGTAAAATTAATTCTTAATAATTAATGAAGCATAATATTATTAATATTTTGCCATTCTAGGATCCTTTCAACATCACTGATGGAATCGATGGTTCTATCATATCTTACATCATTACCTACACAGATGCTACATCTGGAAATATCTGCAGTTCTAGTATAATACTTAGCTCATCCGAGTCTTGTATGACTGAAACATGTAAACATTATTATGATACAAGCCGACCCACTTCGACTTGCACAAATGGGGTTCCCATTAATGTTTCTGTATCTGCAACTAACTCGCTAGGATCTGGCCCAATTTCAAGCCCACTTTCAGTAGTTGGTTGGTTCTTAATAAAACTACACTGTACTGCAAAATGCCTAATCTTATTTCTATTCATAGATGTGAACAACAGTTTTGTTAAAGTGACTATTGATTCCATGCCTCCAGTGGTCACATGTGCATTCCTAAACCAGCAAGGGAGTAGCATAAAAAGCTGTTCTGTTGCATACACTATCAGTGAAACTTGTGTGATCGGGGATATGTTGCTTTTACCACAAATGAAACAAATTGCTCAAAGTGTATCTAATACAGTAACAGTTGGTTTTCCTATTTCCCATACCTTCAATAATCACAGCGGGTGTTTTATTGCCACTGCAACCAATAGTACATTTACAGCTATGATACAGGGATCATTCAACACAGGTGCAGTGTACAATAATTCAATCTACTGGATTAACCTAACTAGTTACTTGTAGGTTGTGATGCACACCAGCTCGGTGATGGAGTGTCACTATCTAATGATTTTACTTGTGATCCACCGTTGATGGCTCTTGGAATGAAAGATGGGATCATTTGCTACGGCGGAACTCATATTGGTGCTGTTGCAATTCACTACTGCCTCAACTGTGGCTACAGCGTACTAAAAAGAGCCCCAGTGAGGGTATGCTTGGCAAATGGAACCTGGAATGGCACCACCTTTCAATGCACATGTAATACATCATGCTTATACAGCTATCTTTAGGCTATCAAATAACCATCATTTTAGGTACTGAGAGTAATTCAGTTCAACTTCTTCTTGGACCTTTGATTTCAGTTGTAGCACTATTGGTATTACTTACTGTGGTATTTATAGCTACAACAACATACTTAATCGGTGAGAAGAAAAGAGTTGCTGCTCAGCTTAAGAATAAGGTTGCAGAGACATCAGTTATTTATGAAGATATTGCGGACTCCAAACCAGAGTCTGATACTGAGAAGAATGTAGCCTACAATACCATACCAGGTCCTGTACAATAGGCTGTTAATCAAAAATTGTACTGTGTGTCTACCTCCTCACAAACAAAGTAATCAGGCTAGCTAGCTACCCAATGTGCTTTAAGCTTCCATACTTCTCAATAATAATAATGTATACAAGGAGTGAGCTCGCTTCGCTCGCTCACTCCTTTATCTCTGTGCCGCATAATATTATTATTGTGCATGTGCCATCGACGACCTTTACCTACACATTTCTGCGCGTGAACGTGAGCAAGCTAGCGCACGTGCACATCCTGCCTGATCATGTGACTTTGTCAATCAGCTAGCTCGTTTGTTGTCTTGCAGCTTCGCTCGCAAGGACTCCCAAGAGAAGATGCTTAGAATAGAATCGCCTCCTTCTGGAAAGCACCTATGGGCAACATTGACTCCTGAATGTCACCCCTTAAGTGGTACAATTCAATCTAAGTTTGCCCCGGTGGCGTTTTTTGAAGCAGCTCACTTTAGTCGCCGCTGGGGCCATAGCCAGCCGTGTCAGTGGGCTGTCTATTGTATCGCCCCAAGTCCAGCGATGCCTAGAAATAAAACGTTTTAACTCGGGTCGAATCGCTTCCGGTCACCTCCCGCTCGTAACACACACACACACGGACAACTATAATCTTAGTATAATCAAGAGTAAATAATAAGGAGGAGAAGAGAGTATCGAACGCGCTATATACTCCGTACAAGATGTTTTCGGAAAGTCACGCGCCAGGAATTCAAAAATCGACCAATCAGAGCGCTCGATTCAAATGGTACGTTGTGGGCGTGGCCTCGAGTGCAAGCTAACGCGAGCGCGATTTCGACCGAAAGCACGAGCAGATCACAATATAAAACGAGCGTTTATGAAGAATCTAGCATAAAATTCATGAAAAACGCCTCTATTCTTCTCAGTTCTAAGAAAAATCAAGTGTTTAGCCCCTTGGGCTAGTCACGTGCGCACGGGTGCAAGTCACGTTACTTGCCGAAAACATATTACACGGGGTATATAGCGCGTTCGACACTCTCTTCCCCTCCTTATTATTTACTCTTGGTATAATGATAAGATTATTTGTCCTATATCAATGGGGTCAGAGTGTGAAAGCGACCCTTTACCAAATAATTAAAAGTAGCAATTTTAGCATGCAAAATTGCATGAATGTGATTCACTTGGATACATCATTGTAGCTTGTAGTACAAAGATTAGACTTATATTGCTCAAAATAGGTAGCTACATAACTAAGATAATATTATGACAAGATTGAATACACAAAAATAAAAAAACTAGCTATCTACGATCATAATTAATAATACACATCAGTACTCAAAGATAATATTATTACTACTGAGTTTGGCCATGATACACAGTACATACATGAACAAGCATGCAGAATGTATGGGATGGGAGGAGATCAAATCAGTCATCGAGGGACTCCTTGTCGAAGTGGTACTCTCCGTGGCCAGCTCCCACGCGCTTGAGGTTAGTGATGTGGTCTCCCATCTCTTTGATACACTCCACCTGCTCTTGCAAGAAATTGCTCTCCAGAAAATCAGCCATCTGTGATTATAATATAACAATGGTGGTTTAACTATTATTATTAAGGGTCATTTCTTTTAAGACTAGTCTTCTAATTCCCAGGCCCACTTCCCAACCCAAGCTCAAAAATGATCACCTTTGCAGGATAAGAAAAATAACATTTTGAGGCAGCATTATTACACAACATTAAACCTGAGGTTAAACACCCATTCAAGGGGTGCATCACCTAAGTAACCAATTGAAGTCAACCCTATCAAGTTTGTGTACTCCATGGATCCATTACTACCCTGCATAGTGATCTCTGAGCTGAGCTGAATGGAGCGGACAGCTACGGGCAGCTGCTGCACTCACCTGGTAGTCATTGTGCTTGTTTGCAGTCTTGTGCAGCTCAATCAAACTGCTGTTCATGGATTTCTCGAGCTCGAGAGCATCCTGCATCGCCTCTAGTCCACTGCCCCACTCGTCCTTGATCGGTTTCTTGATGTCACTGAGAATGATGCGGCCACCTCGCTGAACTTGAAATTTCATAAGGCATTCTGCATGTTCCTTCTCTTCGTCGGCAGCTTTCTTGAAGAACTTAGCAAAGCCAGGGAGAGCCACGTCATCCCTGTCAAAGTAGTACGACTGAGTGTGTGCGTTGGGGGGGGGGGGGGGGGGGGGAGGGAGGGGATTGGAGGCGGGAGAGAAACTTTAACTATCCCTTGTGGGACATAACGCTTTTCTTTTCTGTAGATTAACAGCTGATAATTAACGTAAATTGCATCCGACCTGATATTAACTCACCATAGACATGTAAGAGTACATGGCGAAAAACTCGGAATTGATCTGTTTGTTGACGCCTTCCTCGGATTCAGGGTCGTAATTCTGCCTCACTTGACTAGTAGCCATCGCGCCAAACTATAAGGAAAACGTTGATGGCCGAATCAATCTCTCGAAGGTCGATTGTAGGTGGTCTGGTTTGTTTACGCATCCCGATACAACGGCGGAACTCAAGAGGACGTGACCTCCAAGTACATCGCGCATGTGCATAAAACCACAATGTCATACCTTGATGGGTAAAATTATTATTACAGCGGCACATAAAAATACAGCAATGATACTCATCACGCTAACGGAAAATCCATGGAATCATATAAATCATAATTTCGCAGCTGAGATTTAATACTAAAATTAATAGCCTGTTCACACTCTTGGTATAGAATCTGAAGAAGTCTAGGAGTCACAACCAAGGGTCTCACGGTCAAAGTGGTATTCTCCATGACCTGGACCAACACGCTTGAGGTTGGTGATGTAATCCCCAAGCTCCTTGATGTCTTCTACTTGTTCATGCAAGTAATTGCTCTCAATAAAATCAGCCATCTGCATCACAAAATTTAATATTAAATTTTCTTAGGATGAGTATATATAGGGTATATGTAGGTATTATGAGACAGTTGGTATTATGGGACATCCATACTAACGAAGATGGAAGTTTCTGGTTTGGGGGTCATTATATTATACCTAACTAGAACTATTACCTGCTAAGTTGAATTTGCTATCTACCTTATTTTGACATGGGTTTACGCTTTCATTGTTTAAAAATGTAGTGAAACAATGATTTTCGGTTTTTGGTGTATCAACTTTACAAATTTGCTTATTTGGTACATCAAACTATTTATTTTTTGAGGTTAACACTCAAATCTCACTTTAAGCATGCCAACTTGGGTAAGACATCATCTTAAAACACCTCCTGATAATTGCCTTTATCAGTGGGAAGGTCGTGTCTCATAATAGGGACGGTGTCCCATAATATATTCAGTACTAATGATAGCAAAACAATTTTTAAAAAATTGCATCATTTACGGTAGTGAAGTTGATATTTGTAACCCATGTATAAGAGGCCATAGGCAGTCCTTAAAAAATATACCACTTTAACTATTCCTAAAACAATTGTGTAAAAGCAGTCACAAGTTTAGTGTCTCATAACTGGGACATGTACCCTATATAATAATTCTACCCTTAATTACCTGAAAGTCACTATTATCATTTGCAATCTTGTGCAGATCCAAGAGTGCCTGATTGACGGTCTTCTCGAGCTCCAGGGCATCCTGCATAGCCTCAAGCCCGGTCCCCCACTCGTCCTTGGCCGGCTTCTTGATATCGCTGAGAATGACACGCCCACCACGCTGCGCTTGGAACTTCATGAACTTCTCTGCATGCTCTTTCTCTTCCTCTGCAGCCTTTCTGAAGTATTTGGCAAACCCAGGGAGAGCTACATCATCCCTTTCAAAGTAGCATGACTGCAGGAAAAATAAATTGCATGAAACAGATTGCTTTTAATAAAAAAACTTAATGCTATGAATTTACCATAGATAGATAAGTGTACATTGCACAGAGCTCCATGTTGATCTGTTTGTTGACTCCTTCCTCAGAAGGTTTGGCGTAGTTTTGCCTCACTTGACTCTCAGTGGCCATGGTCCTCAGGAAGCTGGTAACTATTAAACTAGAATCTGACAATGCCAAGAAACGCTGTGAAAAGATTCTACTGAAGAAATGAATCATTTATCCACTTTTATAGTGAACTTTGCATCTCAACTGATTAGTCTGCTTGCGTGAGAAAGTGTAGTGCGGGAGTAAGTTCATTGTACATTGCACTGTCCTTTAGTAATAATTTTTAGGAAACGCGCATGCGCACAACTTACACGTTGAAATTGTACGTGTAGCACCGGATAATCCGGATTGGGGAGGGGGGTGTGGCTCGCGAGACGCGCCGATATTATTATTATACACGATTCATGATATTAAAAGTATTGATAAAAATAGGGGGATACATTTCTCAGAGGCATAAAAATTAATATACTCTCGCAACTAGAACACAATTCAAAAAAGTCCCAGTATAGCAGCAAAACGTTTAAACCACCAAGTGGGAGGGGACGAGCTTACTCGCCGAGGGTCTCACGGTCAAAGTGGTATTCTCCATGACCTGGACCAACACGCTTGAGATTGGTGATGTAGCCTCCAAGCTCCTTGATGGCCTCAACTTGCTCATGCAGATAGTTGCCCTCGATGAAGTCAGACATCTGCATGAAGACAATTTTTGTCATGAATACTAACTCCTGAGTGGTTGCATAGTCTTACCTGGAAATCGCCATTTGCGTCTGCGATCTTATGCAGATCCAGGAGTGCCTGGTTGACGGTCTTTTCAAGCTCCAGGGCATCCTGCATAGCCTCAAGCCCGGTCCCCCACTCGTCCTTGGCTGGCTTATTGATATCTTCGAGAATGATGCGCCCGCCGCGCTGCACTTGGAACTTCATGAGTTTCTCGGCATGTTCCTTCTCTTCGTCAGCAGATTTCTTAAAGTACTTGGCAAAGCCAGGGAGAGCTACATCGTCCCTGTCAAAGTAATACGACTGTAGGGGCAAAAAATTTTTAATTTTCTACAGCTTGCACTTGCGCAAATTAACGCATACGCGCGCGCTTTGCCCGCGAACTTACCATGGAGAGGTAGGTGTACATGGCGTAGAGCTCCATGTTGATTTGCTTGTTGACGCCTTTCTCGGAGTCCTCAGCATAGTTCTGCCTCACTTGACTGACAGTGGCCATTGTGGTTGGTTCTCAGTTGCTAGTGCTTGCGAGAGAAGTTACAGAAAGGTTTGGATTGCGTGAAAACGATGTGGTTGCGGTAGTAAAGCTCAGTTGCCCGTGCAGTCACTGCTACAGCAAGACGACTGAAGGGGCGGATCAGCCAAACGTCTTTATGTAGTAAGGCGAGCTTCTCGTTTGATTGGCCAGTTTGCGTGGGAAAGGCGTGGGTGTGGACCATCACATGACGGTTGTCATGCAACGCGCATGCGCCAATTGGAACAATGCCGTGGATATTCATGCGATGGGCCATGGGCTGCCAAAACAAACATCACATGTCATGCATGCATGCCAATAATTATTGTTGTCAGATGATGAGATAATCACAGGCCACTACCACGTTTTGCATAATTTTGTCAGTACACCTTTGATGTCTATTTTACAGTCAACAAGCCAGAGAATAGAGAAAACCATAATAAACTGTTACTATAATAGGGGTTAGTTCAGGACTCCGTCAGCCATTCAAGTTTGCCCTGTCCATGGATCCTCTCTCACCTTTCCTCAGCCTCCACAATCTTTCAACAAGGGGAAAGAATGCCTATAGACACATAATAACTATTATGAACATAATGTTTACAGTTAGATATTATTAAATTTTGTCAATGGCCATTGGGGACTCACAAAGTATGACAAAATCAGTAGGTAGATGAGCAGACCAACACTAGCTACTAGATGCTGCCACCAGTGACCTTTTACAGCCTGCCATAGAAATAAAAGAAACCAAGTTGCATACTACTGTTAAGAATTTATTGTTGGCGTACCACAACATCGATGATAAAGAAGATGTTCACACCAATTATCAAAATAGCAATCACCCACACTATGATGCTCCAGATACTATTAATTAAAAAAAAAAAAAAAATACAATATGCATCAAATAATAGCTAGCTAGGGTTAACTTACATGGAGTTTTTGAACTGTCCCATCACTTCTCTGTCGGATGTGGCATGCAATAGTGGTAGAAGAGAGAGAGGCAGCTACAATGATGTTAGAGATAAAAATTGTGGTTTTTTTTTTTTTTTTTTTGCTCGAATTATGTATTATACCAGCAAGCTCTGCTCTATGTTGATGTAGTTGTCGAGATAGTCCAGACTGTTCCTGGCCAAAATGGCAATGATGACACAGGGCACTATGGCAACGGAACGAGTAAGAAGAACTCGCTTCCATTTTGCCCACTTAATGTCAAGAAAGCCCTGCAGGATGTATAATAATATTATTATCCTTATACCGATGTGACATTATACAATCAGTAGTGTTATAGACTTACTTCCATAACAAACTGGCCGGCGTAAGTACCCTATTAAAGAACGAGGGATAAGAAGATGCTCATGAAGTGCTACACACACATAGAAAGTGCTAAGTACACACACCCACACACACACACACACACACACACACACACACACCGTCATGGTGGAGCTTTGACCAGCAGCAAGAAGTCCAATTGCCCAGATGTACTTAATCCAGCCCAGTTGGTCATAGCGATAGTAGAGGCACTGCTCGGCATTTAGGAGACTAATGTTCTCAGCACTGCAGGCTAGTACTACGTCAACTGGCACATCAGAGGGATAGCTATAGTTATACACAGCCTGCATAGTAGATAATATTATGCTTACGTGGGTGTAGAAAATCATATAGGAAATGTATGCACATAAGATTGGCAGATAGTTTTCATGCTTATAAAAACATTCCATTATAGGATTGGCAGATTTCTAAGGTAACATAGTTTATGGTCACATGATCCAACAGGATATTTACCGATATTTCTCTAACTTTAATGATCGAGTTTACCCATGGCAATATTAATTTGTGGATTTAACATTTCCACTACTTAATTTGAAACTTACAGCTCCAAAGACGCAGATGACAAACATATTAACAAAGAAGGAGACAGCTAGAGCAATCGTGGACTCAATGGAGTTGTACTTGATGCCCTCTTTCACCTCCACCGGATCCTTCCTGGAGATGGCTCGACTCTGAGCGAGGAGAAAATTTATTTTAATACGATAATGAGAGGAGGCGGGAAGAAAATTAATACATAATAATAATGGTACTAGTTATGGTACTGATACCATACGGCAATACTTTTGATTTAGTTTTAGCATGCAACTTTGTAAAATTGTGAGCATGCATGATCTGGAGATGAAGACTATGCAATGGAGACTAGGTAGGACTCTCGAGCCATAGTATTATTATGTTTTTCTCTGGCCAGAATCAGTAACAATAATTAAATATTATTATGGCACTCACCAGAACGAGTCCTGAGTGCAGGTAGAGGTTATGAGGCATTATGACGGCACCGACCACGCCCAGTCCCTGCTGAATGGCTTTATTGGTGCAGTTTTTACACCACGGAATCACTGCACCTTCAAATACAGCCAGCTGGTTGGGACGAGCATAGATGTACTGCATTCATGATAATAATAATATTGCATGTGTATTTATATTGAGGTTAAACTATAGGATTTTTTTATGAAACTCACCATCCAACCGAACATCACACACATGACCATGATGAGCATGCCAAAGAATGCTTCGAGATATCGAAGACCTAGTGTTTATAATCATCAACTTAAACATGTGGATGACTTAATCTACGCTCAGCCTGGTGCTTACCATAGCTCTCTAGAAAGAGGAAAGTGAATGTATCCACACCAGTGATGAGACAGCCCTCCCACAGTGGAATACTAATTAAAAAAAGGGTCACTTCGTTGCTAACTTGAGAGACTATTACAAGCTTACGTTCCATTGGAGAGAATGTTGATAGCCAGGGCAGAACCTATCACCTCCTACGTGAAATCACAAAATGATAATCTTTGCTAGAATGCAGCTGCATATTTCTGCATTGACATGTGGGTTAACTTACTTGTATATCGCTACCAATGATAGCAAGCTCCATAGCAATCCAGAGGACGTAGCGAGGAACACGTGGATATTGGTCTCGACACACTTGGGCCAAATGCTGGCCCGTCACCACGCCAAGCTTGGCGGAGAGCAGCTATTGAAAGGAAGATATCATTCCAAGCCCTTTCAACTTAATTCAGATGAAATAATTGTTAAAGTTTACTCGGTCTTACCTGCAGTATTAGTCCCATGACTGTGGACCATAGCAACACCCACAGGAGCTGCATAGTATGTAACAGTATGCAAGTATTGAAAAATGAACCCCTCCCCCCCCCCCCCCCCCCCACACACACACACTTTTTATCAAAGTGGGGCCCCTCTACCTCCTCCCCTCCCCCCTTCCATTTCTCCTCCATGATACGGATCCAGAGCTGTAGGAAATCCTATCATGACTAAGACACTCACCTTATACTGTGCAACGGAGCCAGCCTGGAGATCACTCTCTATGTTCCCAGGATCAAGGTAGGCAATGCTCATCAGGAATCCAGGACCTGTAAACTTCCATAGTTTCCGGAAACTGAATATGGGCTACAATAAGATAATAATAGTAGTAGTATTTGAACCCTAAAAGGACACGATAGTAATGCTGCATTGTAGTACAATCATGAGAGTTGATAAAAGGAAATTATAGCTACCGTATTTCTTCTAAAAATTCGGCCCTTCTAATTATTCGGCACCCTTTACCGAATGATTGAATATAGTTCGGCAAAGGTCGTCATGCGTATATGCTGTAAACGGGAATAGAATGCGCACACAGACAGAATGATGAATATTAACCTCTAAAAATTCGGCGAAGCTAAAGCAATATTATTATTTTCATGCCGAATTTTTAGAAGAAATACGGTATATAGAATCTGCTGTATTTGGCCATAGATCTACGCATATGATTAACGGACTCACTGCTCCTTTGGGGACATGAATCAGTTGGAAATCTTTAGCTTTATGCAGCTCCGATTCCTCCAATGTTTCTCGCTCGTCACTGACAGCCTCACACTCCACGTCAATGTTGCATTTGTTTGGACCTGCACCAAGTAGTGGCGTCGTCTCCTTGATGGTGGGTGTGTCCCCATCACTGTGTATTGTAAAATCTGACTGCTACATGGCTCCGTATAGGGAAGCATGCAACCATAGATTATATATTCGGGGAATATATAATCTATGATGCAACTGATTTGAGCTAGTGCAAATTGAGCTTATGTTTTACAGTATTTAACACTCACATGGACTCTTTTTGTTGTGACATTTCAATGTCTAAGCAATCGTGCACAGCGGCCGGGTGACTCGATGGATGCTGATCGTGCTGATACGCTGTATTTAAAATACAGGAGGGAGCCGCCCGTGCAGACACTGCCACAGCAAGACGGACTAAATAAGGTGAGTGTAGGCAGACCTTTTTATATCCAATGACTACACGTACACCACCGCTAGGTCGCGGCGCGCGCGGCATGCAGCTCGGGTTTCCATTGGTCAATCATATTATGATAGATGATTTTATTGTTGATCCATGATCCAACAGCCAAACTGGTCACATGCATTCCTCACCACCGAACCCAAAGCATGCACAATAATTATTTGCAATTGATCACACTTTTGAAATTCTTTTTGTGGGAATTCAGCGACCTAATAAACTACTATACATAACATTCAACTCAAAAAAAAAGTAAGTTCCAAAAAGCAGCAGTTCTTTTCTTTCTCAATGGTTCGATAGGACCAAGTGGGAGGAGTTTACTCGCCGAGGGTCTCACGGTCAAAGTGGTATTCTCCATGACCTGGACCAACACGCTTGAGGTTGGTGATGTAGCCTCCAAGCTCCTTGATGGCTTCAACTTGCTCATGCAAGAAGTTGCCCTCAATGAAGTCAGACATCTACATGAAAGACATAAAACATCCGTAACTTGATACAACATCCTTTGATCTTTCACTATAGAAGGTCACACCTCTAGTTGTCATCAACTTACCTGGAAGTCATTGTTGGCATCGGCGATCTTGTGCAGATCCAAGAGTGCCTGGTTGACGGTCTTCTCGAGCGCCAGGGCATCCTGCATAGCATCAAGCCCGGTCCCCCACTCGTCCTTGGCCGGCTTCTTGATGTCGTTGAGAACGACGCGCCCGCCGCGCTGCACTTGGAACTTCATGAGTTTCTCGGCATGTTCCTTCTCTTCGTCAGCAGATTTCTTGAAGTACTTGGCAAAGCCAGGGAGAGCTACGTCGTCCCTGTCAAAGTAGTACGACTGTGTGTAGAGGTGGGGAAAAGAAATAAAAACGGTAAGCTTACTGCCTTTACCAGCGATTAACAACAAGCGCGCTTAGGTCTATCAAACAAGTTTCTTACCATAGAAAGGTAGGTGTACATGGCGTAGAGCTCCATGTTGATCTGTTTGTTGACGCCTTTCTCGGAGTCTTCAGCATAGTTCTGCCTCACTTGACTGGCCATTTTTCTTCGCTAGTAGTTTTGTTGGCGACAGTTGGTTGAAAAAAAGTAGGTCGTGAAAGAATTTTTGAACGTTGAGATACACCAGTTGCCCGTGTAGACACTGCCACAGCAAGACGACTGAAGCTCCAAGGGCAGGTGCTTCCGTTTATATACCCGCGGTCTTTCTGCTTTCTGATTGGTCAGATTTTGAGGGAGCGTGGGCGCCGTTCAGTCACATGATTGTGTGAGTGCGCATGCTCAATGGGTGTGGCAGGCGCCGGCACGTCCGGCGTTCGTGCTTTGTCGGGTTACACAAAGAATTTGTGACTAAAAATAGAACAAATTGTGCCGCTCTTAATTAATATAATTATTATACCACATCTTTCATTAATTTTGTGCACACAGCATGGCAGAGCTTCCATCTTACGCGTGATAATAATGCTTGTGACCAATAATATTATGGAGGAAGTCACATAGTGCAATAATATTATTGACATGATTTAATAATAATATTATTACTAACAGCCCTGTCAAATTTTATCCTTTTCTAACTACAATAATGTTTTTATAATATTTATCATAATTATACCCCTAAAATTATGAGCATACAGCTTTGCCCCGATTAGCTTTTTTTTTCTCCAAAATTATAATATTCATGTGTTTTCATGGTCTAAAAAAGTTCACACTAGATATAGTAATGGCCTTGAAATAATATAATATTATGATTTCTGATTTCCTATTAATGTTCAAAAAAAATTAATAATTTAATATCTGTTCTCCTGTAATAATCTCAGGGGCAGCTGCTCCATATTATATCTCCACCAATCAGGCACCTACCGGTGGCACAACAGCAAGATTGTAATCCAATTGGTTAGAGAGCCGGGTGTAGTCATTATAATAGGAGCACCCCTTCTCGATTCGGGTAAACGGGAGCCCAAGCTCCACCCACGTGTCGACGAGGGCGCTGATAAACTCCTCATGCATCTCCGGGGTATGAAATGGAGTTGGAGCGATGCGTAGCTTCTCCTCTCCCCTCGCCACGGTGGGGTAGTTGATGTCCTGGACGTAGATTTGATGTTTCTCCATCAACTTCAGTGAAGCTTGAGTGCTGCGCTTGGCATCACCAACCTATTGGTGTGCAGTGTGTATGGGAGGGGGGGGAGGAGGGTGGAGAGAGAGAGAGTGTGATAGGCCTGTCCGTGTGATCACTGCCACAGCATGACATGACGCAACCACTAAAATAATTTACAGTGAAAATACCCCTTACTATACTATTGGCTTTATACATACATGTGACAGGAACAATCTTATCTCAAACACAATAAAATGTCATAATGTTCTGAGATACCAAATCCATGTCCAGTTGTCTGGTAGTAGTTGCTGTTTACACAATATTATTAAGGTGGGTGGCATGTGACTCTATCATGAGACTGAAATTCACATGACAACCACATACAATAGTTGTGTACTCATTGGGCTGGGACACGTACATGTACATGTACGTGACTACATGCAAAAGGTCAGGCACCTATCTCCCTATGGTAGGTCTATTGTAACCAAATACTACGCTATGAATACAATTACCATTTGAAAAAGGGGGAGGAGGAGATTGCTTCAATTGACAAGCAAAATTAATTTCTAGACTCACGTGTAGTGGTATGATGTGGCTAGGGCTTGGTACCACAGGCAGTCCAGCCTGCACTAGAGCATTTCTCAGCCTACGCACACTCCACTGGTGTCTGGCTCTCAATTCACGCCCCTCCTCCGATTTCAAGATCTGGACTGACTTCAGGGCAGCTACGGACTGCATGGGGGGCATGGCCGTCGTGAAGATGAACCCATCGGCGTAGCTCCGCACCATGTCGATCATTTTTGCTGAGCCAGCAACGTAGCCACCGGCGACTCCAAAAGCCTTTCCAAGCGTCCCCGAGATGATGTCAAGCTTGTCCATGATCCCGTCCCTCTCCCCTACGCCAGCTCCTCGGTCCCCATACAGACCCACGGCATGTACCTCATCGATAAAAGTGAGGGCATTATACTTGTGAGCAACATCACAGATTTCTTCGATTGGAGCAATATTCCCCGACATTGAGTAGACAGATTCAAAAGCCACGATCTTCGGAACCTGAGGGTCGTACTTTTTCAGCAGCTCTTCAAGGTGCTCGGGATCGTTGTGACGAAAGATCTCCTTTTTCGTTTTTCCGTGCCGGATTCCGACAATCATCGAATTGTGGTTACCTGCGTCAGAGAAGTAGACGAGATTGGGGATCATTTTGCCGAGGGTCGACAGAGTGGCATCGTTGGCGACGTAGCACGAGCTAAAGATTAGGGCGGAGTCTTTTCTGTGGAGGTCAGCGAGCTCGTTCTCAAGAGCTACGTGATAGTAACTAGTCCCTGAGATGTTTCTAGTGCCTCCTGCACCAACTCCATGGCTCTCAACTGCCTCCCTATGAAAGAAAAAGTTAGGTGCATCAGTAAAATTTGATAATGCAATAATTTGTAGCTCTTGCTATTTAGGAAGGTAGGGTGTCCCAAGCTAATGCAAGAAGTCATGAAGTTCTATCAGCACTTTACATAAGTAACTTGGATGATCTTAATAGCCAATTGCATTGTCATCTCTAGCTCTGTGCAATCTAAGGTACTTCATTGCATCAGTGAACATATATATACCAGTACAATAATACCATGTACATGTATACTATTGTATAGTGGTAGGTACATGGTTTACAGGATACGGGAAGTGAGGGCAAGCCAGAGGAAGTCAACATAGATTGAGTTTCACCACCAAACAGATCATGCAGGGTAAATAGATTTGGCCAAAGATAAGCAGAGTGGTCATACAATAGCTAGTTTGCAACACTGAAAGCTGCCTGACACATGACTTTATTTGCACAATAATAATATTTATTATTTCACCATCCCAAATACACAGCTCTACTATTGCTTAACTTAAAGGGGACCGAAGACTAACATGTGATCAACAATGTCTGTAGTACTACAACTGAATGTGAAATGTAATGTAGTAGTAGGAATTACTTCAAATGGGATAAACATCAACATATAGCGGCATGGGCAATTACACATGAAAATCCATTTCCCCCCTGAAATCAACAAAACTGATTCCTTTACTCACAGTGTTGCCTTGATGACTTCAGGGTGCTTGCTCATGCCCAGGTAGTCGTTACTGCACCAGACAGTGATGTCCCTGCCATCTTTCACCCTAATTGACGTATCATTGAACTGCTTGGCCGTGGGGGTGCGGTCAGAGGATCGGGCCAGGATACGGAACCGACGGTAAGAGTTGTCCTCCATCTTTGCCTTGATCTTGCTCTTGAAGAAGGTGTCATAGTCAAGATTACCATCACCTTAAGAAAGGAGTGAGAGAGAGAGTAATAATGAATCCAGATTTATTTTATATCACACAACTGAACTTTATGCAGAATTTTAGCATAATTTTGGTATCTTTATAAATACTATGCAGCATGTGTATCATGCATGTTACTAATTTTAGAGCAATTTCTAAGGTAGACAAGAGGAAGATTAAGCACGGTTATGTGCATGAAGCAAGTCAATTGGGACAACAATGGCAATGCTAAGGAGCTAGGAGTAGCCTACTAATAAGGCCATTGTCTTTCTTCCTCTACCTCTCTCACCTAAACAAACCACACACAATAGAGCTACCTAGGTAGTGTTGATAGCGTGTGCTTAGCACATGACCAAGGCTGAAGCGGCCGGCTATAATAGG
Source organism: Cliona cf. orientalis (assembly GCA_963930775.1). Lineage (NCBI taxonomy): Eukaryota > Metazoa > Porifera > Demospongiae > Clionaida > Clionaidae > Cliona > Cliona cf. orientalis. Next base: position 993,047 of record OZ005693.1, on the reverse strand, counting down.
CACATCCATTATGGGCCATCCCTCACTCTATTTACACCACACAGCAGCCCTTAAACAAAATAAAGTGACATCCTTTCCCTACCACCTCCCTCCCCTCTTCCCTCTTTCCTCTCTATCCATCTAAAACTCTACTAGTGCAGGACTCATATTCATGGGGTCCAGATATGGTCACAGCACAGGATGTATGCGCAGAGATTCATGAGCATATGTCTGGCTTTGGCTTCTGTGAGATATGGAGAAGATGGCTTCCTACTTGGCTAAGGGGCACTCAGTGTTTGCAACCACTCTCATCCTATAGTATTCCTTATTTCAAGTGCTCACTGGCTAACTTGAATAATATTTATGACACACAAAGAGCCAAGGGATACACGTACTAGAAAGACAAAAATATAAAATGTTCTTAATATGGATCAGTATCTTCAAAGTGAGTCGCAGTTTACTCATAATATGCATGAAGGATCTACATGCACATCTACTATAGTGAAACCAAACACTCTTCTATACAAGGACGGCTGTTTGAGGATATTAGGATGGCAGTGGCATAAAATAAACATGACCACGATACCGGGGTATTTTTTTTTCTATTTTTCTGTAAGTTGGCAACTGTGGAGCAGTATGAGAGATCTCAGGGGGGACCCTATTTTGCACACGCTAGACGCTTGTAGCCACCCAAAACCCAAAACCTGTTGATTGATAGTGTAAATATGAGATACGGCACCACGTTCACACAAAGAACAGCTAATTCTTTCTCCCCACAGACACTGAGCAACATGGACATGACCACCATTTTACGCCAAATCAGCACACAGAGGTGCCCCCATTTGAAGTGTGGTTTGCTCTTTTACGAGACACGATTGATCTCAGCAAGGAATGCAGACAGAGAGAGAGAAAGGAGGAGAGATTAGAACCATTTTTCAAGTTGTACGGTCAAAACTGGCAGAATTTGTTTACTATTTCTTGCAGATAAATAACAGTCACCTAGTTTAATGCCTAAATTTTGATACCAATTCTTCCATTGCTACAAAGCACAGTATTCAGATTCTGCTCCCCTCCCTAGACACAAATCATAGCAGGGTAATTCCTTAGCAGGGCCACACCTATCAGTATGGCCCTTTGGAATGAGCATTGAATAGAGTAAGGTTACACTGCTAATTACTGCCCCCATGGGCATCATACAGGAATGCAAGTCAGTCACTCATGCAAACGTATATGTGATAGGGCTATCAATGGCATAGAGATTTTAATGCATGGAGGCACTGAAATAATATTACTGTATAGCCGGAAAATTTGGCGATTTGGCGGTCTATGTTACAATCACCAAATTAAAATCCGCCAAAATTTCCTACTCGCATATATATGTATGGCATTCCTGTACCGAACTGCCAAATTTAAATCTGCTAATATTCTTGCAATAGCGATTTTGGGCTCAACCACCAAATTTAATTCCCACCAATATTTCCGGCTATATGGTATTATGCTCATGTAGTCACGTGATAACAATGAACGTGTACGTACCATCAAGGGGGACCTCCTGTAATGATTGGGCTGGGGTATAAGGGCCGAAAGCCTTCATCACCGATTCCTTCACGCTGCCGGCAATAAAGTCACTCCAACGGAAGGGACACTTCCCTGTGTGAGTATACAAAATGTACATGTATGTGTATGTACATGTGTCAGCAGGTGTCAATATTTGCCTAATGAAACATCATAAACGTGAGATAGAATATTATGTAGATGCCTCAACAAATTTCAATATGATCATCAAACTCGCTGTACTCTCTGAGACATGATGGAGTTAATATGCATGACGTTCCTCATTAATTTCCCGCAAAGCACACGTATTTATCACATTGTTTGCACATCTTCTTGACCGTGTTCCAAACATCTTAGAGTAACTAATATGCATACACATACATGCACGTACCTTTGGGTGCCAGCCCATCCACCACACACTTGCATCGATGGCCTTCGTCATTGATATTGGTCTCGTTTCTTCTTTCCATCCTCTTGGTCTCCTCCTCTCCTTGGGTCCTGGTCTGAACGGCCGGGGGTACAGAGGTAGCGCTCGAAGTGTGCAGGGATTTCTTCGCTTGGAGCGCGGCACGAAATGGGCACTTGGTCACGCCACCAGACACAGCGGCACTAGAGCTCTTGTGACCATTAGGGTGGGCGGCATGATAGAAACGTTCTGTTGAAGAAAAGAAAAAAAAAAATTAATTCGAGTTTCTTATCGTGGAAAATACAACCAGAGGGAAAAGGGAGAAAATTATATTATCAAAATTTATAATGGGAGGAGCTGATATACCACTGTACTACTACTAATTTGACCACAAACACTTGATTTTGAAAAACTACTTACCGAGATTGAGGGCCTTCTTGCCACTAGCTCCCACGGTCCCCTTAGCGCTATTGATGGCTGTGTGAAACAGCTTGGACATCACGGGGCATGTCTGCCCGTACATCCCCAGCGAGCTGCCGGAGTGTTGGAGAAAATTCGACGATACGCGACCAAGAAACGGACACTTCGCAGCGACAGACAAACTCATCGCTTGTAACCTTCCTTCGTGTTGTGATTGAAGAAATACTAGAGTTGTAAAGAGCCTTTTCGAGCGAGGAGGATGCGAAGTATCGAACCACTTCCGTTCATCAAGGAACCATCATGGTCAGGGCCGTGACTGCACTTTTTGACCTTTTGCGGGATTTAGGTACCGGAAGTGTGGGTGTGGTCTACACTGGAAAAATAATTATTATTATTATTGATTGCACGTGTCTGTCATATGACATCACTTTGTAGGTGGAAAATGGCCGCCAATTTGAATTTTGAGGAGTAACCTTGTTGTTTTGCGAAATTCCTGGATCCTACCGTTCATCTCGTAAAGGGACTACCCTTCTCGAACAGTAAGCACCGCGAAAATTTCGACAGCACTCGATATCGTAAGCAAAATCGTCCAAAGAACACGTAAGGCAACAAAAGGTGACAGATAAGCTTCTTAGCTCCTGAGGGCCCATTTTCCACTCACCTATGGCCCATTGATAAGTGCCTGGAGGCAAATAGCCGTCCAATGTGAGCATACAAAGCAGTGAATCATCGGAAAGAACGAAAAAATCATGGAGAGTCTTGATCCACAATCTGAACTAGCCCAGGCCCTGAGAGGTAGAAAACCTCCCTACCCTTGCCCAGTCTGTCAAAAGGAGTACCGCAGTGTGACAGGGATCCTCTACCACATGGGAAAGACAGGGCCTGCGTGTAAAGGCCCACGGTGTCTAACTGGTGAGGACACGCCCCAAGGAAGCCCCAAGCCCCCTGGATCACCTGGAAGTTCGTTGATTCGGCGCAAGGGACCACGTCGGGATCTAACATGGGCAGAAGCTCAACGTCTGGTTGAAATGGAGTTCGAACATTGCTACAAACGGGTGGAGATTGATCACAACCTCGACGTGTCGTTGCATAGCGACGACGAAGAGGGGGCGGAGTCTGTTGATTTAGGGGGTAGCACTAACGACCAGCGTGGGTCGACGGGAACTGGTCCGAGGACGCCGCAGAGACGAGGGAAGGCGGCGGCCGCAAAGGGGTCAAAGGGCGAGAGCCAACAGAACCGAGGAAAGTGGTCATCGAAATCGAAAAACAAAGGCAAGCGGAAATCGAAGCAGCTGAAGGCACCTGGAAAGGAGGGAGAAGAATCGTCGACCTTGCCGAAAATCGAAGTCACCGTTTTGGAGAATTTGGAATTCACTGATGCCCCACCTCGTGAGTCATCCTACTACCGATTCGTGGAGCAGAGTGCTGAAGATCTCGACGAAACCATCGAATACGACATGGACGAGGAAGACTACCAGTGGCTTTCACTCGTCAACGAAGATCGAAAAAGTCTCGGGCTCACGGCTGTACCTCAGGAAGTCTTCGAAATTCTCATGGATCGACTCGAAAAGGAGTGCTTCTTCGAGAGTCACATGACCGGGCCTGGTGTGGAATCGAATAACATGTACAACATCGACGAAAATGCCGTGTGCTGCATCTGCAACGACGGCGAATGCCACAATACCAATGCCATCCTTTTCTGCGATATGTGCAATTTGGCAGTCCACCAAGAGTGCTACGGTGTTCCGTACATTCCCGAGGGTCAGTGGCTCTGTCGCAGATGTCTCCAGTCCCCCTCGAGGGGCGTGGACTGCGTCCTGTGTCCCAACAAGGGCGGAGCCTTCAAGCAGACCATCGACTCAAAATGGGCCCACGTCATCTGTGCGATCTGGATCCCTGAAGTGCAATTCGCAAATCCGGTCTTTCTTGAGCCAATCGACGGAATCAGCGACATCCCCCCAGCCCGCTGGAAACTCACCTGCTACATCTGCCACAAGCGGATGGGTGCTTGTATCCAGTGCACCAAGGCAAATTGTTACGTGGCGTTCCACGTGACGTGTGCTCAACTGGCTGGCCTGCACATGAAGGTGGAGCTGATTAAGGGCGGAGAGGTGAGGAAGACGGCATACTGCGATACCCACACCCCTCCCTCCGTCAAGAGGAAGAAGGAGAGACTAGCGAGAGAGAAGGCGGCGGCGGCCGCTGCAGCCAAAGGTAAGACAATACTATTAGTGCTATAATGTTGTATTAATTTTATAGTTTTATCATCATTAAGATGAAATTGCAAAACAAAATCTTGTACATAATAGAGTGGTTCTTAGAGTGGTTTCTAGTACTAGTGTATGCATAGTGGATAAGGTAGACTGGTATTGGTTACTGAAAAAATGTGATCATTTACAATAATATTTCATAATGGATAAGCATTCAAGTGAACTGTAGAGTTCATTATCTTTGTTTAATCATCGGGTTGACTGTATTTTAGCTCATAGTGTACACATCAAAGACTTGTTTTGTATACATTGTTCCTTTGTGCGTGTAAAAAAAGGCTTCTTGCTATCTCTCTCGTACAGGTAGTGTACATGTACATCATTTGTACAGCATTTATGCATAATAGCACATAAGATTTAGCAGTTATTCGATTCTTTAACAGTGGGTTGGTCACTGTGCTGAAGCTCCATACAATACACATCATTTTAAAGCAGCCACCACTCTATTACAACCACTGATTTTCAGCCCATGTATAAATAGATAGGTTCCACTGTATTTCTGTTTCTATATACATAAAAATTTTTTGGATTGACATTAATTTTTCGTCAATAATTTTTTTAGGCAAGCAAGGCAGCGGTGAGGGGAACGAGGAGAAAGAGACGGCTAGTGACAACGAGGGAGAAGGAGAGGAGGCTGGTGATGCTGTGAAGGGGGACGCTGGGGAGGGGAGTGAAGCTGGTGGTGGTGAAGGGGAGACCCCTGCTCGTCAGGACAGGGAGGGCAGCGATGATGTCATCGGGAAGGTTCAGAGTTCATCAGTAGTGAAGAAGCCCACCGCCAACCAGCCTGTCGTCAATATCCCCTATGTACCACAGCACAGGTGAGAGGAAACAATAAAACAAAGCAGAGAGCATAGAAAAATTACCACGCCTAAATCTTAAGGCTTAGATGCCTACCTAGATTGTATGTGGGTAGCTCAACTTTTTTGCACTGTTCACTTAGTTCATAAGTCCTTGGTAATAATGATGATATTATTATAGTGTGGCCAGGTGGAAATGGTTGCCCCAAAGTTGGTAAAAATAACATTGATTTTTACATCTTTCAGCTTTTTTTTTTCTTTCACTGGATGCACACACTCATAGTACACACATATAGCATACCACAGCTGTGGGTAACTATAATATTATAATATGCAGTGTGTTGGGGTTGTTCAGGTGTGGTATGGTGTTTGTGTTAAGGTGAGGTTTCATTGGTGATGCTGGGTGTTGAGCAATGGGAAGAAGGAAAAGTGCAATTAAATTACACAAAAATTAAACATGTTGGGTATATAGCAGGAAATGCACATCAGAGTAGTATGAGAGGGAGAGAGAGAGAGAGAGAGGGAGGGAGGGAAGAGAGAGTAATTTTTAATCTTTATGTTTTTAGTAGCTGAGAGTACAGTCAATATCGTGAGTACTATTGTTATGATTTTAGGCGACTGTTTTGGATACAAATAAGAATTATTATTAAAACTAAAATATAAAACTCTGATAATTGAATTTCGTGTGTGTGTATGTGTATGTGGGGGCAGTGGATGGATATTGATGGAGTTACTCAAACGTGATGATAAAAATCTGACCCTAGGAATGTGATAAATACCTCACTTTAGCAGCTTAGGAGATGTTCTGTTATGTAGCAATACCTATAGCTACTTATAACCTAACCTTGCTTATAGCTGGCAATCACACCATGAACTGTGTTACCCTTTTATGACTAATAGGTATAAATGGTTTAAGGTCAACGAATCTACCTATAAATGTGATATCGAATTTTTCTACCTTCCACTCAATATACATCTGCTGTCTTTAATTAAATTTTGTGAATACTCAATTCCCATGATTTTTTTTCTTGTTCTCAACTGTGCCCTTTATGAACTCTGCCCCTGCTTCTTTTCGCCTGTATATACAGATTGGAGAGGATTATCAGTCGAGTGAGCCTTCTCAAGAAGTCTCAGTTCATTCCCAAACTGGTCAGCTACTGGAAGTTGAAGAGACAGTCTCGCAACGGAGTGCCTCTCCTGCGCAGGCTACAGGCATCCTCGAAAGGACAGAGACCCACAGCTGTAAGTCAGTCTCTCTCTCTCTCTCTCTCTCTCTCTCTCTCTCTCTCTCTTTCCGGAAGAAATTCCTGAGGGAATACCCCCACCACCACAAGAATGTATCATTACCATCAGTGTAGTAGAAACTCAGTGATCCAACCAGCCTTCCTTAAGATTCCGTCCCTTAAAAAAGAGTTGTTCTCCTTAGTTAAATTTTACAAACATCTCCCTCCACACATACAATCTTGCATACACACCAAAAAAAAAACCTTCAGAATTTGACAGAAGAGGAGAGAGAGGTGCTGGCTGAGCAGCTGACCCACTGGAAGAACTTACGCCACGATCTAGAGAGAGCACGGATGCTCATTGAGCTGATCAGGAAGAGAGAGAAGCTGAAGAGAGAGCACCTCAAGATGGTGCAGAGCATCAAGGAGCTGCAGATGAAGCCGCTCAACACGCTCATTCGGAGGATGATCGAGAGACTGAGGAGAAAGGACCCTGCGGACATCTTTGCCGAACCAGTGTCTGTGGATGAGGTTAGTTGTTGTTTAGAAGAAAAAAGGAGTTTTTAGCAGATCACTGTTGTACTCTATCTAATCAAAGATTTGGGGTCATGTTTGTACATGTATATGTACATGGAGTACTATAGTGACATTTCTGATAGCATGCACAGCCCTGATCTGAAATTATTCAGAGATAGATACTATCAGCTCTGATGCTGGCATAGAGGAAGAGAGAGATGGCTACTCACTGCAAAAAAAACCTAATATGGTAGACTTCTGTAGGTAGTTAGTTGTGTTGACGAATGAGGCAGCCATTGGAGAGTTGTGGTAGTCAGCTAGTGACACTGACAGATGGCTGTGGTTTGGGCAAGTAAACTTGATACCTACTAGTGAGGTATTGTTGGGTGAATCCACACTTTCTCCCTCCTCCAGGTGCCTGACTACCTTGATGTCATCAAGAACCCGATGGATTTTACGACCATGAAGAAGAAACTGGAGGCAAACGAGTACCACACTCTTCACGACTTCAAGAAAGACTTCTACCTCGTCTGGCACAACGCTACCATCTACAACCAGAAGGACACGATCTACTACAGGGCTGCTCTCAGGATCAAGGAAGCAGGTATGCATACTCTCTCTCTTTATCTCTCTCTCTCCTCCCCCTCTGTTTGTCTCTCTCTCTCTCCCTCCCCTTCATATCTATATTAAAATCTTATTCCTACTAATAATTCTAGGTCATAAGATGATTGATGATGTTGAGCGATTGATGGAGAGTGCTCTAGTTGACCTGGCGACTGGTATGCACAACCCCGAGGTTCAGGAGCCCCCTCCCCTCACTCCATCGTCACTGGAGGAGGTGCTACTCAAGGAGCCGATACTCTTTGACGAAAACGGAGACAATGGTGGGTGTGGCTAAGTTAGGGGTGTCATTTGGGGTAGATACACCATTAAGTACATATCAAATGTACTGTAAGTATTTTAGATAGGGAATATGTTCCCCCCCCCCCCCCCCCCCCCCCCCAATAGAGACAGTTAGGCTGAAAAATCCTTGTCATTATAATAATATTAAATTTTCGTATTCTTGTTTCAGATGATAAAGTGTTTTTGTCGTCCTCTGGTCCTCGTAACAGGCGACTGAGCAGCACAGCCAGCCTCTCTCTCGATGAACAGGTGAGCAACAGTGTTACGTGTATGTCAGTTCAGTGATCATCTCCCCCCTTCAATATTTCAATACCAAAAAAAATCTCACTATGCACATATTATGACATTTTGATTGTTTATACTCGTTGTCATGGCCTTTCACTTTCAAATCGTTTCATCTGTATACCCTTTGACACGAACCATCAATAGGCTTAGTAAACATGGTGTGTCCTCATACAATATCTTTATTCTGGCCTTGACTATAATAACTTATCAATACTGGCAGAAAGTTTTGCTCAGTCTATCACTAACAGTAGGAAAATTTTGAAAACATGATTTTTTTGTCCCAGGTTGAGATTCTTCAGGAGAAGCTGGAGATGGTTCCAGTTCAGTACTCTGGGTTTGCTAAGAAGAGGAGGGAGAAGAACCTGAAGAGAGAGATCCAGGCTCTCAAGAGACAGATGAAGCTGGAGAGAAAGATATCTGGTCAGTCACTGACAGATGAGACATTGACGTTTTCATACTTTTGGCCAAAGCAGTGTAGCATCCCCCCACCCCTAACCCCCAAGGCAGCTATTTTGGAAAATCTTACGTATCTAAGCTCCACCTTCAATCAAGATATATTAATTTCACTGCTTAACATGCACTGGCTTAAGTGATTTAAACCCCCCCCCCCTCCAACTCATATCATGCACACACGAACATTGTCATACACCATCATGCACACACAGAATCAGACGAGCATGGTACCCCACCCCCACGGAGACAACGAGCAGCCAGTATCCCAAGGAACGCGGAGGAGCTGGCGTGCCACGTTCTTCACGGGAGCCTCCGTCTAACGCCGAGCAGACAGCAGATCCTGTCTCACTCTGGGATAAGGCTGGAGGAGAGGGCAGCCTCACAACAAGAGATGCAACAGACAAACACACAGGTACAGGTAATGCTTGAGCAGTGGTGTGAGTGGATCAAGAAAATCTTCTTTTTTTTTTTTTTGGAGAGAATCAGTTACCGTAGATCGGGATATTTTCGCTGGTAAAATATTTCGTTTGTAAATTTTTCACTTAGTCTAAATTTCGTCGCCAGACTTTAGCGATCAAAATAGGTATCAGTTGACATTCATTATACAAAATATTTCGTGTGTTTAATTTTCGTCGGAAAAGGTCATCGATGAAAATTTTCTAACGGCAAAAATTTCGCAATCTACGGTATCTGCATGTACATAGTAATAGTGTCATTCCCAGGCCACTCCCAGTAGAATTAATTTTAATGAGCTGTCTGGGACTTTGTTAAGTTACATGTGTATATAATTATTATACTTGAGTTATTTTTTATCTACCTATCTATCTATTATTGATAGGGATTGTCCCACCCCCTCCAGACGGCCCACCACACCCATCACCCCGGAGGAGCGGGACCAGCGGGAGAGTCGGGGCTACTGCTCAGCCACACAGCAGCTGCTGCCACTAGTAATGCTGAGTCAGCAACAAACATCAAGTCTCCCCATGGGATTAGAATCAGCGTGGAAGGTAAGGAAATTTTCATCCACCTGTGACCTTTTTTTTTAACTGTTTAAGCTGTTACCAAGGATATATTTTAGGGGGTAAGGGTGCTTCCCCCTTAGACTGTATTTGGATCCCTCCCCCTGGAATTTGGCACTAATTATTTGCCCCCTCTTGAGTGAATCTGGCACACTTTGTCTGCCGTATCCATTGAAATTTTCTAGAATTGATTCTAGATCTATCTATCTCCCACTAGATGCTGATTCTAACACTGATTCCGATGATGAGAATTCGAGCGAGAGCTCCAGCAGCAGTAGCGATGAAGAGGAGGAGAGAAGAAGAGACAACGAGACAAACTCGAGAGTGAGCACCTCACCACAAAAGAGAGCCCGTGGGCGACACAAAGAAAACTTGGCCACCTTGGCCCCCTCCTCCTCTAGGAATAGATCAAATCGTCGACCAAGGCAGCAGTTTAAGTCGAAAAGAAGGCAGCCGTCAGGGGGATCGAGGTCACAACAAGCGTCTCGCTCGAAACGGAAGATCAAGCCTCCGCCCAGAATGAGACTAGACAGCGCAGCATACAGTAGCACCTCTGAGGCTGAATTTCCCGTCAATGGTACAAATAGTAGTATGCTTGGTGTTGGAAATAGAGAGATGGGGAGAATATCTCGAGAAGTCAGCAAATGTTCATCAGTCTATGAGACAGCGAACGAGGGCTACATGAGCATCGAGGAGAAACAAATGACATCGCCGCTTTCGGACACCCCAACAGGGGGAATCCCCAAAGCTACCAGCATCGAGGACCTAACAGCAAGAAATCTCTCTGCTCAGCAGAAACAGGGAGGCCAAGGAGGGCAGCAGGCCCGAGGCAAGAAGCGTAAGAGAAGTTCAACGGGTACTCCTGCTGCTTCTTCGGAGAAAAGTAAGAAAAAGGGTCGTTTGGAGTCTGGTTCATCTGCGGACGGAGGAACCGTGTCGAAATCGAAGACTATCAATGGTCTGGTGAATGGATCGGGGGCGGGGGCTAGTGGGACGGACGTAAAACCGCTGGACCTCGTCTGGGCAAAGTGCAGGGGCTACCCACCATACCCAGCACTGGTGAGCAGAAAAAAAAAGAATTTGTCACAATAGTATAGCTAACTACAGTGGAACCTTGTTCATCTAAACTATGACTGGTTTTTTTTATCCTACCATAGGTCATCGACCCCGATATCCCTCCGAAGGGCCTGAACATCAACGGGGAGAGGATCCAGGCGCCCTCGGACGAGGTCATGGAGCTGAGAGACAAGAACGCCACGGCTATCTACCTAGTCAGGTTCTTTGATGGAAGAAGAACATGGTAAGCTATAATATTCTTATACTGGCAGAGTGAGGTAGTGAAACATCAGTGGTTTTTTTTATTTTTTTTTCCTGTTTTCAGGCAATGGTTACCTCCTGATAAGATTGAGCCGCTGGGAGTGGACTCGGATTACGACATGCTCAAGGTCTCTCAGAGTGGAAACAGCAAACGCTCTGTCAAAGAAGCTTACCAGAGGGCGAAGAAGTACCTAGCTAGAAAATCAAAATCATCTTCCAAACTGAGTAGTATTGTATCGGACAACGGTGATTCTGACTCAGAAGACAAGGAGAGTACAAGTGACTCGAGTAACAGCGATTCATAGCCTTTACTTTTTTTTCTTTTTGTTGAATCTTTGTGTGTTTGTGACCCTGAGCTTGCTTGAAATCTCATCTAAGTGTGTCCCTCTCTCTCTTCTCTTTCTCTCTCTCTCTCTCTCTCTCTCTCTCTCTCTTACTCATGACTACAATATACCAAACACCCTCCCTTCATCTGAATACAAACTTTGTGCCCTCTTTCTTGAAATTATTGTCTCTGTCCGTTACACTATCACCAAGACTCACTGCCAATGTCGTATCTCCTGTATGTACTGCATCCTACATGTGTATCACATTAATAATATTATTATTGTAATCTTATGTCGTCTGTAATCTGTGTATAAATATTCACTTTTTCATGACCCTCCCTGTCTGACATTGTTCTTTCATCTTTAGAAATTCTCTCCTGCACTTTTTTTTTGTCTTTTTATCTCCTATAGTTTCACTCACAACATTTATGAAATTATTTGCTGGATCTAATAAAAGGTGTTATAATACGTTTCTGTAAATTTCATTGTTTGATCAAACTTTCGTGATAAAAAATTTACAATTATACTACTTCTATTGGAATGGGAAGTTTAGTCATTTTTGGATCCATCATCCAGTACTGTGGAGGATGTTAGCATGGGAATGGGACTGGGACTTTGATCCTCTCCAGCTACTATCATAGGAATGGGATCTGGCCCTACTCCTGATACATCACCTAAAATTTATTAAGTATATACATGGTATAGGAATGGGACTACACTATGCCTATACAGTACCTGGTTCCAGTTCTGCAGATGTGTCTGGACTGATGGATGTTTCTTTGCCTTCTGCCGCTGCATGCAAAGCTTTGAATATTTGAGGAGGAATCACTTCACCTTTCTTCTTGAGGAAGACACGCTGCATTGTCAGCTTTTTCCCTGTCTTACAAATGTACTTTAATCTCCTTCCTGTATCATAATATTATAAACTTACTTATGACGAATTATTATTTTTCATTGAGAGAAATAATGCCGGATTGGTGTAACAATATCTAGCTCGTAGCTATCAATAATTACTTATAATTATTATACTGGGCATTCTAAAATAATTAATTTTTGTACCTTTATCGTGCTGGAATATCATGGCCGTTCCCAGCACGTCCTCGTACCTCCCCTTGAACACATAGTTGTCCAGCTGCAGCATTGGCTCCTCGCTATCAATACCCTATATACGGCACAAAACATTAATTATAAGCATACTAAATAACAAAGACACACGTTGTATGCCATAATTATTGACACACACCCACTCACTAGAATGGCACACGTGTCCTGACAGCTCTTGATGGTGTCAGCCGATGGCAGACCACTCAATTCAACTAGAACATAAACCTAACCAGAGAGAGGCATGGGGGGGGGGGCCAAAATTCAAATCCTACGACATTTTGTGCCAACTACTGTAAATCAACCTCTTCCTCTTCTTCTTCCTCACTCTCCATTTCACATGCGCGAGATTAAGAGGTCAAAGTTCGAATCCCCCGCGGGTATTTATATACGTACGTACGTGCTTAGCGCTCAGAATGGGCGGTAACCTTTTGGATCCAGATTTAGGAGGTTTCGCAGGCGTGAAGAGCACCCACGATAAGCGTGGACAGTGGAGGGGAGACTGAGATAATATGTCCGAGGACGCATCTTCACTTTCAACTCCTCGTACAAGCAGAGCGCGGGTCTGGCAGAAAGAATGGGAACCGATGCCGTGGGACCACAAGCGCCGTACTGCGCAGACGGAGACGACCGAGGAGACGTTCCGCATGCAGGAAGAGAGGCTGAGAAATAAACGCGAAGCCAAGATGAGACGGTACAGGGACTACCAAGTGTACTACTACGGATCGCATTCGCAAAAGCAACATAAAATGTGCGTAAATTGCTACTTGAAAATTGATGCAGTCCTGTATAAACAATGTCATAGATAATTAAGACTGGTTACGCAGTCTTAATCTCATAATGATCATTATTGCAGGGATGAAACTAGGAGTTATCTAAAAGAACAGGTTGACTCCATTGAGAGACCTTATCAGAAATTTGTAAAGAACGTGGAAGAAAGTCGACAACTGGCCGAGGAAGACCGGAAGGGGGCGGAGCTTGATAAGGAAAAGCAACTACAGCAACGCGGTCACATGATGAGATATAGAGACAACAATAAAATGGTAAGGAACACATAAAAAAACCAGCTGGGGTATCGTAAGTCGTGCAATTGATTACAGTTCTCACCTGCTCTTTACACATCATTTGCACCAATTAAAACATTTCATCCTCAAAATTAATGCACAATGGCGTGACCATGATTAGGAAGAAGATTGGAGGGTTAGTAATAGTAATTATAACAGTGCTGTTAGCAGTCGCATGATTTACAGCAAAATTTAATGGGCAAATATTATTATCAGCGCTGAGACTATAGGACAAATTAATCTCATTGTTGTTATAGGCTACTGTATCACAACCCCAAGGGGGGACCATTGGGGGGCTAGATCATTAATGACCATGCATGTAATTGTTTTTGGAAATGCACCAATTGGACTGAGTCGATCCTCATCTATCATGCTTATAATTTAACACAAGTAAAATTGTAATTATTATTATACAGATGATTGAATTGCACGCCAAGCAGCGGAAAGTGGAAAGAAAGGCGGAAATCAGTGATGAGAAACAGCTGCTTCAGCACAATCCCATCAACTGGAGCCACAGCCTCTGGTAGACAATTGTTAAAATTTTCATGTCTAGCTATAATTTGGATTAATTTTTTGTCTGTATCACATAATAATATTATTATATACACATACCACAATCATGCAAGTCAGCTCCCCCTGCCAATTCTATAATGTTAACCTTGATCGTTATAATAATATTATTCATTTTCCAAACGTACAATCACTCCCTTGTAATTTGACATTGTAGCTAACAGTCAACATGATTTTAATGAATAATAATATTATTATAATAGTTATTATAAGCTCCTGTGATTAATTTGAAAGTGGTTGCACACAATAATACACTGATCATTCTATGTACAGGCATTGATCAAACACACACAAACACATCGAATACAATCAGTACACCGACACTAACAAGACAACAGTGATATAAACGATATCAAGTGCACAGATTGACTGCTTGCAATACACAGTGCTCAAACAAGACATCAAAAATTAGTATTAATAATGATAATTGAATGTTGAAGCAAAATAATAATATTAATATTAGTGATCTGATTCTCAAATAATGTAACTGCCTCCCTCCTCTATGATACCATACTTAGCCAAGTTCGCTTCGTTGCCATAGTTATTCTCGTCTGGTTTCCGTAGCAATGGACCACCACTTCCACTCCCGTCCATGCTGTACGAAGTCCCATTGGACGATAAACTCGTCATACTTGGGCTCTCGTCCAGTTTTCTGTACGCCACGATAACCTCGCTACTCGAAGTAGAAATTGTCGAATTTCTTTCCGAAGATGGGTCCCCACTACGAATTGAACTGTTGCTCACTGTGGCAGCAGACTTAACGCTCAGAGGAGCGCTGATTCTATGAGACGTCTGCGGGGAGAGAGAGGGAGGAGAGTGCTTCTGAACAGCTGGGGTGTTTGATTTCGTTGTCACGGCGGTGGTGGTGGTACTAGAAGAGCCAGAGGGGGCAGCATTCAACGGTGGTTTCGTGACAGTACCCAACTGCTCGTCGATCTTCAACCGTCTCAGGGTCAGTTTCTTCATTAGTTCGTCTTGCTCGTTGTTACTGCTCGATGATGAAGGGGTGTGGTTTGATCTTTCACCAACTCCGCCCCCCAATGGTCTCGGAAATTTCCCTCCATAGGTAGGTTTATTTGCTCTGTTTAGTGCCGCTGCAGTTATAACGTGCACCGGTCGAGTATTCCTGGTTCCAGGCTCGCTAACTTGTGCCTTTAGCACTGGCTTCTTGGGCAACGCGGGAACAGGACCCAAAACGATCTTGTTACTCTCCTTAGTAGTGCCCTCTTCGTCAAATCTCTTCTCCTTGGGAGCAACTTGAGCAGTGGTTTGCTGAGTCAGCTGTTCTTGTTGATTTTTTGGAGGTGTGGTCTCAGCTGGGCTGACTACGGGACTCGGGGATCGCGATTTTGACCTGTATCGTGTTGAAGGTGGAAGAATCGGGTGTTTCTTCTCTCCTCCTCCTCCGGTGACGGATGATGTCACTGATGATGTAACCGTTGTCGACTGTAGATCTGCAGTCGTATGGCTTCTAGGCTTTGAAGAGGCAGGTGGCAGTCCACTGCCACTACCAGTGGAACCCGTACTAACTATGGAGTCATCTCTCGCTCTCTCTTCCCCTCTCCCTCCTCCCCCTCCTCCTCCTCCTCCTCCTCCTCCAGCAGTGACCGCTGAAGACAAGAACTTACTAAGAGCTGGGATAGTTGGGTGTGGCTTGGAGACGCTCGATGATGATGTTGCCGATGACGACAACGAACTTGGTGCTGGAGTCTGTTGTTGCTGTTGCTGGATTTTTGGTGAGTTCAATGATGATTCTGAGTCTTGATTCATCAGATACGATGGCTTAGCTGGTGGGGCAGGCTTTTTCAGAATGGGGTTCCGAACGGGGGACTCCTGATTTGTCGTACTCTTAGTAGTACCCTCCTCTGACCCCGACTGTGGCGTCGAACCTTTGGTCTTTCTCTGTATTGGCATAGGCTTCTTTGGCCCTTTGGGGGAGGTACCACTTTCATCCTCACTTGCTGATTTGGACGCTTGAGAGAGCAAGTTGTTGACCTGAATGAATTCCAGATTTGCATAATTATGATAGCCAGAAGAAGCAGCTGAAGGGGCAGGGAGGAGCGCTGCCTTTTCTGTATCATCTTCCTCCTGGGTGTCATCTTCAGTCGTCGTCAGCGCGGCGCTGCCAAATGCGGACGTTTGGTCGTACATGCCGAAAATCTCGTGCTCTGTAAAGGTCAGGGTGGTGTCCAGGTCCGGTAAAGGGTCGTCAAAGGGTGTGGGCATTAATTCATCGTTTGCAGCTGCCGTCTCGTTGTCGTCTGATGATTGTGGGGGCAGTTGGGGAGGTGGGGAAGGAGAAGGCTCCTTGACAACCACTGGTGGCGATATTTCTTCTCTCGCTCTCTCACTCGGTGGCTTCAGAATATCCTCGTCGATCTCGCTCCCGCTACTCTCGGCAGTTCTCCTCTGCTTCAGCTCAACGTTGATGTACGTAGCCACACCCACCGATCCGGGCGTGGTCAACGTCTGAACTGACGTCTCGCTGCTTTGACTAGCTTCGAGGAAATTATCCTTCGTGGGGGTTCTTTGAAACGTCTCGCTCGACGTGGACTCTTGACTCGACGTGAGATCGATGCTGCCGCTCTTCAGGAAGGAGGCGGACTTCTTCGAGCCATCGCTCATGCTCCGAGACCTGTAGAAGCCGTTTTGATCGTCGACTCCACCAGTCGTCTCGAAAGTTCTAGCGGTGTAGTTGTGGTAGAGAGCTTCCAGTTCGTTTGCCAGCTGTAGAGTAAACAGTGGGGGACCAACAGACTTACTCTAAAGGTTATGCTTGAGATGTGTGTGTGGAGTCTGCCATGCCAACTGTACTAACTGGAGACAATGGGGCTGCCTAATTGGTGCTGGAAGCGTGCATCTACTACCTACCACTCAAGCCAATAGCCTAGTTTATACATGTACATGTACATGTACACAGTCCACATGCACATGCATGTACATGTATTATAGTACTGCTCTAAGCACATGTTCATAGCATGAGTTAGCATGCAAAACGGAACATATTATGCGTACTTAAGGCATTAGAATTGATTCCCTCTATCCATTGAGGTGGGTGGAGGCTTAAAGCTTTGAAACTCCACCGTAACCACACCCTCCCACCAGAAAGGTCAGAGGACACACCACCACTATTAGCATCACTACAGCTAGATGTACACACGTACATGTACATGTAGCTACAGCTACAGCTCACCTTTCTGTGAAAGTCAGCCTGCTGCTTGAGAAGCCTCGCCGTCATCAGCTCGAAATCATCGATCATTGTCTTGCTGAAGTAGTCAAACTCTGCCAGAAGGATGTTGTTGAGAGTATCACAGTGCTGCCGGATCTCCTCCGCATCCTTTTTCTGCACGAGAGAGAGAGAGAGAGAGAGAGAGAGAGAGAGGTAGGGAGGGAGAAAGACATGCACAATAGTTCTCATACTATACAGATGGCTATATTATAGGTCAGGGGGATGTGGTCCACAGTGCCATGGTACTGAGTTCCGATGTTTACAAGAAATCTTAAATAAATGCTCTTAGATCAATTTGTCTCCATACATTCAGGGAACTAATTTTAGTTGTTAGTTTGACATGACTACATAACTACAATAACTAAAGTTTTAAGAGTTAGCAGAATTCTCCTAAATAGGTTCGATGCTTCGATGACAATTGCCGACCGCTACGGTATTAGGCTAGCAGGCCACTAGTGAATTTGCACAGCCTACACCCACCGAATACACCACCACAATCAAGAATCACAACTATTCGATGAATTTGGCAGACTGTTATGATATAAACTTCTGTGATACACAGGGTATGATTGTGCATATTAGGAAGAGTATACACAAGTTAGCTCCTTGACTCAGTTAGCTATACACAAGAGAGAGAAAGAGAGAGAGAGAGAGAGAGAGAGAGAGAGAGAGAGAGAGAGAGAGAGAGAGAGAGAGAGAGAGAGAGAGAGAGAGAGAGAGAGAGAGAGAGAGAGAGAGAGAGAGAGAGAGAGAGAGAGAGAGAGAGAGAGAGAGAGAGGGAGGGAGACAGTAGGGGGGTCTCCATCCACAGCTTACCGAATCTTTCTCTCTGCTAGAGTTAAAGACGTCCATGGCTTCTTCGTGTATCTTGACGAGCATGGGTAGTGTGTGGATGATCCCAGAGTAGTCGTCCAGAGTATCCGTAACCTGACGTCCCATCGACTCCTGGTGGGCGTGGAGAAGGGGCTTGAACTTTCTCATTCGCCCACCGAGGTCGTGAAGGTTCTCTGCCATCTGTGCAAACCTATGTGAGCGAGTGAGAGTATGCATATGTACGTGTGAGTGAGTGTGTGTGTGTGTGGTGTGTAGGGGGTGGGTGGGGGGAGGGGAAACCCCCTTATAGATGTAGATGAGTGATTACAGGTAAGCTCCAGCTGTTACTTTTGCCACCAACATCCTCTCAATAACAGGCGCTAGGGACTTACAAAACCTAGACCACCTTTCCCACATATTTAATATGTATGTACATGTAGGTTGATTTCATAAGGGCTATCGTGTTGAGAGAGAAAGAGAAAGGTGACACGTCAAAACCACCAAAAAGCTTATCAGTGGTTGATTTTACATTCCCAAATCCACACGAAATGTGTGAACACTTCCTTTATGAGGCCAAACTGCATGCATGGAACTGCTTGACGCCTTCAATTTGACATGCAACCACTAGCTCCCAAAACAATACATACGTGTACATGCACATACACATGTACATGTATATATGTACATTTACATACATGTATACACACATGTACATGTACTTTATCAAAAAGCATCATCTCTCATGACTTAGTTTGTCAAAGCGACATGTAGCTCGATCTTGACTGCCATACCTTTTGTCCTCCCGCCAGTACCACTGGGCGTCGGTATCAAACGTCTTCTCCTCATCGCTGCTTCCCTCGTCTTTGTCGGCCATGACGGTGGTCTTCTGAGAGGCAACAGCTGTCACCGACGACACATGGAAGGGGGAGGGGCCGTTCACACCCACTCCAGCCGCGTTGGAAGCAGCATGCTTCCGTTTTTGGGCTAAAAGTGAAAAAAGACCACCATTAAAAAATGATTTTTAATACTAGATGTGTATGTGTGTGTGTGTGTGTGCGTGTGTGTGTGTGTGTGTGTGCGGGAGATTCAATTGGCAATGCTCAGACATAACACAAAGGCTAGGAAATAGCTTAATCAACCAGCAGAGCTAATCACCCGTCACTTAATTGATCACCTTACCAACTATCCATGCCCCCGAGGCGGGCTGTCGTCCGGTGGAGAATCGCTGAAAGTCTCGTCCAAGCATTGAGAGGCAGGTGACGGCGTCGCTGTTCATGGTCGTCAGATGGGTACAGGAGAGGTGGATAGTCTGAACCGTTGACTCCATGAATCGACTGAACCGAGAAAACTTTTCAATTGAAGACAACCTGACAGTTGACGAAACCATTGATAACAAAGAAAAACTTTAATAGTTGCAAGTTAATATTAGCCTCGTCCCCATGCAGGCTTCAACAGTACTTCCAATGCATGTATAGCATTGAAAAAGAGAGGGGGAGGGGGGCAAGGCTAATTTATATTGAATCAGAGGCCATTGAACATTGTTTCTTGCACTGTGTCTATCAGTAGTTCGTATTCATGATACTAAGGGGGGAGGGGCTTACTGGTTGACGGGGACGTTGAAGGGTGGGTACTTGACAGCGTAGTAGAAAGGAGATGAAAACATCTTCTTTGACTTGAGAGCCTTGCTAAGATGGCGGCCTATCTTCCACTCCTACAAGTCATAATTTCACTCTCATAAACAGATGTGGAACACCTTTTTTTTTTACCTTTTCATCTTTAGCAGTGAGAAACTCTCTGAACAGCTTTGTGCTGGCCAGGACAGGGTGTCTTGCGATTCTGATAAGAAACTTTTCCAAGCCTTTTCTTCTTGCCTCGTTCTCTTCCATCCCTGACAGACCTGTTGGGGAGGAAGTACGCTACATAACCACAATATTCAAACACTGATATTCAACAGCCTCCGTAGCCTAATGGATATGGCATCGGCCTCCTAAGCCGGGGGTTGCGGGTTCGAGTCCCGTCGGAGGTGTTAATTTTATTATTTTTTTTTCCCCTTCTTTCACTACATACATCACTATCTTCCTCTCTGTACCACAAATTTTCTTTTTAATCTCACCTGAAAAGTGTTTCACTGGCAAAGGGGGCAGACTCAGGCAGGGAAAGAGCTCTGCCAGTTTGTCATAGAGCCAGAGAAAGTGTCTGTATCTCCTGGCAACGCGAGTACCCAGCTGCTCTGTCTCTACCTCATAGACCATGGTGTGCTTCATTCCACTGAACCTTGACTCACTCTGCATGTGTCTGATAGCCACTGTCAGCCCGGGAGGGTAGCAGTCCCATGCAGGTCCAACCTGGGGGAGAGGAGGGGAGGGAGGAAAGATGAAGAGATCAAAGCTTAGTTAGTACAGCTGCATGCATGTTAAAAGATTTCATCAAGAGCACATAAGCACACACATCTTCAAAGTGTTCAGTTCTCACAACATTGTGAGCAATTTAGAATCACTCCAGGTCAACAAAAAATGACTGTCGGTAAACAAAGGTTGTCAAGTCAGTTGCTTTCCTCTCAAAAAAACAAAACCTCATCAGTTTATCATTCACTATGGACAAGATAGTGCACACAAACCCAATACACTCCTAATATACGGGTACAGCAGCTGCTTGTATATCTACATGTACATGTACATGTACTTAAAGTTGTATAGGTGGATAATACTACTATTCCTAGCCAGCCCTACTCTTGTGCAGTATCACAATGTTGAAGGAAATAGCCTCACACACATGTACGCAGTTGTAGTTCCCATAATAAGAAACAGCTGCCTGTACCAGCACAGGTATACTAGCTACATGTACCTACCATAATAATATATATGGGCCGTACGTGGGGCCTACTCTAGTACTGTACATGCACATGACCCTTTTTCTTTGTCTACACAATAATTATATCGACACTGTACACACATTAGCAATCAAGCATAATATTATGTGCACACTGTATATTATAGATGTACACAGACATTCTATATTATTATGCTGTATATATAACTCCTGTCTTAGGAAATGCGCTCACATAGTTCCTACATTAGGGGTGCTAATTTTGTGAGAGCTGACACAATAGAACAAGGGGTGAAGTTCAAGGTGAACATCTGTTAGCTCTGGCACCCACCTCCTTCGCACACAATACAATACAAATGGGTCCCCAGTAGGTAGTTTCTGAATTTAACTTAACTGCGCCGTAATTTGTTGGACACCCAAGAACAAGAAAGAAGCGTTACGACCCATTTGCAGTTACCCACAGGAAAATTGCACTGTCCAGATACTGGCAGATACTACCATATGGAGCCAATGTATATATATACTGGCACATTACCTAAATTTGCAAATGATTGGCTGTAGACGATGATGAAAGGGGATCAACGACAAACAAATCAGTTAAAAGCTAATTGGGGGGTGCACGAGATGCATACAATGGAATCCAGCATAATATTATTACTTGTAAGACCATTATTACATGATTGCATAATATACCTACAGTTATGCTGATGTCAGCATGTCCCGGAGTGAACAGGTCAGCAGCTTTGTCTCTGTCGTAGAGCTGTTCCTGTGTGAGGGTGTCCGGTGCCAAGAGGGCGTCCATAAACATCTTCTTGCTGGTGCGCGGTGTGATGGGAGTTATCGGACGCTCCTTGGCAGGACTACCCTGAGAGATAGGAAGCTGAGAGGAAGAGAGATAGAGTGGAGGGAGAAAAAGGGAGGGAAGGGGAGAGAGAAAGATAGACAGAGAGAGAGGGGGAGGGAGGGAGAGAGAGATAAAAGGATTTTTAAAAGGAAATCCAGCTTATATTTCTGCAACATCTGCTCTCCCTAGAAACACTAATTTAAACATATGCTTCCTCCATTTAACTGTTATGAGCCATATGCATATTTCTGTAGTACGTACACTGCATCAAACAGTGGGTGTGGCTTACCAGTTTGACAAAGGAAGAAGGGAAGAGGCCTCTCCTTCCGTGGAGCTCTCCCTCCCACCATCCCTCACCGACGCTCACTCGACGAACCAAGACTATGTCTCCTCTCTGAGGTGGGGGGGGGGGGGGGGGGGGAGAGAATAAAGAACAACCACATCTCACATTCATGTTTAAATTACAATGTATGTACATGTACATACAACTTATGGGAAAATACGAAGATCTGTGAGATCAGACACATGTACATGCAGCATGAGGCGAGAATCCATGATATCAAGCTAATTTATAATACACATACTCGTACATCTGATAATAATACCAATATCCTACGTAGATCAAAGCAGATCCTATATAGCATAGTGGACAGGCAACAACTTAATATTATTCGAGTAACATGCACACACTCAGACACAAAGGCCCCTGGTGGCACTGTGTACGTGTAGTGAATTACTACAGTGAGGGTCCAAAGGGCAATGCATGGCAACTCAACCAAGTATACACACATGACAATGTACATGTATATATTAGGTATAGACAAGAATTGTGTAATTTAAGCATCAATGTACACTCGTATACAAGGTAACATGGTACACTTACAAATATAATAATATAATACATGTAACTTATGTATATATCAATTGTAGTCAGTTGCATGTACATACATGTACATGTACATGTAGCTAGGCACTAGGTACATGTACAGGAGGAACCCACATAAATTTTGAGGGTTTCACGAAACACCTTTGGTGAGTGGCCTGCACTGGAGTATCAGTGACCTACTGGAGGACCATCTACAACCACAGACAATCACAACACATCTGCTAGCAGGCAAACAGCCAGACCCAGAGATTTATTTCACTAGACTAATACATGTAGAAGTACATGTGGCTATGATGTACAATGGGCGTCACATTGCTAGTCGGCAAGTCAGCATTAGCATTTTGACAACACAATGTTATAATAAGGGTCAGCAAGTGTATTGTGGTGACCAGAGAGAGAGAGAGAGAGAGAGAAAGAGAGAGAGAGGGGGGGGGGGTGGAGAGAAGATTTACACACATTATGCACTCTCTTTGACGGCCGGTGTTTAGATGTCAGCTGCACATCTGCTTCGTGTGTATTGGCTGAGAAGTGGTGCAAATATTTACTTGGCACACACTCTAACTCCTTCAACCACACACACCCCCACACCTCACACCAGGTAGGCTGTACTGTTGTAGCTAGGGCCACTCGAAAATAAACCGAAGCAATAATGGACTATTCCTGTATGCTTCTGTTTAGAAAGCAAGGACACTCAGCCAGTAATGGCACGCGTACGCAGGTACTCGAGGAATTATGGGCTGCATCCATAGCAATAATTGGTACAGATAGGCTTCTCTCTCTCTCTCTCTCTCTCTCTCTCTCTCTCTCTCTCCCCCTCCCTCCCTCTCTCTCCTTAGCACAGACACATAGACTTATATATGAGGCTGCTAACTCCAAGTTGTCACACCACAGGTCTATAAATAGTAACAAACATGGCCCCTGTTGTACAACAACGGTCAAAGTTAGTAAAGCTATTTCCTGAAACAATTCAGCCCGCTTCGAGCTTCAACCATACATGAACATGAACATGCATGTACATGTACATGTACATAAATAACCACTCACATGTGCTGGACATTGTTCTAGAACAAGATAACGATCGTTCACATAATTTAATAACAGCTAGCACTCAATTTCTAGCACTCAATTTTTCGCAAAAATCACGACTTGTATAGCATTATGGCCAACATGCAGAAACCATTACAAAGTGCTTAAAATTTATCACTGTGTCAAAATTGCCAATTCACGTACAAATTTATAAAATATCATCAAACTCTGATATGAGAGGACTTCGTTAAAATCAGATCAACATTCTACAATTTACTTTCTATCACTACACTAGCACTATACCTGTACAGAAATTATTATAAATTATTAATCGTAGGTTATTGCACGATAACTGTATACACATGTTATACTAACAATCACACACTGCGACCCACTATATCAATAGGCAATAACAAGCAACAGACGAACAATAATTATTATATAAAACCTCAACCTATTGGAGAGCCGTGCGTAGCTCTAAAGGGGGGGGGGTGGGAATTTTGGGTACTATGAAACTGAAACCAGTTAAATCAGTTGGCCCCAGGGAGAAACATTAGTTTAAGAATAGCATGTCTTATCTCTCACACAAGCCACTCCCAACTGCAAAACATTTAACACACCTCTCTCTCTCTCTCTTCTCTCTCTCTCTCTCTTTCTCTCTCTCTCTGTCTCTCTCTCTCTCTCTCTCTACATAAGGAACAGTGCAGCTGTCAAGAGGCTTTAGCAAAAAAACAAAACTGTGCTATTAATCACATGCTGATCACTTGTCAAGTCACTTGAGGTGACTATTGCTGCTTATGGGCACACCTCCAAGGCTTGTCCCTTCAATCCACACCTCAGCTACATGTTAAATCCTGTAGCCATTTCCCAAAGGTATTGGCGATTGCAAAAGTAGTTTATAATTATTGGAATAATGGTAAAAATTGGCTACTCAACCAATCCAGGTAGAGTCAGTCTGCTATTAGGCACAGAGATATCATGTTGCTCTCTAAATTCAAGGGTTGCTTGCTCGAGTTTTGCGGAGAGCAACTGACACCCACGGCAGCTAGTACCAGTACCTGCTCAAATTCAAACTGAGAGACTTATCTATTTACATGTACGTACATGCATAGTGTCTCAGTTATATAATATACGAGCGGGGGTTCCCTACACGCTAGCTACACTCATTTGCCATATCCAAAATTTAGAACTAGGAAAGATTTTAATACTGTAATGCTGTATATTATAGCCTTGTCCCCATGCTTTTCAACATGCAACACTGACAAGCTTGGAGGAACGTGGACTGGGAATGAGACTGACACAGAGGCGTATATACCAGCCAGTGAACAGCTGGAAACGATTCGATTGTACAAAGTGTCGATTAAATTCTAAAGATTCGAGTCACAGACTAATCCCTTGTAGTGTGGAATGTAGCAGTCTTGTAGCAAACAGACTGCCGTGCCTGCTTTGCGGCCTAACCCAGCCAACTATGCACTGAAAGTTTTGTAAAACATGCACAGTCATGTACTTCCTAACTACCAACATGTACCCCACCACCCCTGGTTCTCAAGGCTGGGCTAGGCAGCGCATTTCATCACGATACACCTAGTAATTAAGTGGCTCTGCCTTTTGCTGGGATTAGGTTTGCCTGATCTGAGCAGGCAATGGGATGGGAAGGATGGTTGCCCCTTAAATTTGGGATTGATAGTGGAAGATAAACCTATTGAATTTTCATGTAAGCCTTCTAGGACGACAAATGATAAATTATGACGAAATTGCTCAAACTAACAAATCTGTTGGTCTCTCTAGCTACATATTGTATATCGTGTTGGAGTACAGTAGAAAACACGATGACAATATTATAAGAGACACGAATCATTGCTCTAGCATTCTTCACTTTTTCATCAACAACAGCCTAGACGGACATACTGTCAAGAGGTATACAGACACGGGTTTGGTAACGCGATCCACCATTCAATTGCAGATAGAGATTACAAATAATCACACAATACAAATAGACAACTCTCTATTCCCAGTACAAAATTTTACAGCTCTATGCATGCGCACACACACACACACACACACACACACACACAAAAACACACTCACGAAAAAGAGCCTGAGTTTTTTAGGCAAATAATTAATTTTATGAGCTGACACTCACTCTCACACACAGAAACTGATGATTCAAAACAGGAGCTAAAATCTGTGACCATAGCTCATTATCACCTTGGCAACTCAAACGTCGTTGAGATCGAAAGGGCAGTACACTGAATTACACGGCGATCTATAATAATTTATATAAATAGCTACACCACGCTATCTTACAGGGGCCAAGTACTTCCAACCATAGAGCTAGCATAGAACACCACGGGCAGTTCGAGCGGTACTAATATTAAAAACGAGAAACGTACCTTAAGTTCCAACTCCACGTCCGCTGTGGGCTCGAAGTCAAACAGCGCTTCGGCTCTCTGGACGGCCATGGCAGCAGCAACTGGTAATCAGACAGTGCAGCAGCCGGCGATCGATCACGCTACGGTTTCTTCTGCAGTTGACCACTCGAAATTGGCTAATCGGTGTACCGTATGCGATGTGATGGATTATTATAGTGTCACGTGTCTGCATTAACCAATCACATTGGCGGAAGCTGTGGCATGCGGCACTGCGCTGCATTGTGATGCTTCGAAAACCTGTGACGACCATGCCCCATTATTGCAATATAGAGTTTGGTAGAGGTCGTCACGATAAAAAACTTATTATAGTTACAGGGATCTAGATAGGTAGCATAATGATAAATCAAGAGTTTGAATGAGATATCGTTCATTTCTTGTCTTCCTTCTTATTATCAGCAATCTAGAAACATAAATTAAATTTTTTAATATTCCGCAAAAATTTAATACCAATACATGACTGAACTCACAGAGTATGTCCCCCAGTTTTTCTCAGGGTCGTAGGGTTCCCACCGACTGGCTGGAAAGATGTGCTTGTTTCTCTCGTACCAGCTGCGAAGCACCACCTTGCCAGCATGAGACTGAGTGTGCAGAAGTGAATTTTTGGATAATAGGCCAGTCCTGTCCCTTTCATGCAATTAAAAAGCGCTATATACGATACATTTGATTTTACATACCTCATCCTTTTCCACGCTAGCATCTCCTATGAGTCTCACGTCATCGTGAACGTCAAAACTGAACAGAGGACCAGACTTGCCCCGGGCCTTGTTGATGATGAAGTCATAGAAAGAGTGATGCTGTGTGCAGTGGGGGAGGGAGAAGCAGAGGTAAGACAAAAAAAATGGATTGATAGACAGGTACGGGAGGAGGAAGAGAGGGAGTGAGAGAAAGAGAGAGAGAAGGGAGGGAGAGAGAAGTTTACATGAGGTATGATCAGATCTTCCTTGATGTACATCAGACCCTCCACACTAACAGCGCGAAGCTCAGAGAAATCCTTTCGTAAATTTTCGAGACTCTTGTAGAGAAATTGATGAATCGTATGACCCTTCTTCATCTAAAAGAGAGGCATACAACCCAGGATAAAAATTGAAAAAAATCTGATTTTTTGCAAAAATTAATTTTTTCACTCACAGTGAGATGTTTTCTGTGACCAGAGCCATCCCAGTAGCTGTACGTTATCTCAATGTCTTCATCTATACATTACCGAATTAAAGGTGTATATATCATTACTATTTTGTATCTAGGTGATAGGGGTTGTAATTGAGGGGGGGGACTTACTCTTAATCTTCTCCTGTTGCTCCACCCACTCCTGACGAAGCCTTTCCCTCTCTTGTCGTTCCGCTTCCTGCAGAGGGCCTGGCAAAATCGCCCAATCAGCTTACAGAAACAAATCACATGACACAATACAACACGGCCATGCTATATAAATCTGTCTGTCTGATCATGCAATTCAAAAGTAATGGTTATTCGATCTGACCTCTCTATCTCGATCGGGAAGAAATGAGGTGTCCACGGTTGGGTTTTTGCCCAGTTTTCTCTTCTTGATAACAGGAGGTGGTGCTATAATATTCAAGGAACAATACCTTTAAAGTATGCGCAATTATTATTAAAGTTGCATCCTGACGACCTTTACCTACTCCTTGACGACATTGTGTAAGGATTAGGTAAAGATCGTTGAGCTGCAAATGGGCATCATGTACTTACAATCATCATCATCTTCACTGTCTCCATCTTCCTCTTCTTCATCATCCATGTTGAACGAGAGGGTCCCTCCCCCTCCACCCTTCTTACGCTTATTCTTCTGTTTCTTATTGCTGCAAGATCAAAAGTCAAAGGGTAAAAACTGAAAAAAAGTTACGCGAGTCAGCCAGATTTTTATGAATATTAGGATTGCCATTTATAGACCTATATTATTATAGCTATAAATCAGAGCACATTTACCCATCTTTGGCGGCCATTTGTGCTGCGATCTGTTTCTCTCTCTCCCTCACTAGATTCTCTCTCTTTTCCCTCATCTCCTCCAGAGTGACCAGCCCAACGGTCGACGACTTCAGCTCTTCCTCCACGGCGTCAAAGGTCACAGCAAACTTGTCATCAATCGATTCAAATTTGCTGCCTTTCAATGCATGGTCCTGTAGGTGACAAAAGTACTGGCACCTGTGTCACCCCACCCCCCACGCTCTTTCCCTCCCTCCCTCTCTCACTCTCTCTCCCTCTTTCAGTTGCACAGACCTCTGAGATTTTCTGCTTTAGTCTCTCCAACTCCTCCTTAGCTTTCTCTCTCTTCTTCATCAGCTGGGCAGCTCTGTTGCCCTCAGAAGCAGCTCCCTTATAGTGCGCCATTTTCAACTCTTTCAAACGTGCCAAGTGGACATAATTTCATATTTTCTTTCACGGATAATTAGAGATTTTAACCTTTCCCTTCAATTTCCCGCGCGCGCTTCGCACGTGCATGTGCCAGTGGAGGATGTACAAATATACGCAACACTTGTGCAAGCTAGAATTTGACAGCTTCTCTGCAAAAGGTAAGATTTATTATGATTGCAATGTAGTTAAACATCGCATGATTTTAAAAAATAGTCACAAAAATGTAACAAGATGAAAGTATACATTTATATTCAGCTGTACAAGCTATAATAACGTCAGTAAGCCTCACTACAAATGCACACACCTCAATCAGTCTGCTGCCAGAAATAAATACAAGTTCAGCACACGAAATTGGTGTATGTGAAAGTCTCAATAATGAGATAGTAAATGTGCTGGAAAATTTTTGATGATGAGAAAACAAATATACTATTATGGTTCTGTCAAGTGTTTTATGCGTGAAGTTTGTTCAAATTAATGTATTGTCAACAGTACTTGTGCGCACGTGTGAAATGTTGTTGTGAAAATTAATAAATTAATTAGACTTCGAAGAGAGCACGCATGTCTTCAAATGCCTTGCAAACAGCATCACCAAGCTTCGTGGAGTCAGTGTCAGGACACGAACGCTTGCAGTGAATGCTGAAGTAAACTAATTTATAATGTATATGAAGAGAAAGAGGGGACACAGAGAGAGAGGGAGGGAGGGAGAGAGAGAAAGAGAGGGAAAGAGAGGTAGAGGGAGAGACAGGTGGGGGGAGAGGGGGACACAGAGAGAGAGAGAGAGAGAGAGAGAGAGAAAATAAAGGAATAATGGATAGTAGCAACCTTTCCAAATGAAGAATACTCACCCAGGTCATCCGAATTGACAAGATAAGAGACTCCATATCCAGTGTCAGTGACAGTTCCAAATCCCCCGACCCTAGCGCAGCGCTCGGGAATAAACCTGTCCGTGGTCCTTACTGGTGTTTGAGAGGTTGACAGCTCAAATGAAAGATTAAATCCCTATGATACAAATATTGCAAAAATGAATTTACATCTTATCGAATGATATTCTTATAGCATATATACCTTATCTGAAAACATCTTCGGTAAAGGGTCAAGGTTCATCCCCTTGGCAACGACGTAGAGGCCAAAGAGGTGTCTGTCGACACCCATTCCTCGCATTGCCTCCATCTTATAGTTGCACTGATACCTGCACAATATACAGTCATAACATGACGTGATACGAGTATCAATACTACAATATCAATAATGCCCATTTTTATGGCCCAGAGAAGTTTTTTTTTTTTTTTTTTGGGTGGGGGGGGGGGTGTATTTCTATACTCACTCGATGGCCTTCCTGAGTTCTTTCTTCACCTCCTCCCTGGGCACCGAAGGGTCATCAATCGATTTGACGAAAGCGATGGAGTGCTCCGAGACAGGGCGGATGGTCTCCGTTCGTCCCTGGTAGTAGAGCCGAGTCGTCGCTGACTCGTACGTCAGGACAAACTTGTGATGGAGGCGGAAATAGGCAAGCTGCAGTGACATCTGTTGTGTATGTATGTATATATGTATGTATGTATGTATCCATATAATACTGTGGATCATGAAATTTTTGCTCTTAAAAATTTTTTGTCGATGACCTTTTCCGATGAAAATTAAACACACGAAATATTTTGTGTAACATACGTCAACCTATACCTATTTTGATTGCTAAAGTCTGGCGATGAAATTTAGACTACGCGAAAAATTTACAAGCAAAATATTTTGCCGGCGAAAATATCCCGATCTACGGTATTATACACATGATTCAAACATTTCCTACAATTCAAAGGTTAGGTCAGAAGAAATGATTAACTCTACGTTACTCCGACTATCATGTGGCATTAAAAAAATTATTATTATTGCATGCATACTACTAACAACTTGTACCTATAGCTACGTACAAACTTGTCCTAACCATTCCTCGTACCTGGAACCATCCGTCAGGGCTCAGCTTGCATTTCTTGGGAAACCCCTTGCTGTAGCTGGGCGTAACCACTTGGAGGTCAGAGTCCTCGATCATCTTGGCAACGCTGGCCTTGGCCGCCGACAGTTCATCAGTGAAGTCATCGAGCTCCCATCTCAAGCTGAACAGCAAATGCACGAGTAAAACATTCAAGTATTATGTACTCTTACTTTCCCCAGGCAAAACTTAAGGCATGATAGTAGGCATAGTTGGGTGGCCTCACCAAAGCTTATGAATTAGCACTACTCGATCCCACATCAAAGGGAATTCTAAACTGAAGGCTTGTTGGGCCAACATGCCTCAGGTATGCTAGGGAGAACACTTCTTAGATAGACTCCTGATGTAAAATCGGTTCCACTTTCAAGTTGCATATTTTTCAGATATTACTGCTATCTTACTGTTTTTGGTACATAATCGAAATATAAAAGGTCTGACTGATTAGAATTTCATAATAATTCAATCTGGGCTATAATTCATACCTTACTAGGTATGTCCTGTAGGAAATTAATATCTTGATAACTTACACAGTTGGAGTCGGCAGTGAACTAGGCATCTCTCCGAAGTCTAGAACACAGCCATTTTCGTCGTACTTCTCTCCCGATAGAACATACTCCCACATCTGCCCGCAGACGGTGGCGTCGAGGTTGGAGTGTTCCACGTTGCCCCCAATACGAGCATTCTCAGTTACGATGACCTGGAATGACTTGTCGAACCATCGGTTGATGCCATCGCCATGGAAAACCAGCCTTGCGTGCTCAGTCTTATTCTGTAAGACGACAGAAAAGGCTACAGGTTAATTAATGCAGGCTAGGAGTGCCTGACTAACACCCTAAGCAAGAATGAATGTCTTACTGATAAAATTTTTACCTCACTAGAGTATATAGCTTACATTCTTGTCAATAGTTTTGTCTTCCAGTACCAGGATCACAGCACTCGAGTCTATCAATCGCAGAGAGTTCTTGTTTACTTGACTCCGCTTCATGCGTTCACGAATCTCCGCCCACTTTGTCCTTGGAAGAGCCGTGAATGCACCCACTCCAGTCTCATCTGTCACATCTGGCAATTACATCACCATTACACAATTATTACGTCATCATTGCAAAATTATTACATCAGATTGTTACCTCCTGCCATCTCAATGACTCGTTCCAGCTGCTTCTTCAGCACCTTGGGTGGATAGGCGTATCCATTTTTGTCAAATCCTTCGATCATGTAGTATTTGCCTTTCCTTTAGCAGATAAATAGAATAGCATATTATGTTCTTTTCTCTCTCACTCTCATCTCTTGTCTCTCCCTCTCTCTCCTTTTCCCTCTCCCTCTCCCTCCCTCTCCTTCTCCCTCTCTCTCTCCTTACCTGTAAATGATGGCATGCTTTGGTGGCTTGCTGCTGGTGTAGCAGGCAGTCCTGTCAATCTCCTTCCCTGGCACTCTGGTGGTCCAGTAGAGATTTTTGCAGCTGTCCATGCAGAAAGGAGCAAGCTTCCCTCCCATCACATTCTCAACCTTTGACCTTCGAACCTTATCTGCAAAACTGGAGAAAAATGAATAAGGTGAGTGTGTGCGTGTGTGTGTGTGTGTGAGGGGGAGGGTGAGACTTACTCCAAGAGCAAATGAAGGATGGTAGCACCACGATCCACTCCGTATTTAGTCAGCTCAAGGTCATTGTCGCATACGTAATAGTTAGAGTTGTCTGTGCCAGCAAATGAAGTGTGTGTGTGTCAGCAATAGTCATTGTTGGTAGTTGCTTAGCAACCAAAGTTTTTATAGGCATTTTGCCGGCTATGGGAAGGGGGTGGGTCATCATAAAGTAGGCCAATGATGAACAGAGGTCAACTACCAACAAAATAGTTATCTGCCAGTAATTGGGGTGCATTCGACCATGCATCTCATGCATCCCAATTACTGGCAGATAACTATTATATAGTGAGTATTCGAGTTAGGTGCAGTATTGGCTTTTAGCATAATAGCACTATAATAATAGCACCTTGCTATTACTATATGTTTCCATGCTAATTTATGCTATTAGCACTTAAGTGCTATTTATGCTATTGCACACCATAGTTTTGCTATTTTGCTATAAAAACAATTCTGTGGATTACCACTGGGACGCTTGCTATTTTGCTATTTATGCTATTTTGCTATTCCGTGGTTTACCTGGCACTGGGACGCTTGCTATTTTGCTATTTATGCTATTTTGCTATTCCGTGGTTTACCTGGCACTGGGACGCTTGCTATTTTGCTATTATGCTATTTTGCTATTCTGTAACTACCACTGGGACGCTTGCTATTTTGCTATTTATGCTATTTTGCTATTCTGTGATTATTACCACTGGGACGCTTGCTATTTTGCTATTTATGCTATTTTGCTATTCTGTGATTACCACTGGGTCACTTGCTATTTTGCTATTTATGCTATTTTGCTATTCTGTGATTATTACCACTGGGACGCTTGCTATTTTGCTATTTATGCTATTTTGCTATTCTGTGATTATTACCACTGGGACGCTTGCTATTTTGCTATTTATGCTATTTTGCTATTCTGTGATTACCACTGGGTCACTTGCTATTTTGCTATTTATGCTATTTTGCTATTCCATGGTTTACCTGGCACTGGGACGCTTGCTATTTTGCTATTAATTTTATGCATGCTATTTTGCTATTTTGTGGTGTACCTCGGGACGCTTGCTATTTTGCTATTTATGCTATTTTGCTATTCTGTTTATACTGTGTTTTTATATTATTTTAATTTGTGTGTCTGTACTGATAATAATTTTTTTCCACCGACAATGTATTTCCAGACCTAGCCTTGTGAATTGACCTGGGTACAAGGCTATTCCAGACCTGGATTTTGATGGTCTACCGTACGTGTGTACCATAGCTAGTCACGTTGCCTTTGCATGTGATGAGAGCAGCTCATCAAGGTATCCCATCCTTCAAATAACCACAACCCAATTGATTGCTTTTTTTCGGTCGCTCGGTCCAATTTTTACCTCACAATATCGGAGCAACAACAAATTAAATTGGTCTGGCCTAACTACCAGTCAAACCAATCAGTACAATAAACTTTGTGGACTACAAAGCTAATTAAGTTATTAGTAACTTTCACCATTGATTTATGATCAACTGACTAAGAGAGCAAGCTGCTACTGTAGAATCTGCACCTCTACAAGTACCTTCACTATTAATTTTAATAAAGATGACTCAGCTCTTGAGCCTGGGTACGAGGCTAATGAGTGCACGTACCCTATGCTTGCAGTAGGTCTGCTACATGGGAACAATCCAAGCTCCTCCAGGCGTGAGCATCGATGTCCCTGCTGTACTACTACATGTACCTCTTCTTCAGGCCATGGCACAAACAGACAGACACAACCTTCCCTAGCTCTAGCTCTGATCTGACTTCTTGGTTGATGGCAAAATTAATTTTAACTATAGGAATAATAGTGGAAAATAGCAAAATAGCAAAAATAGCATGCTGTCCATGAGTAAACCAGTAATGATGGAAAATAGCAAAATAGCAAAATAGCAAAAATAGCATGCTGTCCATAAGTAAACCAGTAATGATGGAAAATAGCAAAATAGCATGCTGTCCATGGGTAAACCAGTAATGATGGAAAATAGCAAAATAGCATAATAGCAAAAATAGCATCCTGTCCATGGTAAACCAGAAATGATGGAAAATAGCAAAATAGCAAAAATAGCATGCTGTCCATGGTAAACCAGAAATGATGGGAAAATAGCATGACAATCCAGCGATGAAGCAAAATAGCAGAATTAGCACAAATAGCATCCCTAAATCTTTCCTTGCTATTTATGCTAATAGCATGGTTTTGAAATAGCATAAATAGCACTGTC
Organism: Cliona cf. orientalis; assembly: GCA_963930775.1. Taxonomy (NCBI): domain Eukaryota; kingdom Metazoa; phylum Porifera; class Demospongiae; order Clionaida; family Clionaidae; genus Cliona; species Cliona cf. orientalis. The sequence continues at coordinate 958,588 of OZ005693.1, read as the reverse complement.
AATAGCACGTGCTAAAAGCCAATACTGCACCTTAATGGAGCATTCAATGTTGGCATTGTATACTCCCTATATACACAATACACACACCATAAAGGTCAGCACTGGATACCACAAAGTGCCTGCACTGTATTGTAGGCCCACAATAACCCTATGTCCCCCAATGGAATGCCAAAAATGTAATTTTATTAGCCAAATCCCTCCCCCAGCATAGTAAATAGGTAGCTGGAAGGTCACTGTTGCACACTATTACACACACAGTACTGTATATAGTAGGCTGTGGGCACTCCCACTGAGGAAGTATAATAAGGCAAAGTTGATGAAATTATGGTCCTTAATATTCAATTTCTGGCCAAGAAAAGGTGACCTTTGCAGCTCTAGGGAGCAAAGAAACCAAAACAACAGGCACAACCATAGCAAACACTCACATACACACACACACACTGATGTAAACAACTTCAAAAGTATAATACTATAGATTTTTCCCCAGCAGATGCATGGCTTACAGCTTATGGGAGTCCTCTGGCGAAGATAGATGAAGTCAACCCACCATTTTGCTATCCAGTTGCGCATACGCCATGACCTGTGTCGTAAAAAAATTTGGTAAGCCCAACAAGTGGCTGTCATAGACCCCTAAGCATAGTACTACCTTATCATACTACCAGGAAACATTTATTATGTTATACTATTATAATGCCCTACCACTATTGTATTATGGACAAATGCCTAGACATTCCTTGTTTGTGCCCCTGCTATACAAATTGGCCGACAGTGACCTTTTCTGACCACTCGTTTACGCCAATTACAAGGTTATGTCGCCATGCCAATTCCGGCTGACCTTTTGTATGAGCTAAAATAAGGCTTTGCTGGTGACCTGAAGTCTGGCTATAATATTATAGAATCTTTCATGAATTTATGTAATATGAGGAATATTCACAGGGTGCACATAATTCACTCATTAGGACATTGTTTACAAACAGAGACACAAGACCTAAGGATATTCATTACTTTATCAATCTCTCTCTCCCTCTCTCTCTCTCTCTCTCTTACCTAAACTTCAAGAACCATTGTATCTTCTTCCCATCCTTCTGTTGAAATTCCTTCACAGCCTGTAATAATAATAACAACATACAACAATGGCATTAATACACCCACCTTAAAAACAAAAAAAAATTATTTAACCACATTTTATGTACTTACTCCAGAGTAGTAAAACACAATAAGCAGTGCTTCCCCTAACTGTAAGTTGATACACCAGTATAGGTGGATGGTATAGCCACTTGAATGGAGCACGTGATATATCAGTATAGTCAAAAACACCATTATATATAGTACAGCTGCCCGCTTGAATGGAGTGCGTGACCTTTGCTGCTCTCCAAAATCGACTTGTTTACCTTCCGTGTATATGGCGCCTTATGAGTTGGCCAAGAATGGACATGAATGTATAGTATGGACCTCGTGACCTTTCACTCTGCCCAAATTGAATTGTTTGCACAAACGTGCGGTTCTGTGCCCTTTTACAATGTGAATGGTGGAGGACAGCTTTCCCCCATATGGTCACAAATGCTCACACACGTCCTTACACTCTTATCAGCGATCACATAATATTATATCATAATATAGGTAGGGGCACCGCTTACATACATGTATGTGAGGATGTACGCATAAATTAGCACACTGACAAACACACACACATGCACAGGGTTCCGCTCGCTAAAGGTCACTTCACTTACAGCCTCAGTCGTCTTGTACTCGTCTTCACTAAGCAGAGGTCGCACACTCTTCAAATACCTATACACATTAGTTAGGATTCACTAGATGATAGTGCAAAGGAGGCTGAGGCTATTGTAAGGGCTTCTTCTTACTTTCTGCAGGTGTCCCTCAGATTTGGGACGGGGAGAGAGGGGAGAAACTCTTGATACTTGCCGGCACCTCGCTGCTTCTTTCCAAGCAGTCCAATCATCAGAATGTACCACAACTATCAGTGTGTGAGTGTGTGTGTGTGTGTGTGTGTGAGGGGGTGCCCTTGCAAGAATGTACCAAGGCATTTTAGGACATAATTTTGCCATAATAGAACAATCTATGAAATACCAATTCAATGGCCCAGCATCCAAGATATCACTGACGCCCACAGATTCAATTTATAATAATAACAATATAATTTTAGTGGTTATATTTACTTTCAAGTGGCATAATCTTGTTACCTATACATCATGATACGTACACATTAAGTTGAGGTGACCTTTTTTGCATGTAAAGTTCGTAAAATTTGTAACAAAATAAGGTACCGAAAGCTTTTAACAACGTACCTGGTTTATTGGGTGTTTCGGCTTCAGGAACCACAGGTTGCACTCGAGAAGATATCTCACCATGCGCACCTTGACTAAGTTCCAGACGAGCAGCAGTAGCGTGCCGCCGAAGAACCCGAACAGCGCGGGCAGTAGCATGCGCAGGCCGTTGAAAGGCTGCATCACCATGCCTATCTCCGCGATCGCTCGGTCGAGGGTCGAGAGAGACGCCGCCGTGGAGTGTAGGTAGTGCGAGACGACAGCGCCCATCCCGCCGGCAACGATAAAGCTGGTCATGGTTGCCACGTTGATGATTTTTGCGACCGTGTCAGTACGAGGAGAGATCGAGATTGCTAGCAAGGCAGATTTGTCTCTGCAGCACTTCTCTGCTATATACCTGCCCTGTACAGTCGATACCAGACTGTGTTTGTTTATCTACCGTACGCGTAGTACAGTACCAGCGTCCCAAAAGGTGACCTTTTATTGAAGGGTGTGTCAAGGTGTGGAGTGGGTGCATACCGCACACTATTATTTGCGTGGGTGGTGAATTAATAGCGAATTCGCAATTCGCAATAATTATTAAAGTCAACATGCAGAAAGGTCACGAGCCCCACCCCCATTTTGCATACTGCGGTACATGTACATGCAGCTAGCTAGCTAGCTACGTTCTACATTTACCTTGTGCACGTGATAATGGCTGCACAATTACAACACAGTACACTTTTGGTACTTTTGGCTCTTATTTTCTATTCAAGAGGGGGACCCTTGCCACCGCACCACCTGAAATGCGAAGGTAACCATGTGGGATTGACTGCACAAAGACTCCGACAGTTGGATAAACACAAAGTATTCTTCACAGACAGTCCAAACCCTTTGCTTTCATGGACAGTAGCTCACACAGAAAGAGCAGCAAGACAGACAGCTTTCCAAGTGATAGTGGCAGAAGATAAAAATTTGAAAAACATTATCTGGGATTCGGGGAAAGTGCTTAGCCAAGATGAAACAAGTCTAACGTACATCGGACCACCCCTCCAGACTGGAAGGACTTATTTCTGGCGAGTGATGTGGTGGGACCACAAAGGTGAGGTGGCAGTGAGTGAGGAGATGGGACATTTCTTGGCAGCTGTGCTGGATCCAAAAGACTGGGACACTGCAAAGTGGATTGCTGCAGGGGACGAGATAAAAACAGCACCGTATCTCCACAAAAAGTTCGCTATAAACTCATCCAAAGTTGTATCTGCAACTCTTTTTGTTGCTGGACTTGGATTCAGTAAACCGTTTGCAAACGGCACGGATCTTAACGCTCACTATGAGCCACCCATAGCACTGACGCCAGGTTGGGCCAACTACGAGAAACTGATTCCATACACAGCCTACGATATATCAACACAAGCTAAGAGATGTGAGAACCACCTCAGTATAGGTGTCATGCTAGGACTAGGCTGGAGGAATAGTGCAGACTACCCCCTACGAGACCCTGGGGGCATACCACCCACAGACTCTACAGAAAGAGTACTGAAAATACTTTTGTACGTAGCCTATAATAATGAACACACACCAGCAAGTCCCCTAGTCAGCGATGAAAGTTGGCATGTGGATGATTCAAACATCACCTCAGATTCAATTTTCAATGGAGAAAGCTATGGGTTCTATGATTCAGTTATGGATGCACGTGTTAAAGTTGTAACTGGACCAAGTGGGAGATTGTATTATCCAGAAATGCCATATATTGTGGAGGCAGCGATAGAGAAGCCAGTTAAGATATACCCTCGTTTAGACAAACGTGGAGAATTTATAAGTCAAATTGCCGACTTTGGAAACAATTCTGCAGGATACTGTCAAGTGTGGTGTGACGATGAACCTAACTATTCCATTCAGTATGCAGAGGTGCCCTTGCACCAGCCCTATGGGGAGGCAGATGGCTCCCTTTATTATGCAAATCTAAGAGGAGCTAATGCCACGGAAAACTACGACGGTGACGTTGAAACTACATACAAACCATCATTCACGTATCATGGATTCCGTTATATTGAAGCTACGGGCTTCGATCGCATGTCCTTGACAGAGAACAACATTCAAAAGATAGTAGTCCATGCAAATGTGGAAAGAAACAGCAAATTTACATCCTCTATCCCCCTACTGAACAAACTCCAGGAGAACTGCATCCGAGGACAGCTCTCAAATCTCATGAGTGTGGTCACGGATTGCGATCAGAGGGACGAGAGACTCGGCTGGATGGGAGACGCTTCACTTACGGCAGAGTCCATGGAACTTAACTTTGATATGCTGGCGTTTCATTCCAACTTTCTCTTTTTGATGGCGTCTGAAATGATCAATGGAACGATCCCGGATGTTGTACCGCTCTACCGCTACGGAGGTCGACCTGGTGACCCCTCGTGGAGTGCAGCTTTTCCCATAATTTTCCACCAAATCGCAACTTACGTGAAAAATATTACAATCACCAAGCAGTTTTATCCTGACGTGATGGAGTACATTAAGACTACACTCAACTCATTACCTGAACAGGACATTACCAAAATGCCCTATTGTCGCTATGGTGACTGGGTACCCCCTCCATCAAATCCTAAAGTAGATAATATTTTCACTGGTGCTTTCAGTTTCTTGATGAACATCAAACGAATGAAAGTTATAGCAGACTTACTAGGCAAGACTGATGATGCAAACATGCTGGAGCAAACATTCAAGAAGCTAGTAGCTGATTTCAACAAAGGATTCAGGACCAACGATACCCAATACTTAAACGGGATCCAGGCGACATATGTGATGCCGCTAGCTCTGGGGGCTATACAAGACAATGAGCTGGACACATTTATAAAAGCATTCTTGAATCGCCTTGAACAAGATAACTACTACGTGACTGGTGGAATTGTAACAACTCGATATCTCTTTCCAGTCCTCACTCAAATCAAGCAGCATGACATAGCATTGAAAATAGTTCAGCAGTTACAGTACCCCAGCTATGGCTTTATGATCCACAACAACCTCGAGCCGGCCACTACTCTATGGGAGCTGTGGAACTCTCATAATGGATCGGAAAGTATGGACTCTCGAAACCATCATGCATTTACTAGTGTCAGCGGCTGGATGGTGACTGACATGGCTGGACTGTCTCCGACAAAGGGATTCAAAGAGATTCACTTTCACCCCGCTCGTGCTCTGGGGCTGTCTCACGTCTCTGTGAGCCTGGAGCACCCCAAACCTGTCCACCTCTCCTGGCGGAGGAACGGAGGAATTCAGTGTGCCAAGCAAGCCGAGAATCAGTCCCCTCTCAATCCTAACCTACCCAAATACGATGACCTGACCGTTTCATGTGGGGAGGAAGATGGGGGAACTATTGAAAAGGTCTTGTTTGCTTCCTATGGTAATCCAACAGGTCACTGTGGAGGCTACCACAAGCTGGGAAGCTGTCATGCTACAAATTCTGTAGAAGTGGTTGAGAAATTATGCCTAGGAAAGAGGAGCTGTGTTGTTCCAACAGGAGCTGATTTCTGGGGGAACCCCTGTCCTGATATTATGAAATGGCTCTCAGTATCTGTTCAATGCAAAATTGACTTCATCTACAGCTCAATCCGAGTGAATGTGAGTGTTCCAATGGGCAGCCGAGGTCTTCTTCACCTCCCAGCTCATGGTAAACACAATATGAAACTGTGGGATGGAGACAAGATGATCTTCTCTGAAAGCAGTAGGCTAAATCCAACACTTGGAATTGGGTCGGCTAAGTGGGAGTCTGATTCCGATTCACTGGTGATGGAATTGGATTCTGGACATTACAACTTTGTTTGGAAGGGAGACAATCCTACACCAAAATGCCTTGATTCCAGAACCTCAGCCACCAAAGACGACAGCCTTCTGCTTGAGTGCACCAACTCGACAGATATTATCAGCACCATCCAGTGGGCATCATATGGAACCCCTGAGCTGACGGCCAAGGATGCCTGCTCCATTCACACGCTGGGAGAGTGCCACGCTGGCAGCTCCAAGTTTGCCATGGAAAGAGAATGCCTCGGAAAGAACAAGTGTGTGATACATGTTGGGGAATCATTTTTCGGTAACATACACTGTCTTAAACATAATGAACAGGGGCACCTCATTGTTGAATACATTTGTAACCGCCGTGCTCTTAACTACTATTGAAAGTATTCTAAGCGCTTCTTGTGTACTAATATTCTGCTACTTGATTATGAATATCATTTAAATATAATATTTCCATTGAACTTAATCAGTATCCTGCTGATATTCATTCTATTTAGACACCCACAGACAAAGATCAACACTTGATGAATATCAACTCCAACAAAGGAGGTGGGGCTCATATTGCAACAACAATGGCTGCTCTGAGCTCAACACTATTCCTGTTTGCTACTGTTTCGTATGTGTTAGGTGGACCTCTACCACCCTACAACCTAAAGTGCCAAGGGAACCATGTCGGTTTGAGTGAGGAAAAACTTCAAAATCTCAACAAACACAAGCTGTTCAGCACCGACAATCCTAATCCCACTCTTTCGTGGACTGTAGCTCACACAGAAAGAGCAGCAAGACAGACAGCTTTCCAAGTGATAGTGGCAACAGATCAAAATTTGAAGAACATTATCTGGGATTCGGGAAACGTGCTTAACCAAGATGAAACCAGTCTAAAATATGCCGGACCACCCCTCCAGACTGGAAGGACTTATTTCTGGCGAGTGATGTGGTGGGACCACAAAGGTGAGGTGGCAGTGAGTGAGGAGACTGGACATTTTCTGGTCGGTGTCCTAGAGCCCGAGCAGTGGGAAGATGCAAAGTGGATCGCTGCAGGAGATGACATAAAAACGGCACCATATATCCATAAAACTTTCGAGCTCGGTATTAGTGGTGCTGGCACTCAGAATGCAACCCTCATGGTGGCTGGACTTGGTTTTCACAAACTGTTTCTCAATGATGTCGATATTAGTGCCCAGTACAACCCACCAATGGCACTGACTCCAGAATGGACCAACTATGAGAAGCTCGTTCCCTATAACACTTATAATATCCGCTTGCCGTTTGGTAACACTAGCTCACTCAAAATTGGTGTGATGCTAGGGAGAGGCTGGAGGAACACCGGAGACTACAAACTCAAAGACCCTGGTGGAATTCCAGCAAATGATTCGACCGAGCGTGTACTTAAAGTGCTCATGTACTACTTTGACTATTCCCAGAACTCATCAAAATATCTGATCAGTGATGAGAGTTGGAGTGTGGATGAAACAAACATCACTTCTGACTCAATATACAACGGATGTACTTACGGTGCAGCTACGCAATTGCTGGGACGTAAACTGATTGTGGGCTCAAGTGCTAAAGTTGTTACGGGGCCAAGTGGCAAAATGTATCTTTCAGAGATGCCCTACATGGCTGAAGTTGGAATAGAAAACCCAGTGAATATTCATGCCATGAGTGACTACCAGGTGGTGGACTTTGGAATGAACTCAGCAGGGTACTGCCAGGTGCACAGTGAGAAGGAGGTGAACGGTGTCACTATCCACCATGCTGAAGTGCCCATGCACAAACCATACGGGGACATGGACGGGTCACTGTACTATGGAAATCTGAGGGGAGCAAAAGCAATGGATACATTCAGCATTGAAGCAAACAGCACATTTAAACCGTCATTCACTTACCATGGATTCCGATACGCCGAAGTTAGAGGCATGACAGTGACTACTACAGACATTCAAAAGATAGTCGTGCACTCAAATTTGACGATGAATAGCAATTTCAAATCTTCTATTCCGCTACTGAATTCCATTCAAGAGAACTGCGTGCGAGGACAGCTGTCAAATCTCATGAGCGTAGTCACGGACTGCAACCAGAGGGACGAGAGGCTTGGGTGGATGGGAGATGCTACACTGTCTGCAGAAACCATGACTCTAAATTTCGACATGAAAGCATTTCATACCAACTTTTTGGAGCAGATTCAGACCGAAATGATCAATGGAACTATCCCAGACGTTGTGCCTTTCTACCGATATGGTGGTCGACCTGCCGATCCCTCCTGGAGTGCAGCATTTCCTGAGATTTTGTACCAAATAGCAATGCATGACCAAGACAGTAATATCACTGAAAGGTACTACCCTGCAGTAATGGAGTACATTAAGACCACACTCGGCACAATTCCAGCGCAAGGTATCAGTAAGCTGCCAAACTGCCATTATGGTGACTGGGTACCCCCTCCTCCGAATCCTAAAGTGGATAATACTTTCACTGGTGCATTTAGTTTTATGATGAGTGTGAAGCAAACGAAAGAAATGGCAGATAAGCTTGGGAAGAAGGACGATTCTACTATGCTAGAGCAGACCTTAGAAAAACTTATAAGTGACTTCAACAAGGGATTCATGACCAGTGATACACAGTACCTGAATGGGATACAAGCAACTTACGTACTACCGTTAGCAGTGGGGGCTGTTCCGAGCGACAAAATGGATGCTTTCGCGAAAGCTTTCTTGAATCGCCTTGAGGATCCCAAACAAGATAATAGTTACATCACAGGTGGAATTACGACAACCAGACACTTCTTCCCAGTGTTGAGCCAACTCAAACAGCACGATATAGCACTGAAGATAGTTCAGGAAACAACTTATCCTAGCTATGGCTATATGATCCACAATGACCTCGAACCGGCCACAGCAATTTGGGAACTGTGGAATTCTCCAACAGGATCTGCAGGGATGGACTCTCGAAATCATCATATGTACTCTAGTGTCAGTGGCTGGATGGTGACTTATATGAGTGGACTGATTCCGACAAAGGGATTCAAGGAGATTCACTCTCACCCCGCTCGTGCTCTGGGGCTGTCCCATGTCTCTGTGAGCCTAGAGCACCCTAAACCTGTCCACCTCTCGTGGCAGAGGAACGGAGGGATTCAGTGTGCCAAGCAAGCCGAAAACCAGTCCCCTCTCAATCCTAACCTACCCAAATACGATGACTTGATCGTTTCATGTGGGGAGGAAGATGGGGGAACTATTGAAAAGGTCTTGTTTGCTTCCTATGGTAATCCAACAGGTCACTGTGGTGGCTACCACAAGCTGGGAAACTGTCATGCTATGAATTCACAAGAAGTGGTCGAAAAATTATGCCTAGGAAAGAGGAGCTGTGTCATTCCGACAGGCGCTGATTTCTGGGGGAATCCTTGTCCTGATATTATCAAATGGCTCTCAGTATCTGTTCAATGTAAAACTGACTTTATCTACAGCTCAATCCGAGTGAATGTGAGTGTTCCAATGGGCAGCCGAGGTCTTCTTCACCTCCCAGCTCATGGAAAACACAACATGAAACTGTGGGATGGAGACAAGATCATCTTCTCTGAAAGTAGTAGGCTAAACCCAACACTTGGAATTGGGTCGGCTAAGTGGGAGTCTGATTCCGATTCTCTGGTGATGGAATTGGATTCTGGACATTACAACTTTGTTTGGAAGGGAGATAATCCTACACCAAAATGCCTTGATTCCAGAATCTCAGCCACCAAGGACAACAGCCTTCTGCTTGAGTGCACCAACTCGACAGATGTTATCAGCACCATCCAGTGGGCATCATATGGAACCCCTGAGCTGACGGCCAAGGATGCCTGCTCCACTCACATGCTGGGAGAGTGCCACGCTGGCAGCTCCAAGTTTGCCATGGAAAGAGAATGCCTCGGAAAGAACAAGTGTGCGATACATGTTGGGGAATCGTTCTTTGGGAAGCTGTCTTGTCTTGCAGATAAGAATAAAGGACATCTCATTGTTGAGTACACGTGTAATCCCCGTTTTTACAACTGATCCCATAATCTTATGCTGCATAATTATAAAGTTTGTGTTGTGTTTTGCAAACTGCTCTACTGCGCATGCTCATGACCCGCGCTGCGGACTAGGGGGTGGGGCTGAAAACATGGCATCCAACATGATCAGTTTCTCGATTTTTCTGCTGATTTTTGCCTTTGCGCATGGAGGCCCGCTGCCGCCTCACAATCTAAAGTGCGAGGGAAACCCTGTCGGTTTGCGCGAAGATCGGCTGCAACGACTCCACACACACAGACTGCTCGGAACGGACGAGCCCAACCCTCTCCTTTCGTGGACGATAGCGCACACCGAACGAGCTGCGAGACAGTCCGCCTTCAGGGTGATAGTCGCAGAGGATATGTCCCTGAAAAACGTCACCTGGGACTCGGGTAAAGTGCTCAGTAGCGATGAAACAAGTCTAAAATATGCCGGACCACCCCTCCAAACGGCTAAAACGTATTTCTGGCGAGTGATGTGGTGGGACCACAAAGGTGAGGTGGCAGTTAGTGAAGAGACTGGACATTTCTTGGCAGCTGTGCTGGACCCCAAAGACTGGGACTCTGCAAAGTGGATTGCTGCAGGGGACGAGATAAAAACAGCGCCATACCTCTACAAAACCTTCACGATCAAGTCTTCTCAAGTCACTAACGCCACCCTATGCCTGTCGGGGCTGGGATATAGTAAACCCTTTGTCAACGGTACTGATCTCAATGCCCAGTACGACCCACCCATAGCATTGACTCCAGGCTGGACCAACTATGAGAAACTCGTTCCCTACGCCGTCTACGATGTGACAATGCAAGCTAAAAAGTGCGACAGCCTCTCCGTTGGAGTGATACTCGGACTGGGGCGCAGAAATACGGTAGATTTTCCTCCGAAGGACCCAGGTGGCCTTCCGGCAAGTGATTCAACAGAACGAATCCTAAAGATGCTCTTGTACATCACCTACAGTGATAAAACGAGCGTCACTCTGGTCAGCGATGAAACTTGGAAGGCGGACGACTCAAATATAACCTCCGATACGATCTACAACGGAATAACCTACGATTCCACATCAAGCAACAAACGAGTGTTAGGTGCTAGCGTAAAGGCGGTCCCAGGCCCCTTAGGTCAAATGCATTTGTCTGAGATGCCATATATTGCCGAAGTCGCAATAGAGAAACCAGTTAAAGTATACCCTCTTAAGGACAGCAATGGAACAGTGATGAGCCAAGTAGCCGATTTCGCAAACAACTCTGCTGGCTATTGCCAGGTGTACTGCGAAGATGACTCATCGTGTAATTTCACCATTCGGCATGCAGAAGTGCCCCTGCATGCTCCATACGGTGATATGAATGGATCCCTTTACTACGGAAATCTGAGGGGAGCAAAGGCGACTGATATTTACAACGGGGACACAAAAATGGCATACAAGCCTGACTTCACCTATCATGGTTTTCGCTATGCCGAAGTTAAAGGTCTCACACAAACGACTTTATCGGAGGACAACATTCAGAAGATCGTCGTTCATGCAAACGTACAAATGAACAGCAAATTTCAATCGTCGATTCCTCTCCTGAACAACATCCAGGAGAACTGCCTACGTGCACAAGTGTCGAATCTGCTGAGCGTGGTGACAGGCTGCACCCAGAGGGACGAGCGATGCGGCTGGATGGGGGATGCTGCACTGTCAGCAGAATCCATGCAACTCAACGTCGATATTCAAGCTTTGCACACCAACTGGCTACTATTGATGGAGTATGAGGAGATCAATGGAACGATACCAGACGTTGTGCCGTTTTATCGCTACGGAGGTCGACCTGGTGACCCCTCGTGGAGTGCAGCTTTTCCGGAGGTATTTTACAGGATTGCGACCATTGAAAAGAATATGGTGACTGCTAAACGTTTTTATCCCTCAGTTTTGCAATACATCTATGCTACGATCAGTACGATTCCAACAGAGGGTATGAGCAAAATGCCGAACTGTCGCTATGGTGACTGGGTGCCCCCTCCACCAAATCCAAAAGTGGAAAACACCTTCACCGGTGCATTCACTCTCCTGATGAATATCAAAAAAATAAAGGAGGTGGCAGAGATGATAGGAGAGGGAGACGATGCTCAGAAGCTTGACCAAACCTACGTCAGTCTCGTCGGCCAGTTCAACAAAGCATTCATGACCAGTGATACACAGTACCTCAATGGGATCCAGGCCACATACGTACTGCCTTTGGCACTTCAAGCTGTACCTGAGAATAAAATGGACGCATTTGTAAAAGCCTTCTTGAATCGCCTAGAGGATCCTAAACAAGACAACGGCCATCTGACTGGTGGGATACTTACCAATCGCCAGCTGCTTCCCGTCCTGACTCAGCTCAAACAACACGACATAGCTCTAAAGATAGCCCAGCAGATGGACTACCCTAGCTATGGTCTCATGATACACAACAACCTTGAGCCAGCCACTGCACTGTGGGAGCTATGGAACTCTCTCAGTGGATCTGCAGGGATGGACTCGAGAAATCACCACATGTTTTCGTGCATCAGCAGCTGGATGGTGACAGATATGGCTGGATTATCACTGAGAAATGGATTCAAGGAGATTCACTTTCACCCTGCTCGTGCTCTGGGGCTGTCCCACGTCTCTGTGAGCCTAGAGCACCCTAAACCTGTCCACCTCTCGTGGCAGAGGAACGGAGGGATTCAGTGTGCCAAGCAAGCCGAGAACCAGTCCCCTCTCAATCCTAACCTACCCAAGCACAATGACCTGACCATTTCATGTGGGGAGGAAGATGGGGGAACTATTGAAAAGGTCTCGTTTGCTTCCTATGGTAATCCAACAGGTCACTGTGGAGGCTACCACAAGCTGGGAAACTGTCACGTTCCAAATTCACGAAAAATCGTTGAAGAATTGTGTCTCGGAAAGAGGAGCTGTACTATTCCAACTGGTGCTAATTTCTGGGGGAACCCCTGTCCTTATGAGATCAAATGGCTATCTGTATCTATCCAGTGTAAATCAAAGATCGAAGAAGACTTTGTTTTCAGTTCAATCCGAGTGAATGTGAGTGTTCCAATGGGCAGCCGAGGTGTTCTTCACCTTCCAGCTCATGGTCAACACAACATGAAACTTTGGGACGGAGAGAAGATCATCTTTTCCGAGAACAGCCCGCTGACCCAGAGTCCAGCACTTGGCATCACATCTGCAGAATGGAAATCTGATTCCGATTCACTGGTACTGGAATTGGATTCTGGGAATTATAATTTCACTTGGAAGGGTGAAGCTCCTCAAGTTAGATGCCTTGATTCCAGAATCTCAGCCACCAAAGACAACAGCCTTCTTCTTGAGTGCACCAACTCGACAGATGTTATCAGCACCATCCAGTGGGCATCATATGGAACCCCTGAGCTGACGGCCAAGGATGCCTGCTCCACTCACACGCTGGGAGAGTGCCACGCTGGCAGCTCCAAGTTTGCCATGGAAAGAGAATGCCTCGGAAAGAACAAGTGCACTCTTGAAGTTGGAGAATCGTTTTTCGGCAAGCTAAGCTGCTTGGGGTCTAACGAACAGGGGCACCTCATTGTTGAGTACACTTGTAACCCCCGCAAGTACTACTAGTAACTTGTGTAATTCTTAATAATTATGAAAAATTGAGTTCAAGTTTTGTGTTGAAATAGAATTGTAAAAATAAAAATTAATGGTTTTTAACAGCTAAAGTTTCATCCCTTTTGATGTCAAATCCTTCCTGGCTTGCTTTATCTCCTATATATAGTAATGATACACGTATCGTAGCTATAAATACAGCTCAGAAAATGCATGGATTTTAATACCTCCTTCAGCTCCTCTGCTGCCGTTTCACAATCGTTGAAGATCATCAGTCGGTAGCCAATCACAGCCAGGGAGTAACACTGTCACAAAACGATGCACGTAAGGTCACACATATACATGTATGCAAAATTATCAATATCTTACCCCAAAACATATGAGAAAGTAGACTGGAAGCTGTGAGATAGAGATATTATTAAAATACAAATTTTTAGAGATTTATTTGGCTTTTCCTTGGCAACTTACTGGGAGAATAACTTCATAGAGCTGTGGCGTGAGTGTCACGGGTAAGAGCTCAGTCAGCAGAGCCGCCCAGACACCTACCAACAGTCCTACGATGCTCAACCACTGCACTAGCTTCGTGCACAACGCCATTGTGTGACGACCCTTACCTGATACTGTAGGTGCGCATCATTTGGAGTTTAGGATCTGGGGATGGAGGAAGAGGGAACTGTAGTGTACTTCAAGGTGAAATACACATATGGATTTTAGATTGATGATATACTTTTATTTACTTCGTATCTAGACATCACCTATCTGTGAGTTGAAGGATGTACCCAAGATCAACTCTATAGCTATATAGGTGCTCGGCAGACTTGACTTTAATATAATATTAACGATTTCCAGGCGATCTGCATGAAAATGAAGAGCTGGTGTACAGAGAAGAGTGGGATAATGGTAGCTCTGCACCTGCAAGTGGTGAGGATGATAGGAGACATGCTCATGGGCATGGCGATCACTTCGACGGTGCAACAAGCCCCTCCCCCTCCAGTGCATCTCATGCTCACGGTGCAGCCATGGTATGGAGAAAGGGAGATGCCTTTCTGAAACTTTTTAGCGACATGTGGGCGATAGGAAAGAGATGGCTGCATCCAGCTGACCTAAATGTGAGCAGCAGTATACAGATAATATACTTACAAAGTCATAATATTATATTATGTGCATGGGTGATATATTATTATGTTTTTTATTGGCTTATGATTAGGTGGGGTATAGGGAGAAGATATTGGACTGCATTGCCAACTCACCGCTACTCACTGAAGACGACTTCCAACTAGTTCAATTCATCGTCTCAAATCAGACACATCCCTTGACAGCTAAGCACCACTCACCACCACATAAAAACAGCCACCTCCATTATCTCAAGATCAGACACATTATCCTTTTCTTGACTGCACTCATAGCTTCTCTCGTTGCTATAGCTACTGCACTCTTACCAACTCAGTACATTCTTCTTGTGCTGAGCATGCTGGCTGTTCTAACAGGAGCACCACTCACTCTAAGGTGGAGGATGAAGCTAGCTCTCAATCAAAGGCTAGAGAGATCTGTGGACAGTTTGTCAAGTTATCTTAGCGATTTTGAAACATTGCTGTCGCTGGTCACCCAGACTACCAGGCTGATTCGCGAGACTGAGATTATCGCCCATGGATTTAGCAGGTATGACAAAAAATTTAATATTCCTTGAAATATGTTCAAATAGGTCAAATTTATGTTAAAACCACATAGTATCTGCTAAATTAAAATTTCTGATCCCGACAGGCCATCTGGTGCTGTACCGATCAGTAAGCTCGAGCTGCAAGGCTCTACAGAGCTACAGTGTCCACTGTTGAGAAAGAAGCTATTCGGTGTGTGTCAAGATGGCGTCTGCTCTCTAAGAAGAGTCACTCGACAGCTGTGCACCGAGTTTTCGACCAGGGAGGAGTTTGACAGCCATGATGGCTACCTGTCTTTCAGGGAACTCAGCTCCTTGCATCAATTCATGACGGTGGAAGGTGTGAGCGCACGGGGGGAAACGAAGGATGCCCCCTCATTTGAGACTTTGGAATCACTAAAGGTACTGATAATGACATTCTGCTATATTATATTATGGGGTTTTGAATGTTACACTTATAGGATGCGAGTAATCTTTTGGCTGTTCAAAACTCTGAGCTGTTGAAAAGACTTGCCATGGTCATCAGCTTTGCAGCTGAGAACAGTCAAAATGAGAGCTCCATACCGACAACGTTGGTGGCTGCCATGGAAACCATCTCTCCTCTACACTCATTCCTCCATGAAGCCAGTGATAGCTTAAGATGGAGTATCGACTTCCACAAGAATTACCTCTTTGGTAAAAAACATCGAAGAAAGACGTAGCTAGAGAGACGAGGCTTTTAATAACTGCTCCATTAATATTTTTAACTACATGTACACTAGGTGAACCTCCAGCTCATAAGAGGGTAGTCGTTGAGAGTGAGGGTGGATCCCCTACCAGCACTGCCCACCCACTGGAGTCCACAGTCCATGAGGTGCACTGTATGGACCTCAAGACACAAGTAGCCTTACAGAGGTACAAAAAATTAATACTTATTAACGCTCGGCGCGCATGCGCACGAGGGTTACGGTAGTCTGTTTGTTTGTCTGTTTGTTTATTTGTTTGTTTGTTACCAGTCTACTGCCTGCTTAAGACATTTATGCAACAAAATGAACATACCAGCCAATTTTTCGCCGAACTCCAAAGGTTTTCAACTAAGGGATTTCGCTAAAAAGCGTTCTCTCACGAGTTATAGCTTATTCTTCATTTTTAGCATAGCGAAGTCAGCCATTTTTCATTCCCAGTACTGTAAACTAGGGTTAAATCCCCTCCGTATACTACTTGTGGTAATGTCTATAACCATATATGGCTACAGGATACAGTTCATAGGCCAGGCTCTATATCTATAGGGCTAACTCAATTGCGCAATCCATACCTGCCACGTGGCAGTGCTCCTGCATATAAATGCTCACCGTTCATAGCTTATGGTCTCATCTTAGAATTGAGTGAGTTGCATACATATAGTCACCATCCTGTCATAGCTTTATAGTGCATGAGGCCAATCTTGGTTGTACGTGTATCTTTATGTGACAGTAGCTATCCAGTGCAGTCTACATGAGTCTAGCAGCCTGGCCAGTATTTGTTTTAAATTATTGTGTTAGCTGGTTAGTATTTCAGAGCCACGCACTGCATCAGCATGTGCAATTATTGTAGCACTACAACAATAGCCAAAGTCATCACAAAACTACTACTAGTAGTATATTTACCACCAAATTATCCTGACTTGTAATCTTAGTGACATATCTATCATCAACGTTTACTGTTAAACGCTGCATTTACGCCGAGCGTTCTGCACTTTAGTGCTCTAGTTATTCTTTCACCTCCTCTCTTTGACCCCTCCCACCTCACAAAATCCATCTGAAATAGAGTAAGGGCGTTGGGATCCTGGCTGGGTGAGCAGTGTGCTACACCACCTAGGGCAGAACAGGCAAGAGAGACTGTCACAGTGTCAGAATCTGTTGAGTCTTTGAGGCAGCAGCTGTCAACCATTGAACATGATCTCCATGGAATAGTGGACCACATTGCAGTGTGCTATCAGAATCTAGACAATGTAGATACTAAACCAGGTACGAAGTATTTCATCTTCTACTTGTCATCTTCTATCTTGAAGGTTTGAAATTCATGATTTTCTAGGTGATATTGTAGCTACTCTGAAAGACTCACCAGAATCAAAAGGAGCACCTACTGATTTCACCGAGGGAGAAGAAGCCATGACACAAGTAGCCCATGGAGCAGAAGAAGAGTGTGGCTCGGATGATGAGATGGTTTTTGAAGCTTACGTCTCTCCCTCTGATGTCATTGAAGATCTGGATGACCTTCCCCTCGATGATGAAGACGTGAAAGTAAGTTAATTTGCTGGTATATATTACAGTGGTCTGGTGTACAGCTTATTAACCCTCGGCGCATGCGCGAGGGTTACTGTAGTTGTTTTGTGTGTCTGTCTGTCTGTTACCACGCTAACTGCTACATACCTCGTTTGCGAGTCCAATTTGCGGTGTTGTAAGGTTTCTTATGGCGTTCCAAACCCATGATTTGTGTGGAATTTTCCGAAAACGCTTTGTTCGCCAGTTTTGGCGTCATTTGCCGATTCTAAGCTTCTTGACTTTGCCCAAGCTAGCGATAGCATGACTTAACGTATAAATAGGTTGCGCGCTATATACGGTATGTACGTCTATTAACCCTCAGCGCATGCGCGGCTGTATCAATCCCTCCACTAATACGGCTAGTACATCTAGCTTTTCTCCCGACGACCTTTACCTACTCCCTAAGCCTTAGAGTTGAAAAGAAGCCCACCGTCATCCCACGGTAAGCTTCCTGTATTCTTACTTTGACTCTCTGGCTTGTATGCATGCATTGGATTACAGTGCTTGAACCTGGTAAGTGAGTTGCGATAATATTGGACATGCAATATTGCTCAGTCACGTACTTGAGTCTTCTAGCTTAGTCCCCAACAATTGGAGGTTAGGCTACAGTGAGGGATGTTGAGTTGATCTCTACACCACAGTTAGTCTCGCAAGCCAGACCCTTCAATCTCCGCACACGACTACACCACAGTGTGGAGTTCGATACAACACACTAGGGTTGTTGCTGAGCTGTTGCCCTTAAATAACACTGCTGTGCAAGTATAACATTAGCCTCATCGCTGTCTCGCCCCAGCCCCAGCCCTTTAGCTACCTCCTTTCTGCATGCAACTGTTGAAGCATTTAGCTAATGCCATGCAGCGCGCCGAGGGTTTTGTGCTCGAGAGAGCTCTAGTTACATTTAGTGATGTTTGTTGCAGAGTCAGAGGGAATCTAAGGAGAACTCCATCTCTGTGCTGAAGGAGCTGAACTCAGTCCTGGCGGTGAGAAACGTTGAAAAGCAACGAAAGAGGGAGTTGAGAGAAAGAAAGAAGCAAGGTGGATTGCTGTCAGCAACAGGATGCAATATTCAAGAAAAATCTATAGCTATGAACCCTAGCAGTCGAGCTCATGGTATCCTTGAAGAGGTGGCAAGAGAGACCAAAATTGTAGAGGGTGACCTTGAGAATAGAGATCATCCTGCACTCATAGAGGGTAAACTGTCCCCAGAGAACTCCATGGAAGGATTTGATAATAAATATCACAGATTTGACCTGCCAAAAGACATTGCTTCTAGAGATAGAGAAGAGCAGTTGGGGGGTAACCTTGCAGCATTGGACTCATCAGCCATCGCCCAGGCTGTAGCTGCAATTGCACTCAGAGCAGGGAGGGCTAACAAGGAAGAACTCTTTCACGATGATCAAGACTCTTCTAGCTCTTCCACCAGCGAGGCAGAAACTGACCAACCCTAGCCAGAATACTAGTATCCTCCCCAAGATTAATCACAACCCCAACTAGAGCTCTATAGAGCACATACCCCGCACGCGCTGCAGAGTCGATGTCGGAGCATATCTGTGGTCAAAGAGCTCAATGATGCAAGCAGCCAGTTGACGACCTTTACCTATGTCGTGTGCCAGGTTGTGCGCATGAGCAGAAAGCACATAGTGGGTAGTGTCCATAGCTAGGTGTGGCCAACAAAACGCAGTATTTACGACGAAGTGAAGCCAGTTTTTTGGCGATATTGACGGATACGTTGTATTTACGAGTCGCTCAGTGAGCAGCAAGTCGATCGCCTTCTTAGCCACTCCTGGTGCTATAGACGACTTAAGGCGTGAACATTTAGCCGATTAGATGAGCACCAGGAGGTGTGACCAGGCGCGACTCGCACCTTTGCTGCTGCCTCAAATGTATTAGTTGTATATGGGAATAGAAATACACTCAGTTGCTACGACACGATAAAAATCGAGCCTAGAGCATGAGTGCAGTAAGATCAGCCACTAAAGTATCCATAATTGTGGCGATAGATGAATGGCAAGAGTCCTTGCTATTTCTTTAGAGCATTTCTTCCCATACCCATAGTGTATTTTTGACCACCAGTGGGCATATGCATACGTGTGATATAGTGCGATTCACACCTTTTAAAGAGATAAACATTCACGCCTTAAATCGTTTAATGAGCTGATTGTGACTGACAACGAGGTCTGTCTTCCTTACTTTTCTCTGGTTTACACTTGGTTCAACGTTCCTACCACGATGGCGATAAAATTAATTTTAATTAACGTTCGTGTACGAGTGTAAATCTGTAATTCGCTAAAATTAATTAGAACAGCGTACATACGCCCAGGCATGAGAATGCCCAATAGAATATTTTGCATTTATGTCTGTATTGCTGGAAGGAACATGTGAAGAAAAAGGCTCCGAAAAAACGGTACAGCTAATAATATTATAATGGTACATCTGTCACGTGAAATTATAATATACCCAGCATGGCTCTATGAAGGAGTACACTGCATATCAGTACTTTTTGTAATAACTCATAATCTCAATTCCTATTAATTATTTATATGACATTAATACAAGATAGTATATTAATTTTGTTCTCTTTGCTGTATTGGAAAGTATAATCGAAAGCCTCCTTCCACGGTCGTTCTCTTTCGCTGCCTGTGATGGGAATGCGTATATGTCCTCCTGGAATGACCCTCACTCCCCTCAATTCGTTGGTTTGGGGGTTGATGCTGAGTGCATTTTGCTTATCCAGGTAGATCAGCATGTCTTTCAACGCCTCTTTAGTTGCAGCTCCCAGCTGATCAAATGATGGCTTTGTTGAAGAATCATGATGAATACGTGAAATTCCAATCCCCCAGAACTGAGGCCCTGGGAGCTTCTTTGTTGAAAGTAGTTCATGCTCATATAGAGCAACTTGAAATGCAACATCCTCCCCAAATGGCACTTTCCTGTAGCTCAATCTCCTCATCTTTGCTACATAGTCATCTACATTTTTGAAGTGTTTTTTCAGAGTCGGAGTTCCTCTACACGAGAAGATAAGTGCTTGCTGCAAGAAACATCCATTAACTGTTGCGATCCCTTCTTGCTTGCACTCTTCTGGATGTCTCTTGTATGCCACTGTACCTCCAAAGATGGGGGACTCTTCAGCAAATTGCATCACTGCACGGTGGAATTCAGTTGGAGTGGTCATGAAGGATTTCGCCGTGTGTGTGTTGACAATGTCATTCACTGTATCATCAAGCAACAGAGCATACTGGAAGTCGGGTCGATTGAGGTATTTCTGAACAATATGGTAAGCTTTGCGTTTTGCTATTCCAGCATTTGGAGGAATGCTTGTGGTATAGGGGTGCATTGCAATATCTGGAGTATAATGATCAAGTATGTTGGTAACTGCTCCTTCTTCATCCTTATAGAATACAAGTACTACATCGAAACCGTTTCCTCTCCAACGATTGTAGGTACCAATGTTATGTCGTAGTCGTTTTGCCATAATGGGAATTACGATTGCTACTTGATGATGAGTATTATCAGCTTTGAATTTCTTTGGTGCAGGTACATATAGCTCATCCTCACTATCACAGCTTATCTGTCGCTTATAATTACGTGGTTGTGGCGGTGTCAGTAGTGTTTGATGATCGTTGTCCAGATCGGTCAATTGTTTGATGATAATTTCTTCCTTGTGTGGATGTCCACTGTGGTGCCCACCTTTTAGTTGGCTTGTACTGTTTTTTTCCAAGTCCATGGTGGTGGCCCCTTTCAGATGATTACCAGATTAACTGACGAGGTCAAGCTGGATCCTCTGCTTTTATACCCCCCCCCCCTTCCTGTGCGAGTGCTATTTGTCCTACTGTCTTTGTGAATCCGTTTTGTACGAGTAGTGTTCCACTGATCCTACTGTCTTTATGAATCCGTTTCGTACGAGTATTTGTGAATCTATTTTGTATGAATATTGTTCCACTGGTCGTGAATTCGTTTGTATGAATACTGTTCCACTAGTCCTACTGTCTTCGTGAATCAGTTTCGTACGAGTATTTGTGAATTCGTTTTGTACGAGTACTGTTCCACTGGTCCCACTTTCTTTGTGAATCCGTTTTGTACGAGTATTGTGAATCCGTTTTCTACTGTCTTTGTGATCCTGAATCAGCTTTGCACAAGTACTGTTCCACAGAGCCTGAAACGCTAACGCTTACGTATATATAACTGAACAAAAGTTTGATACTTGCTAGATCCCAACTTTGGCATAACTAATTGTATCTAATTAAGTGCTCTTCTTTTATACTCATAATGTCATGTCATTTTACCCTGTATTCATGCGATAATCTTCGACTGCAGCACGGATCCACTGATTGACTGAATCAATTTCCACCGCAACATGGTTTATGTGGTGACCTGACCTGCAACACATCTGTGGATCGACCGTTGTGTTTTTGACTCGACCTGTAACACATCTCTGGGTGCAACACGGAGCCATAGTTTCCGTAGTATCAACCCCTTTGGCGATGTTTATCTGACACACACACACACATCTCAACAAAGTATCAACCTCTTTGGAGATGTTCATCTCATGCACACATCTCAACAAAGTATCGACCTCTTTGGAGACGTTTATCACACATCTCAATGAAGTATCGACCTCTTCGGAGATGTTTATGTCACACACACACACATCTCAACTTGGGAGATGTTCATCTCATGCACACATCTCAACAAAGTATCAACCTCTTCGGAGACGTTTATCACACATCTCAATGAAGTATCGACCTCTTCGGAGATGTTTATGTCACACACACACACCTCAACTTGGGAGATGTTCATCTCATGCACACATCTCAACAAAGTATCAACCTCTTCGGAGACGTTTATCACACATCTCAATGAAGTATCGACCTCTTCGGAGATGTTTATGTCACACACACACACACACACACACATCTCAACTTGGGAGATGTTCATCTCATGCACACATCTCAACAAGGTATCAACCTCTTCGGAGACATTTATCACACATCTCAATGAAGTATTGACCTCTTCGGAGATGTTTATGTCACACACACACACACACACACACCTCAACTTGGGACATGTTCATCTCATGCACACATCTCAACACATCTCCTCAACTTGGGAGATGTTAATCTCATGCACACATCTCAACAAAGTATCGGAGATGTTTATCTCATGCACACATCTCAACGAAGTATCGACTTCTTCAGAGATGTTTATCACAAAGTATCGACTTCTTCGGAGATGTTTATATGTCATGCATTGTAAGGATACGTTGTTGAAATGGGCAAACGTGGCAGAACTGAAGGTATTCACGAAAGCCAAATTTGTCTTCACCACATAATATCTGATTATTATTCGTTTCAGACGGCATTCACAGGGTGACTGGACCACTTCGTAATACTCTACTTGACTCGACTGGAAATGAGATATTGAGCGCGGGATGTGCTCTTATATAGACCTAGAATCAGGAAGTGGGCTAGAACATAATTATTTCCTGTTAACCAGGAAGAGTCCGGGTGTCTATTTTTGGAAAAAGTTACGTTATTATGACGTCAGTGTTCCTCGAGCGGCGCGGGATCGCGAAGCGCCGAACGATAATCAGTCTACGGTGAGGCTGACTCCCCCCCCCCCCCCCCCCCCGCTCCAGATCGCTAAATCTCTTACCTTCTGCCAGCTCCGACTTATGCGCCTTTCTTGGACATGATCGCGTTTTTCCACCGCGAACTACAACCGTTGATTGATAAATAGTCTTGTCAGAGCGAGCCTGTTTTAATGATTTGCCGTTCCATGTCAGTGCATGTGTAGGCTGTTTTCGGATATGAGTTGAAAACGCTTCGTTTCGGTGACGTTATCAAGAGTTCGTCAACAAGCGAAGGTGGCTAGGCTGTCAGCAATTTCTCGATAGATGAAAGAGACAGCGATCGCTTCAATTTTAGATTCAATGAAGTCTGTACGTGATGGTTCTTATTATACATTATAATAGGGGGCTCACTTTTTTCACTCGATCCGAAGAACGGAAGTATAAGGCTACGTATTTTGACGTATATACGCGTATATATAATATTATTATTAATTAATGATAATAATGAATATTGTGTTATTGGGGCGTGGCCCGTTGCGATCTACGGATGGGAGGGGCTGGGGGGTTGGGGGATGGGTTGCCAATGAAGTCTTGCACTTCCGTTCTTCGGATCGAGTGAAAGAAGTGAGTCCCTAGACCCCATTATAATAGGTATTAATGTACATGGATATGGGTCTCGGCACTTCCAATCTATTTTTGGAAGGAATAATTACGTCATTGTGACGTTAACAAACTTACCGCAGAAATCCGGAAGGCAACATCGCCGTATAGCTAACTGTATAATTTCGCTGACCAATCAGGTTCAAGGTTTGCTTTATCGCCGGTTGCAATCACATACAAATACAGCCATAGCGAGCAATCAGAACCAAGCTTTGCATAGCCTTGTCGGCGCGCCACCCCCCCCCCCCCCCCCCCCCCCCCCCATCCGAGGTGGAAGGGTGTGGCTATAGCTAGCATGCAGTGCATGCATGCAGCGCACGCGCAGTCGAGGAGCCTTGACGTCATAACGATCGCGCGTATTAATTACGTCATGCATCGCGTGTGCAGTACCACGTGACCAATCGGATCGATCTAGAAATATTGGCGGGGAATTAAATTTGGCGGTTTGGCTGTGTATACGTATATGCGTACATCACAACCGCCAAATTAAAATCCGCCAAAATTTTCTACTCGCATATATACGTATGGCGATCCCGTACTGATCCGCCAAATTTAAACCCGCCAATATTCTTGCAATAGCGCTTTTGGGCTCAACCGCCAAATTTAATTTCCGCCAATATTTCCGGCTATACGGTATCAATCTATCAGATATCACGTCATAACGTGCAGTGCCACGTGACATACGCTATGCATAATTACATAAGAAATGGCGATGTGTTCTCGCTGTTGATTCTGAAGGTGTCTACTTAAATGCCTAAGGCTAAGCTCGAGTGTGATGTTGTTTAGACAGGGACTATTCAAGACGCAGCACTCCATGGAAGGTGTTGGTGAGGAGTTGTTGATGTGCTCCATTTGGAGGACAAATACCACTGACTTGTTTGTGGTGCCTCGTCTGTCTAGCCTTGTGCTAGGGAGTTTCTACCGCAGAATCTTCCCACTATCTCAAGATCTAATTAGCGGAAGAAAATTCGCGTTCTACGATTTTGTGACGACCTTTACCATAAATTGCGCAAAAGTTAAAAAAATTAACTATTTTTTACCTTGTGTTCTATTAGCATAATATATAACATGCACGATAATATCCTTCTACAATACAAAGACGAGTACGTCTAATTTGATCTCACAATCATGGGATAATGTGGCTAATATGCACAAGTTGCTTACAGTAAACTCGTACTCTAGTCTGGGTGCCAGCCCCTTCAGAGAATGAATTTTGAACTTACTTTGTAGACCACACCCCTTGATTGATGCGGCAGCTGCTCGAACTTACCACTGCAATGGTGATGTTCTCGCTCTGCACGAATGTCGAATCTACCAATAACCTCATACCCAGGTTGGATGATTATTATAAGAAAAAATCGTCTGAAAAATTTTTTTATTTCATAAAATTAATAACCAATCTACAAAAAAAAGTTACAGTTCTTTCAATTTTCAGACTCCTAGTCTAGTCCACACAGTTTCACCCCACAGCAGCTGCAATGGTCTCACAGGCGATGATGTCATCACCACGGACAGTGATCTTCATGGTGACGGCTTGAGACTGAGCTAGCCGGGCGCGAACCAAGACATCATGGCCACCACGATACACACCTGCCAGGAGTAGGGTGTGGGCAGGCTTATTGAGGTCAACCTTGTCAGAACGCTCACAAGGCTGCATACCCATGAAGTTGATGATCTGACCTACAGCGTCTGGTGGAGAGAGAAAGAGAGGGGAGATGGAGGGGGAAAAGAGAGAGAGACTACGTATCATATCACCCGTTCAAACAACAGTAGTTAGCTAGCTATACTACCGTAAAGCGACATTTTTCTGCGCAAGTTGTATTAAATGCGAGTCAGCAGCGGTCGCATAAATTTGTATCGCATAAAATTAATATTATTGCGCCATATGTTTGTAATGCATGCAACATTTAAACGCATAAATGAAAATCGCGTAAATTCTTCAAGAGGCCCGTTTTGACCAATTCGCATAATTTTTTCGAGCGCAGAAAAATGTACCTTTACGGTACTACCACCAACCTTGAATATCTTTCATGGAGCTGAGTGCAAAGGTCTCCTCGACCTGGTTCTCGTCTCCAATCTCCTCCCAGGAGGCGGCAAAGTTCGGCTTCATCACACGCTGGACGTGGTCCGCCACGACCACATCAACATTCTCCAGCTGTATTGTATCAAAGGTTCACTAAAATTCAGCACCTCTAAAATTATAATATTCAACATCCTTTACTGATTTATGCAAGGCCACTATATACACAATGTCATAGAAGTTGTGTATATTAGTATTGACTATAAATTTCAACAAACTTTTTTTAGATCCGATAATTAATATGGTACTCACCACATATTCATCCTCATATCCGACATCATCGTCCGGCTCCCCAGTATTGGGATCACAGTCCTTCACCACAAACTTGAGCGTGTTCAAGAACGTCCCGGTGACAGAGTTGGGGTCATTCATCCTGACCAACGTGTATGTAGTGCCTGGCTTGTCGTACGGGAGACTGGGGATGGGGACGTAGGACACGACGGAGAACCCCTCGGCCTCCTCCATCTCAACGCGGACATTCTCAAGGAGCTGATCGTTGAGAGTGTTGGTCACATCAAACTGCACGATGATGAAGACAAGGCAGTGATAATACATCCACCACTGATACATTCTCGATAACAGACATGACATGCACAGGTATATATAACCTGATTAGCACTTTTCATTAATTTTATGTGTGTGTGGGGTGGGAGACTGTAATATTATTATAGTGTCTTCTAACTACTCAAACCCCTTCAATTTGTATGCAGAAGGGGCGCTCAGTAGCTAGAAATATTTCTCTAGCAGGGTAAATGAGGGAAAGCTGAGTGAAATATTCCTCAACTTTCTGAAGAGGGCCCTGCAGTGCTGATGTATAGTCCACAAATGATCATGTGACCAACATTACCAAAACCGACCAATAAAAATCTCACCTGGAATACAATATGGTCGGCAAAAGTGTGCTTGATGCAGCGCACGACGTACTCTGTCTCACTTTCAGTCAGCTCGACAGGCTTGTCAGCAGACTTGAACAAAGGACCAAGTGTAGAAAACTCTGGAATAGATCCAAGTTGCTCTGAAAGAAGAATACAAGTTCAATTGTAAAACGTGATAGTAAGTAAGCAATAAAGTAATCAAGGAGGTTAAATTTACCAGCAAAGATGTCCTGCCTAGAAGCAGCTGGGGTGGCTTTCTGCACAGACGCACCAGGAGTCGTCTCACCGATAGCTACAGGAAAGGAATAAAGCACAGAAGATGGATTAATGCAAGATTATCAATTTTTTGGTTCTACAGGAGGAGAAATCAAGACTTGATACTTCACTACCATTCCCTTCAAAAATTGGGAATAAATCCCTGTCCAGATAATTAATAATTGTTTCCCTTACATCTTGGTCCCTGTGCCAGGGATGGCGCGGTCTCGATGGGAACAGTCTTGATATCGAACGGCTGATCATTTGGCTGACTGCAGTACTGAACCAGAGCTCTCTCCAGACCCACCACTGACACACTCAGAGCTGAGCGGGGAAAAAAAAAAAAATAATTACAATACAGTTAGAAGTGATATATAACAAAAATTTCACCCATAAAATATTCTACCATACTACCAAGATAGTAATTATTTGCGGATACAAATTGTAGCGGATTTCGGAAATAGCGCATTTAGCAGGTACTCATTTTGGCATTTTTTTTTCAAAATAATAACATTCTATTTATTTGAAAATTTAATATTCGCGGGTAAAATTTTTAGCGAAAATTAGGCAAATTGCTAATTTCGCTAAATTTAATACCCACAAACAAAAGTGTCCTTAAGGTACAGCACCAATATTACTAACTTTACCAACATTACCATTGTCGCTGCCGTCGCCTACGGCACCAAAATCACTAATTTACCAATTTTACCAACATTACCATTGTCACTGCCATCCTACGGCACCAAACTTATTAATTTTACCAACTTTACCAACATCACCCTTGTCGCCTATGGCACCAAAATTACTAATTTTACCAACACTACCCTTGTCACTGCCGTTGCCTACGGCACCAAAATTACTAACTTTACCAACTTTACCCTTATTGCTGCCGTCGCCTATGGCACCAACATTACCAACTTTACCAACATTACCCTTGTCGCTGCTGTCGCCTATGGCACTAACATTACTAACTTCACCAATTTTACCAATATTTTACCAACATTACCCTTGTCACGGCAGAGATAATTTGGTGCTGTATGTAAGAAAAATGATCGTCTAAAAAATATTTTTTTGTTGTATATAGTATAACGGTACAAGATACGCTTTGACAGAAACACACCACTGCCCATAATTCGAACACTATATGTAATTGAGCTAAGAATTCCAATACCGTATTTCTTCTAAAAATTCGGCCCTTCTAATTATTTGGCACCCTTTACCGAATGATTGAAAATAGTCTCTTATTTTCGGTAAAGGTTGTCACGTGTATATGCTATAAACGGGAATGGAATGCGCACGCAGACAGAATGTTGAATATTAACCTCTAAAAATTCGGCGAAGCTAAAGCAATATTATTATTTTCATGCCGAATTTTTAGAAGAAATACGGTACTAGAAATCAACAAAAAAATACATGTAGGTACCAAGGGACAGAGCTTACGGTTGAGTATATAAGCCGAGAAGAGTGCCTTCTGTTTCTGCCTGAGCACCTCGAGGTAGAGTAGCGCCCTATCTCTCACTTCGTCGTTGTTGTCAAGGAGACAGTGCTCGAGCAGCACCACCACGCTCTGGCTAAGATCCTCGCACGACGCACCAAATTTGGCCAATGAGGTGACAGCCGCTGCCCTAACGGCCGGAGCTTCGAGGAGGACACGGTTGTAGATGAATCGGATGTACTTGTACGGCTTTGGTGTGCGAGGCCCCTCCCTCCCGAGAAGGTGAAGGATGCGAATGGCAAGGTCAATGTGCTCACAGTCCTCGATGAACTCACACAAATGAGACAGACCTACAGAATATTATTATTATTATTACGTACATAGTCAGATACATACCGTAAATCGCGAATATTTTGTTGTTAAAATATTTTCAGACAGCCTGGCTTGTGCGAAAATTAAATGCGCGAAAATACACACGCAATATTAATAATAATGTGGTACAGGGTTGTTTGTCCGAAAATTATTTAACACGAAAAATTATTACACGAAATGTTTTAGACACGAAATATTCGCGATTTACAGTATTATCAAATTGTGGAATATCAGTGACAATGCTCATGACATGGCCCTTCACTAAAATTTCATTCCCATTCCCATTGCTTAGTGTTCTGAAGCTACCAAATTGACCCACCTGCCTCCTTTGCCTCCTGGTTCTCCTCGATGATGGTGATAATGGTATTCACGATCGCCTTCTTGTAGTCGGCCCCGCCCTCTTCCCGCAGCATGGAGGAGAGGAATGTCATGAGGATGTGGTGCTTACGGGGGAACTTGATGCACACCGACTGGATCGCCTGGACGACAATCGTCTTGAATTCATCCGAGATCTCGGACATGAAACTGGTGATCTGCTTCATTAGACGCTCCACACTAGCCTCATTGCCAGTCTGTGTGCATGTACATGTATGTGGGTACAATGTATGTGTATATTCATATATCAGAAAGTAACTTCCTCTTAGGGAACACCCCTGGCAGTGGATATTTTACAAGTATTACAAATATTATAGTGTGGTACATATTGCTGGGAAATAATATATGACCAGCCACAGATGCTGGCAGAATTTGGGAAAAAAATACATGTACTTGGCTCTTGCATGCATATTCAATGAACACTTGACCATCTCCCCAGTAGCTGCACAGTGTAATGGTGCATGTGGTAAAAGGTCGTCAATAGAATGCGTACACATCGATCGACGCTCATGATGCTGGCCCCAGAAATCATGGAGATGGCGTCAGAGATCGACTCTCAACCTTGATAGCGACAAGTTTCGATGCTTCAATTACAGAGACGAACTCGACAGCACAGTATTCCTTCCGAATTTCAGGTTGGTCACGCTGCTGCAGTCACCGTGCGGGCCAGCCCCTTGTGACAGTGATGCGTGCTATATATAGCGCAAGGCTAGCTTTATTTATCCACGGCATTACGTAAGCCAAGGAAACACGTGAAGTTCAACCAACAGTACTTCTCAGAGAAAGTAGCGCTCAGCTTGTAATGTATTTGCTGGATACGCGCGTAAGATACTCTACATATTTACTGATTTTCAAGTCCCAGAAAGGCTCCAGCGAGGCCCTGGATTTTCTCATAATTACCTCATAGATTACCTAAGAGATTACACCATAGGTTTCATCATACATTACACCACAATTACCTCATAACCACAGAAAAGTAAATTTCTACTGGGGAGATAATATTGAATGATATTTCCTAATTGGTGCCCACCACCCTCTCCCTGCCTGACCTTACCTTGAGCAGGGTGGTGATGGCCAGCGTGGCGATGCTCCTATTGCTGTCAGAGATGAGGTTCTCAAGGTCAACGTTGCAAGAGGTCACAGCATCCGGGTGGATCATGGCGATGCGGTTCAGTGTCTTCACAGCAGCAAAACGAATGGTTGGCTTGGCTGACGTCAAAAACATCTGTAGGACTGGGAACAAATGAAGGTAGCGGGTAAAAAACAGTCGATATTTTGCTTTTGTTTAAATATTTAACTTTCATTGCATGGTCATGGAATACTTGCACTATACACATATGTACCTGAAACAGCAGGCTGGACTTCCCTGGCCGTGACATTCTTCAGGTTCACCATCGCCCTGGCAGCTTCATACACAACCATCTTTATGGTTTTTTTTTGTTGGGGGGGGGGGGGGGACAATAATTATATCAAGTAACAATCTATCAAGTCACCTCTCTCTCTCTCTCTTGCTCTCTCTCATACTTTCAATATTATGTACCTCACTCTTGTGCCTGAGACATGTCTCAAGGAAGTCATAGAGCATGGTATTCGAAGTCCTCTCCTCGTTCTCCAGCATCTTACAGGCGATGCGTATCAGCAGGCAGTAGCCGTGGGGTGAGCGCAGGGAGGAACGTATCTGCTTGGTAACCATCTTGGTGACGGCCAGTCGATCCCTCTTCCTTATATGGTAGAGCAGGCCCATGGCGTGGTACTGCACCATGAGGTTGTCGGAGGAGACGGCCTCCTGGGTCTCGTTCACCCAACGCTTCACTATCTCCGTGCTCCCACGAACACACAAGTGCTATAGATAGAGCAAGACATACAGCCATCACTTAGCTTTGCTATTTGTATTTTTGGGGGGGGGGGGGGGGGGGGGGGGGTGGGGGCATTCAGAAAT
This sequence comes from Cliona cf. orientalis, assembly GCA_963930775.1. Taxonomy (NCBI): domain Eukaryota; kingdom Metazoa; phylum Porifera; class Demospongiae; order Clionaida; family Clionaidae; genus Cliona; species Cliona cf. orientalis. The sequence continues at coordinate 927,434 of OZ005693.1, read as the reverse complement.
CTTTCTAGGGGGTGGGGGGAAGGTACTAGTGATGTATCATGAAATTAGGAGGGATGATGGATCAAATGTAACCAATTCTCGATATTTCCACCCAATTTTCAGCACCCCCACCCCCCACCCCTATGAAACCCTGCTATAATGGATTATGAAGAGGCTTACGAAGGAGGAGATGAGGGCAGCACTGGAGACAGCTGAGTTGCGGTCGACGATGGCCTGCTTCATGTAGCGTTCAATAGCCTGGATCATACTAGCCTGTACAAACACAGATAGAGCAGGTAGGACAAGAAAATAATAGTAAACTCGAACAATCAATACCTCCACACACACACACACATGCAAAAAGAATACCGTAGATTGTGAATTTTTTGCTGTTAAAAAAATTTACGTCGATGACCCTTTCCGACGAAAATTAAACACGCGAAATATTTTGTGCAACGTACATGTACGTCGACCAATACCTATTTTGGTCGCTAAGTCTGGTGACGAAATTTAGACTATGCAAAAATTTACAAGCGAAATATTTTACCGGCAAAAATAACCTGATCTACGGTACTCCGATTATAAAATTTACGAAAAAATCAACCTCAAAACACACACACACACACACACCAACTCACGTCAGTGATGGTGATGAGGGCTCGAATGGCCGATGCTCGATACTGGTCCTCCTTCCCGGTCATGTCCTTCGTCAGACTGCTCGTGACGATGATGACATCATCAGCAATCTTGGACATCTCCTTGATGGCGAGGTAGACGAGTCGACGGAGGGTCAGGTCCTGAGACTGAAACAGCTTGGTCACCGCAAAGAATGTCTCTGTAGCCTCCGTCGAACTGAGAGGAGTTCCCTGCAGAAATTATGAATGCTCCCTATTCATGGAATTTCTCAGTGTTTTCTCAATCTACTATTAAAATACCATAATTATCGATATCTTTTACTGCCAAAAAAATCAGGAATTTTCACCCATCCTCCCTCCCTGGCGTTACTGGGTTCTAAGGCTTACTATCACCAAGGGCTTATAGACTTTTGGGGTCTATAAGCCCCTTGCGATCACACATAGAAAAAGCCTGGCAAGATGCATAAGGTTTAGTAGATAAAGAGTACCAAGAAATCATATAAATCAAGGACACATACATGATTGAGCAGGTAGAGTATCTTGGTCAAAATGACGGCACACTTCCTGGCATTGATGATATTGTCATTGAAGGAGCGAGCCTGTAGTGAACACAATATGCGCCGTTTTCATAAATTTTTGTCTAGAATAAATTTATCTCGAAGGAGCCTAACCTCCTGAAGGACGGTAGTCTTTTCAAGATGAAGAAATGGGTTGGCCCCACCTATTCGGCAAAAAAAAAGACAAATAATTTGAAAATTCGTATAGTTCAGAACCGAGGCGAATATTTTTTGTTGCTTACTATCTTCATCGTCTTTCTTGTAGGCCTTTAGAACGTTCATTTTGAGCTGCACCCTTCACTCTCCAGCCTCTTGCCACGTTGTCAAACTCCGGATATCGCTCCGTAAACTAATTTGCTTTCCAAAAGAAGCACACCCGTCTGGGCCTCTATTATGCGCATGCGCACATTGGTTCGTGCATGTTCTCCATCACATCACATACCACTCCACTGGAGGCAACATGCATAGCTCGAGATGCGTCAACTTTGCTTTATATATTCGTCGAGGGTACGCGAGGTATCCCACAAAGACTCGTACAATGGAAGAATTGACGGGTGCGGTGGGAGGGGGCAGGAGAGGGGGAAGAGGCATCAAGAAAAAGAAGGTTCCGAAGCAAGACACTTCAGAAGTCACTTTTGGTCATGGTAAAGATCTCATACAGTGGCCGTGGAAAACTTCTGCAAAGTACTTGTACGGTACCTCTTGGCTGAGAGATTCAAACAGTGGCAGTGCAGAAAAACCCACTCAAAGTGACCACGAAGATCAGCAGACCACGTTCACCCTCACTCAAATCGAAGGCCAACAAAAAAGGGTCCTTCCTCTTTCACAGATGTACTGGAGCACAAAGGGGTGGACGGGGAAATCATTGAAAGGCCGATACATTGGGTGCCCGGAGGCCCCGAATGGAGAACCTTTGACGGAGTTCTATTCGGTGATGGTCGACTTAAAGCGTGTAGCGAATCAAACCCCAACCGGTAGAAAGAGAACTATTAGTGCAACAGTCTTAGTAGGGAACGGCAACGGGTTGGTTGGATTCGGTGTCGGAAGGGGAGAAGAGTCGAGAGCTGCGATAAGAAAGGCTAAAAACAAAGCTGTCAACTATCTGCAGTTTATACCTCGATACAGTGGCCATACGCTGTTTCATAACATCAGTGTAAAGTACAAGCAGACTAAAATCCAGATGGAGAGGAGGTGTCCGGGGACTGGGTTGAGCTGCCATAGAATCATCACCGCTATATTTCAGCTAGCCGGGATCAAAGATGCAAAAGCAAAGATCATTGGGAATTCAAAAAATCCACTGAACGTTGTGAGAGCAACTTTTAAGGGGGTAACTTCACAGCAGATGTATCAGTCAGTTAGTGATGAGTCGGAGCAGTTCCTGGTTGAGAACAGGAGAGAATGCTACAATAGACCCATCGTAATGGCCCTCCCAAAGTCGGAAGATACAAAGGAGACTAGAGACTACTTGCAAAAGAAGCAAATGTTGCAATCATAGATAAAACCTGCACATAATAATTATTATGCTCCTAAACATTAATGTCAGTGTCATTAAAATTAATGTCACAATGTTATATATACATTCTTGACTTGTTGACTCGATGCAGTAATCTCATAACTTTTTTCAGTCGCGTAATAATATACATGTACTTCAGAAGTATAGTGACACCAACAATTAACACCCAGTACTGAAAAGTTATTGTAAGTACAAAGGTATCCATATCCTTGCACAATGAAATCGGATACCATGATGCTTGATCCAGATACAAGTCTAGAGTTTAAAAAAATTCTGCATCTTGCTGGTTCATTCTGGTTTCCATGCTATAGATGCACTGTAGAATAAAAATAATTCATTGTTTAAAATTCCATGAAATTCACTGCATACAGCACTGAAGTGTGTGCCATGCTGTGACTTGAGATAACATTGCACTTCAGTGCAGCTAGCTTTGCCACCAGCAAAGGCACTTGATTTTGCGAGGGAAAAAATTGAACCAGCTCACAGTGAAAAAGAGCTGACACAGAGTGTTGCCTCGCAAGAAGTATCCATTATGTATCACTTACCCCTGTTCATGCCTGCTCGAGCTAGGTACTACGTACGTAGGTGCACATGGTTGGACAAAATTTCCAAATAAAGTGCACCGCTACACCAAGGTGCACTTGATTTAGAATAAATCCATTTTTGCAGGATGGCATCGGTATCTGACTCACCTACTGCCCCCAGTGCGGCGCCAGAGCTACAAATCACTAGGGAAGAGGTATAAAATATGCAGTAAATTTCTAGATCTATTAGCTATTGTGATTTTTTTGATCACAAATCCTTCAGATTCTTCAGTGTGCTCTCCCGAGCTGGTATGATCGGTTCAAGGACATCACTATCAAAACGTGACTGGCCTAAAAATCACTAAGAAAGCATATAATCCACATTTTGCACCCTCATGCTCTATCTGTAGCGTTCTAATCGACCTTTCACAAGAGTTCATCAACTACCTGAACAGTGATGGCTGCTTTCTGCCTCAAGAGTAAACTCCAATACTTAAAAATTTTGTGCAGATTTGGTGCTTGCCTGATTCCTTTGTTGTCACCAGCTGCAGCCTCCCAGTGCTAGTGACTCATGATCAAGACAGCTGCTTCTCTTCAGAGAGTGAACAAGTAAGGAGAGTTTTAATAGTACATACTGTGTGTAATATATAGTGGTCACCATGTATGGCACCTAATTCAAGCTCCAAATGGTACATTATGGCAAGGTTGGGTCATCACAGCAGATGTGCTCTATATGCCTGCCCTTAAATAATGATCTGGACATATTATTATATTGTTGGTAATTGCAGGAGGATTGGGGTGATGAGGGAGGAGGGGATGGCGAGAGTGATGAAGAGAATGAACCTGTGCCATCATTTCCGGAGCTGACTCAGCAGATTTCCTCAGCCATTGAATCTCTAGGAGGATCTGTGCTGCCAAAACTCAACTGGAGTTCACCAAGGGTGAGGTGTGTGTGTGTGAGAGAGAGACAGAGAGGGACCTCACTTTCCATGTCATCTCTAGGATGCTACCTGGATATCTCCTGGGAACTCCCTACGGTGCAGTTGTCCTGCAGAAATCTTTCTATTGCTAAAAAGCTCGGATTTCATAGCTCACGATTTGACAAGAATGTAAGCTTAAGCAAGCGGAGATACCGAGACAGTATTAATATTTTATTATGTTACTCTAACTCTGAATCAGATTCGATTATTGCAAAGAAGAGGACTCCAATGCAATAGATAAAGAGCAAGATGTGCCAGTGAAGATGCGTTACACCGTAAGGGGTATATATCTGGTAAAGGTCGCCAATACAGCTGCTTTTTTTCTTATCTTCAGTTGTGCCTGAGAAAGTGGTTGGAAATTTATCCTTCCTCTGAATTTCGATGTTTCGTCCATCAACACCAGCTCATAGGTCAGTAACTATATCACATCGTTAAAGTTTTAGCTAGGGCATGACAAATATTATATTAATTTTAGCTTCGTCCCCAGGCCCTCTCAGCTTTCACAAGAAAGGTGGGACATTGAAAAGCTGGGAGGGCCTGGGGGTGGGGCTATAACAGTAATTATGGTTGGTGATTTTTATCTTGTCTAGGCATCTGCCAGAGGCAGCACTGTGCTTACTACAGACACTTGGCTGACAACAGGGAGAAGATCAGGGGGGAAATAATCGCCTTCTTTGGAAAGAAAATCGCCAAGAAGTTTCCCAGCGCCAACTGTGAGTCCAGACAGCCAGTAACTATGCAATTGGCTTGTTTGTACAATTAAGAGCTACACTATATAGGCGATTTTGAGAATGCATTTAGTACCAAAGTTTATTGCCATCCAATAGTTTAGAGAATGCCATAATAATTTGTTTTTTTTTTTTCCAGATGTTTTTGATATCTACAGAGTGAATCAGGTATATATGCTCTTTTGCTTATCATAACATCCCACCGGAATAATTTATAAATTTGCTATAATTATGTTATACTCCCTCTCTCTCGTTTTGCAGAATAAATTCCTACTGATTGACTTCAACCCCTACTGTCCCGCCACTGACCCTCTGCTCTTCTCCTGGGAAGAACTACTGACTCCAAACAAATCCACAGACAATCTTTCATCATCTCTCCCCTCTCCCCCTCCCCCCAACCACACTCCTCACCATAATGATAGCAGTGACCATGGTAGATGTTGTAATGGTGGTGCTGCTATTGGTGGAGATTTAGATTTCTGGCAGCAGCTGTTACCAGTGTTTAGAATAGTGGACGGTGAGTCTATCCAACCTTCTGACCTACAGAGCTTCAGGCTACCAAAGGTGATTAAATCTAGACAAGACAATACTGACCGTGGATGTACAGTATCTATCTATATCTAGCCTCATTCCCAGGCCCTCCAAGCTTGTATAATAATTATTGTGAGGAGAGGGCCTGGGGGCAAGGCTACCATGTGTCCATGATAATTTTTGTCTCTCTTTATATAGGACGTTGTTGACCTAAGCAGTGGTGAAGATATCGATAAGTTTGTTGATCTATTCAAAAGCGTAAGTCAGTTCAGCAGCTGAGAGAGAGAGAGAGAGATAAATAAAATTGTTCATATCGATCTGCAGCAATATGCCTTGGAGCTGGAGAGGGAATTGGAAAAAGATGAAGGGGCGGAGTCAGCTGGCTGAGGGGATTTCCCGATCAATTTCTATCACGTCATTATTGATTTCATTCATGTTCACTTTGTCGCTAGCTATGCTATAATATAATTTGTGTGCACGCTGTGCGGTCAATTAATATCGAATCCTCGTGGGAGATTCATTAGTGTGCGTGTGCGTGTGGGGGGGACGATCGATTTCGAGTGTCAAGCCATTGAAACTCACGAAGGAGACAGATCCAAGAGGCACGTAGGAGAAGTCGATCGACGTTAGCCACAAATCGATAGCCAGCTGCCACCGATCGATGATACGTGGACGTCGGACGCCCCTATTACGTGTGATTGATGTCGTGTGTTTCTTTGGATATCCTGAAACGAAAGAAAATCACCATCACCGTACATTGACAAGCTACTGAACCTTCTAGCTACAATCTTCAAAGATTTGCGACTTAGCTATAGCCAGCCTAGCCGCGCGGCAGAGAAAGACAGATCTAAAATCAGTTATGTCGGCTGGAGGACAGTTCAAAGCACTCTACGACTTCTCAGGGAGCGGGGAGGGGGTGCTCACCTTCAAGAAAGGCGACCAATTCACGCTGGTGAGCAAGACGAGTGCTGACTGGTGGATGGTGAGGTCTCCCAGCGGAGAAAAGGGGCTCGTACCAGTCAACTATGTCGGAGCCTGCGAGGTAGATCTGTGTCTGTGTGTGTGTGTGAGAGAGAGAGAGAGAGGAGTGCTAATAATTATTGTCCAACTTCTAAGGAGTGTCAATAATTATAAATGATTGTAAATTGAGGTGACACCTGCAAATAATTTAATTTTAGCACCATCTGTCCAGTAATAATTATTGAAAGGCTTAATTCTAGCTCTCTCTCTTTCTCTCCCCCTCCAGGTGAGGCCTGAGGGCGCTGTGACCAAGTCAGCGGTCTACACTACTCTCTACGACTACACTGCTCAGAACGACAGCCAGCTTAGCTTCAAACATGGCGAAACGGTATGTTGATGTGTTTAGGCCTTTCTCAATCATATCCCATGCTCAACACATGTATACAATAATATCATCATAACAAAAATTAATAATAACGTGTAGTCAGTTTAGTATCGTTTTGCGTCAGTGACCAATACTCTATGCAAACTGTCGGTCAGTTGGTGTACATGCAGCTATAGCTAGATGGCGATGCACAGTGCTTATCCAGTGTTGCTGTGTTTCTGTAAGGATCATTGAGCCTGGTATGAGCTTACTAACTGCCTCTCGACAGTATACATGGATATTTACAAAATTGATGTACCATATTGTTGTATTTAATACATGTACAATACATTGGCATAATGTATGCCTTATCTTTTGTGTGTATATGGGATACTTGTGTAGATGGATAGGCTTGATGTCAAAACACTTGAGGGGAGAGGGAGGGAGAGAGAGAGAGAGAGAGAGAGAGAGGTCTTATAGTTACAGTCAATAATAAAGCTACATTGTGCATGTAGAATTAGATCCTAAAGCTATCCATCTGCTGTGCTATTAGAAGAGCTTCCTAAATATTGTCCTCAGCTATAGTTTCATGTTTTCTGTTTGTCGCGAAACAAGCGGCCGTTGTTGAGCATACCATGGCCTGGGCAGAGGGTTCCATTCAGCCTCCATGTCACATCACTTGTTTTCACTGTTTTTCATACTACCATCGCTAAAGAACGATAAGTGCATGTACGACAGACATAGCTTCCAATAAACGTAGTTTTACATACTACTTATGGAAACCTTTAGAATCTGTGAAATTAAGAAGAACCACTCGAAATGTGGACACTTTCTTTCATGGATACTTTTGAAAGGAAGAGCTTCTTGCATTGCTAATGGTATCTCTCTGTGCAGCGGAGAGAGCTAGAGAGAAGTTCCACTTAACTTATACAAAAATCTAACATGGATACGATTCACGGGCTACACCAGGCCCAGTGTAAACACATATGTACTTTAATTGCCGTCTACAAAGTGCCAACTCGGCATTTTGATGTTGAATGCTGTAGCCTAGAGTGGCTGGTCACTTTGAAGTAGGTGTATGGAAAGAGAGAGGGGCATATGTTCTCCACATGGCAGCCAGGTCCCATGGGCTGGCTAGCCACCGTTTCCCTATTCAGTCATGCCAACTATGACAGAAAATAACACACTCGCCCCCTAATAAAGCAGCAATGCACATATGCATGCTGATACTGGAACGACCTGCCATACACATGACCTTACATGTATGAGATTATGACTATACAGAATGGTTTGAAGGTTAGTACATGTAGGTTGACAATATCAGACCAACCCTTCAACCCAGTGTCACATATACTGCACTCATCCATACACAAACTTGAAATAGCTTACTTCAGCTACGTAACTTTGTGTAATGATGATGCCTGTTGTACTAGTATTATTGCTATGTTAGGCTCTCAAGACTGTTTAGAATGGTTTGAGGATGTATTTCCTGGTGGAGTGTCTCTAACTATGGAGCTGTGTTGATGCTCAGGGTTTAAAAAAGGAAGAGAGAGAGAGAGAGAGAGAGAAGGGAGGGAGAGAGAGAGAAGGGAGAGAGAGAGAGAGGGTATCTTGCCTTTAAGCAAGAAGAAGGTCTTGTTTAGCTGACGCCTCCCTACACAAAGTATTAGTTATATCTACTTTCTTACATACGCTTATGCCTCCTTGCATAAATGTTTACTTGATTAGACTAGTGCATTAAATAAGTTAATAAAATTCAAATTCTTTGCTCCCTACATAATAGTCTTTATCTCTATATCGAGCCTGTTGCTATGAAGTATTCTTACATCGTCATAGCGACGCTGTTCTATGCATGAAATTGTAATTATAGCGTGTATGCATGTACATGTACATGCTCGTGAGCATCGCATGTATATAGGGACTTTTTCAAAATACTTCTGTTGCATTTGGTCGTGATTTCTTCAAGCCATGCTACTGCCCCCCATCCCCCCAAATCCATAAATGTAGCATTCTTGTACATAAACTGCATTATACAACATGCATATTATTATTATGGATTTATTTTGCATGTTTATACTGTGGCATGTGACCATCTCCATATCCTGTTTGGGATTCTCTGATCTTGTAAGGCTATTTTTGTGATGCCTGGTTAAGACTTAGTAATATTTATTGTTAATATATTGTTCATTGTATCTGTACATACATACATTTACATCTTTGGCTGACCTGCTCGGGTATAATAATATTATATTCACTAGTGACGGGAGATTTTGAAATTTCGGTGATCGTGGTATTTTGTGATTAATCGCTCAGTAAGACAATACCTCGATTTGACGACACAGAGAGTGTACCCATCTTCGATCGGCTCATGCTGTGATAATTGATTCAAAGGATTTCTGAGCCACAATGTATGCAAATAAAGCCTGTGGGCTTGAAAGTTCGAAATGCTTGACCTCTACAATCCGAAACCCTGTCCTTCATAGCACTATTAATGTAGGGATGGCCCATGCAAAAAATCTCTGAGCAAATAAAAAAATTTTATCCATATTATTATTCTCGGTACCTGGACTGTGGAAGGGATGGTGCTTGTGTCTGCTAGGTGGGAGTGTCCATTGTGATGGCTTCTCCACTAATTGTCCACCCACAGTAGTTTTCACTAATGGCAGACAATCACAGAACAATTGATATTTGTCAGACAATTAGCTATTTAAGTGGCCATCTTAACAAGTTTTCAATGCAGTGAGTGTGCATATATACATGTACATGTACACGTACGTTATAGTTACAAGACCTTAATTGGGGTGCATGAGATGCATGGTCGAATGCACCCCAATTAAGGTCTTGTAACTGTCTTATTGGCCCATGACCCCCTCTCATCATTGGCCTACCCTATGATCACCCACACCCCTGTGGTGGCCGGCAATTTGCCTATAAAAACTTTGGTTGCTAGGTGATGGCCAATAAATGCTCATACATTTCTTTCGGAGTTATTGAGGTACATGTACACATATTATGTGAAGTTTCTCAAACAATATTCTATAATTCACTCGTAATATCTCTTATCACATTTCATATTTATACATCATTAAATTTTATATCAAGAGTAAATAAATAATATATAATCATTTCCACTGTAGCTGTATCTTGTTGATAAGACGGATGTGTCTTGGTGGATGATGCGCGGCCATTCAGGGAAAGAAGGGCTCGTGCCCGTCAACTACATCGATAAACTAGACACGGCTCAAGAGCAGAAGGCGACTGATCTCCTGGACGGACACACAGCACCACAGGCTAACGGAGGAATAGATGACAGTGGGGTAAGTCCCCATTAATTAACTAATTGGTTAATTAACCAGGGACGTTATGTATTTGGAGGGTGGGAGCACAAGGATCCCCCTAGGCTAAGGTTGAATCCCCCCCCCCCCCTCCTTCTTAGAATTTCTGAAATGTACGGCTGCTATGAGTTTTTTTTTCTTGTATCCCTCAGGCTCTTACTGAGGTGCTGAAGTCCATTGACTCGAATATCCAACGCCTCCATGAGGCAGCCGCAGCCCAGGGAGGATTCTACACAGCTGACCAGAGCACTCTAGAGTAAGACGTTTCTCTCCCTCTCTCTCTCTCTCTCTCCTTCCCTCCCCGCCCCTGTAATAATTACCAAAAACCATCGATTATCTTTC
>OZ005693.1:673746-916786 GCA_963930775.1 Cliona cf. orientalis | reverse complement strand
CACAATGATCTTCTCCACGGCTGAGGCTGTACCACTACCTGTCTACGGTGAGTCTAGATACACATATAACATGTGACCAGTCATGTGACCAATCATGTGACTATATCGATCCTGCAGACCAATGGGATGAGGAGTATGTGTTGTTCCTGCTGGACTGCATAGAGAGCCCGCCAGAGGAAGATGAGGAGGACCAGGTCCCGGATGCCTTCCTCAACATGATACTGTCTTTCAACCAACACTTCACAGGTAGGAGGGGTGTTCGTGAGGGAGAGAGATCAATTGAGGGGGGAGGGAGAGAGATATCTGGTGTATTGCCGTATCTTGACATACATGTGCATGTACATGTACATGCAGATCCTTCCACCAATCTGGTGATGAAGGCCCTCAGGCAGCGACCCAACCCTCGCAACTTCAGTGAGAAACTCATGTTCATCATCAACAGAGGAGGTATTTAAATTAATAATATTATTATAGCTGTGTGCAAATACTGAGCGGTACATACAGTGTGTACTAATACAAATTTTAATCGATTCTTTCTTCTCCCACAGAGGATCCAGTGGCTATAGCGGAGCCATGCTGTCCCGATTCCATGACAAAGTTCCTCCTGGACGTGTTCCATGACACCTCGACATCAAGCATGTTCTACACAACGGACATGATGGTGCTCATCGATATCGTTGCCAGGCAACTGACAGATCTCAGCCAAGGAGATGAGGTAAGGCAGAGAGAGGGAGAGAGAGTACCGTTTTTATGCTAATAAAATGCAACTAATTAGCGCAAGAAATGCCCGTTCTAGGAATTGTATGTATCTTAGTGTAGACGATGACAACTTATACCAGAAAATTATGCAAAAGTTAAAATCATAATTATTTTTTAACCTTGCATTCCATTAGCATAAAACGATCAACATACATTGTGCATTCACACACACACACACACTCCCCCCACTCACACACACAGGTACGTACCCACAACCTCGAGCTGCTCCGTCGTATCGTCGGCTCCACCCCCTACTCGGAGCACAAGCACCGGCAGTCGGCTCTCACGGCTTGCCTCAACAGGATAGCTCACGAGGAAGGCAGCGAGGGAACGAAGGACCTCGACCTCGTAAAGGAGATCTGGTCCTCCTACCCTGGACTCTTCGAGGAGGTTACCGATTTATGAGCTGCTGAAGTGAAGCTGTACATGACATTGTACATGTATGAATGTTCTCTTCTTGCCGATCTTTACCTACGTAGACGTGTTTTTGTTGTTGTTTTTTTTAATCAAGAGTATATTACATGACACACTCTTTTGCAATATTGTGCATTATAATTATTGGGGTAAGCCCTATGCATTACGAGATATTATTGGAGCCAGCTATAGTAGTCGGTGGTATAATTATTATAACACTGGGGGCATATAAACATCATTGAAAATTTCATAATATTATGGCAACACTTAAATTTCAATCTGTGACACTAAAAAATGAAATTAGATACTTGATACAAGGATAATTATGTACATAAAACGCTGATAATAATAAAAAATATTATTATTATACAAGTTGGTGGCAGCTGCTTTTCATTATTAGAAGAATTAGTTGATATCGCACGATCTGCTCCTATCTATGGACAAAGTTGTGTGTGAGCCAGTTCAGTTGTGTGCTCCACTGGAGCTTCAGACACTTCTGAATCTGAGACCTAAAGTGTTCACGAGCAGCCTGATCGCTCTTCTCCAGAACTAGCACACTGCGAAGATACTCGAGGTCTTCTACACTCTTCAGCTCAGGAATTCCAGTGCACTTCATCTATGGGAGAGAGAGAGAGAAGGTAGTGATAATATACTGAGCTTGAAAGTATTTATGTTGGTGCTAGCCTAGAGAGACTCACCATAGAGAAAAGATTGATGATGACATTGGCGTTCTTTCTGATAATCATGTACGCCTCCACTGCAGTGTCTTCAAATCTCTTGAACATTTCAGAGTTCTACAAGTGAGAGAAAATTTTTAGGATTATCAGAAAATTACAGAGAAGTCATCCCAGCTGTGAAGTATGGTAGCCTGAAACTTACCCTCTTTCCCATGACGTATTCAAAGTCTGGAGTGAAGACAAAAGGAGCTTTCTCTCTGTTGTACACACCCTGCAGAATGCAGTAATAATTAGGTTCAATTCTTAGCTAGACTAGGTATTATATTATATACATTTTTTCTTACCATAAAATACTTCGTGTTGCCGAGGAAGTGGCCAAAATCGATGTGAAACAGGTTGCCAGATTTGGTCACCATGACATTGTCGTTGTGACGATCACCAATACCCTATGATCAAAATGAAATCATATGATTATCACATGATAGTCACATGACATGTCATTATAAGCATGCTGTACCAAAATGTAGGTGGCCACGCAGTATCCAGCACAGGACAGCATGAATTTCTCAACAACTGCTTCAAATCGCCTATAGAAACGCAACGACCATTTTTAAAAATAAAAATTAAGAAATTTATAATTTTGCTGCTTACGATGGATTTGGGTTTTGTTTCTCAAGCCATTCACGAAGCGGCTCCTCTTTTAGGGCAGAAAATGTCCCTCCACAGTGAAGCTGAATCTGAAAAAAAAAATATATTGATAGTCTTGCCAGTATCAGTACATGATTATTATTGATTGGTCTATCCCCTGCCAATTAAAATTATAGACTATGGTTACCTTGGCAACGGTCTCAGCATCCTGGACCACTTCGATCATGCCCATGCTCTTTCCGGTTGCTATGCAACCATAGGGTATGATGTGGAGGTCGAGGCCGTGCGCCTGCCACATAAAGTCCATCACCGTCAACATTTGCAGAGTCAGCATATCCTGCCGAAGGTCGTCACCGTGCTTGGCTATGACCTTGATGCTTGGCTTCATTGTGTCCGTGATGGTTGGGTCCATGTTGCGAAACTCAAGCCAAAGTGGAGTCTGCCATGAGTGAGTGTGTGTGTGGGTGTGGAAGGAATTGGTAAAAAAGATGAATCGATGAAAATTACACATTAGTTGGATTTTGGCAGTTGGCCTGTATAAAAATATGAATATTATACATATGATTTTTTTTAACCTTTTTGGAGTCCATGACTTTGCATTTGTCAATCTGGAGGTTGCCCATGGTAACAGAGGGGTTGAAGGGAGGGCTGAAGGACTTCGGCAGCTGATACTTGGCCAGGTTCTCCTTGGCGACCTCTCCCTTGCTCTTCTCATGCTGCCTCTTGATCTAATTAAATGAAATTACAAAATAACTCATAAATATCATAATTAGGTTTGGATTGACTTACGGTGGCTGCCACTTGCATGATGTCACAAACAGCAGAATGTTGACACTGCAGCTCTTTCTATGTGAACAAGAAAGAAAAGTAAGTGATGGAGAGAGAGAGAGAGAGAGAGAGAGAGAGAGAGAGAGAGAAGGGCAGACTTACAAACATGTTCTCCCCACATCCTCTGAGGTAGGCCTCCAGGAGGATCCCAAACCTCTGGTTGAACTCAGGCAGGTCCATCTCTGAGCGAAGGTACCAGTAGAAGAAATGACCGATCTTCTTACTCTGCAGTGCCTTCTTGAGCAGGAACCTGGCCAGGGCACTGTCATGGTAGGGTTCAAACTTCAGAACCTAAAGTCAGAGAGGAGCACAGTAAACTATGTCTCTATGTTTTGTGAGCATGTACTATATTAATAGATGATCATGCATACTAGTCTATAAGCTAGCCACATTATCCCATGATTGTGACATTAAACATACATGTACTTGTGAAAATTATAATAAAAAATATAACCCCATCCTCCCGTCGACCTTCCGAGCTCTAGGCTGGAACGTTGGTCAGGGTACACTGCAGATTACTGCAGCCAGTTAGGCTTCTGTGTCACAGCCACAGGGAACCGAAGTCAGCCTATGGTGGATTACCAGGCTTTGTCCAGGATGGTGGGTATTCAAGGGAGGAACCTGGGCGACCCCTAAGCCATATATGCCCAGGACCATGTGCAGTTTTCAGCTGCAGGTGCCAGAGGGGGTACCCCTGACACCGTCTAGCCCCGATAGTCCCTACCGGAAAACGCTATTTATTGAGCTGGGACAGGGGGTAGCAAAACGCGTATGGTTTTCACGTTGGAATGTACAGACCGTGACGTAATTAATTAAAAGCTATGAATATCATTAATTCCATACCGCGGCGCGCGCCAAAGTGTATCTCGGCAACGGAAAGAGCTATGGAGCTGGAACAAAAATCAAAATGTAGCTCTTGATCAGATGAAAGCAGCTACCATGGTCCTAAACATGTTAGACTATGCCATATTCATACCAAGTTTCTTCAAAGACGCTTACATGTCATAGTATAGCAAAAGCATAATATCTTTGTATTACAGTAATAGTTATGGAAGACCAAAATGTAGCTCACAATCAACACTTTCAGACAATCAGTGTCCTTACTGGGGGGGGGGGGGGCATTACTGTGAATAACTCATGTATATTTGTAACATTATCCCATGGTTGGTATATCAAACATACTAAGTCTTGTTACAACAGTTACTATCATAATATTATTGATTCAAACCTGAATCAGTTGCAGGAGGAAATTCTTGAGCTCGCTGTTGGAGATCTTTGCTATCCTCTTGACGGCCAGCGTCCTCACCTTCTCATCAGCGTAGTGGTAATCAAGCAGCTGCAGAGCCACCTCCATTGTGATGGGGTACCAGATCTTCAGCAGTCTGTGAACCTCAGACACCTGCAGCAGTGGATAGAGAATTCTTTCTCTCTCTCTCTCTCTCTCTCTCTCTCTCTCTCTCTCTCTCTCTCTCTCTCTCTCTCTCTCTCTCTCTCTCTCTCTCTCTCTCTCTCTCTCTCTCTCTCTCTCTCTCTTGCTTTTTCTCTCTCCCTACCCTTCATTCTCTCTCCTTCAACTCTCTCTTCTCTTACCTGCTCTAAATCTGCCCAATTGACAGATCTCAGTAGCTTTGGCATGGCCTCAGGAATCTTGATGCAGTGGTACCGAAACTTCCAGATCAGCTCCTTCTCTGCCGAACTCAGTTCATAGAGAGGGTCGGCTCGGATTGCTCGCTCCAAGTCTCGCTTGAACTTTGACGAATCTTTAGTCGGTGTGCCCTGAGTGCTGCAGAATGGGGAATTGGGAATGGATGATTGAGAATCCAAAGTTCTGTATAATTACAACTATAATATGGGGATATTTGAAATCGCCCCTTCAATGAAGCCATGTGTACAGTGTATATAGTTAGCATGTATTTGATCACATGATAGTCACATGACTCACACAGGTGTATCATCGCCCCACCCACCAGTGGGGCAGGCCACGGGATGTGCGTACGTGTCCAGCTCTATGTAGAGCACTGACGAGTTATTTCCATCAGGATTTACGGCAGTCGAGCCGACCGTTGACATGTTAGAGCCACCATTTTCATCGTACACCACCGGCCACATGTTCAGTCTCAACAGACCTTGACGAAGAAGAGATCTGCAGGATAGAAGATCAGGAATAAGAAGAGGGCAGTACTGACTTTGAATACTAACGGGTAGACCAAGGTAGCCTCGTTCCCAGGCTCCCCGACCTTTTTCAACAGGGACAAGGCTAAGACCAAGGTAGGTCGCACTCGAGTTAATAAGTTAATAAGTTGCAGCTGACCTGTGGTCGAGAATTTGAACGTTGATCCAGTGGAGAGGCTTGTCGGGAACATGGCCTCCCATCGTGGACGACTTGCTCAGGCTCTTTAGTTTCAGACTTCTAGAACGCTTCGTCTCCACTGACCTGTTGCCAACTACAATCTGGTGAGGATGGGAGGGAGGGAAGGAGAGAGAGAGAGAGATAATTTTGTATTTGGCTAAGCTTTGAAAAATTGCTCATGCGGCTGCCCCCTACCTTCAAGCACAGTCTGGCTGCCTTGGGCAGGTTCTTGACAGTTGTTTCAAAGACAAGCCACTGGTTCCATCGAGGGTGGAGTGACTTGGGCTGCTCCGTCGTGACGAGGGTGTCCCCCAGGAGCTCTCCACCGTGGTAGATCCCAGCCTCGATGTAAACCACGTCCTGGCTCACGTTCAGGTTGTCCACACCCACAACACGAATCCTGTACAGTCATACATAATATGTATACAATGACATCACTATGACATCATTCCTATCAGACACACCCACAACACGTATCCTGTACGGTCATATGTATCGTATCTGTTAGTAACTAATACTACAGCTGAGAAGGATATGGGGATGACGCAAAGAAAAATTCACAAAAGTTAAGAATTTTTTATGTAATGAAGTTGAATGGGAGAGGTCATGACTTATAGCGTGATTGTGAGTGACATAATATTATATTGTATTAGTATGATATCATTATGACATCATCTCCCTGCTGACCTGAACTTCCTCTGTATGTCCCACATTGAGAGTGTGAAGACCTGAGTGTGCTCCTTGGTCAGGGCGGAGAGGTCACTGTGTGTCCCCGTCAGTCCAGTAGCTTCGTCTATTTGATTCCACTGACAAAATGAACAAAAATTTGTCAAAAATTTCCACTTTATAAATGCATAATACAATAGTAATTTTAGCCCATATCTGTGTTGATAGCAGCCAAACTGTACTAGAGCACCACAGATACATTTTCTAGGATGATTTTGAATCCCTAAATTTGGACGGTTTTTACTCACATCCTCGATGTCTCTGAGCTTGTCGACGGCTGGGTCTACCCTCTCCACCAGCGCCAGGTCAATGTTGGTCTTCTTGATGAGGCAGCGGATGACGTAGGCGAACTCCATCAGCTCGTAGCCGCCGTGGATGTAGCTGTTCTGGCCAGCCACCTTCAGAACATAGCTACTCTGGTCACTGGAACAAATGAGCGAAGGGTGAAAAACAATTATTATAAATGCAGCAAATCGCTAAGAGCTATGAATGTACATGTATTGGTAAAAATACACTCCAAGGAAATTCGCTATAAAATTCATGAACATACTCTGATTTAGGTTATAGAGGTAGCTACTTACAGTGGATAAAAGTTCAGATTGTAACATAATAATATTATTACTATTGTATACCTGTCCACTGGAATGCCGTATCTCTGTTTCTTGATGTCTGTGTCTGGGAATACCTTTGTCAGTAGCTCATCGGCTGTCATGTGAACTGTATGCATGGGGAATGGGGAATGGAAAATGGATAGATCAAGGGACTTGTAATATTATTTCAACTAGCTATATTATAAGTGCCATAAATGAAAAATCCTACATACTGTCGACTTGGAGTGTTTTCTTCTCAAACTGATTTCTGCTTCCAGTCGACTCCTCTTTGCTCAATTTGTAGTACACTCTGATTAGAGTCTTGTCCTCGTGAAGCTAAATATAGAAATGACGCATCATTACGTCACTGCAGGATCCTATAAATAGAACATGTAGTGTCATGTGACTTACGCTCTCGAGGACATGTTTTGGGATCGCCTGGTTTGTGGTGTCTGCCTCCATGCTGTACTCGAACGGGTTCCGGGATTTCACTGCCTCACGACGAACTCTGTGTAATAATGAGTCATCATTACTATTATGCATGAAATTTCGTATCTGACTATCATATTATTAGTATACTATAATGGTTCTTATTTATTCTCCAGGCACATCGATATCCCCCCCTCCCCACAAGGCCTACCCCCCCCCCCTCGCAGGGCCCACCCTCTCCCCCCCCCCCCCCCCCCCCCCGAAAGGCCCACCCTCAGGCCAGCAAAACTTAAAGTTGTGAAGGGATAGGCTAAAAATGTAGATCCATCAACTCGCTCCACTTACGTGACCATCTTTCTCCTGGTGATGTCGAGTTCGTCGTTGTTTGCAAACTGCAGCTGGTAGAGGCCGATGCCGATCATGGCGCTGATCTCCATATTCAGCGTCTTCTCTTCCTTGCTCTCTCCTTTCTTCAGCTCCACGCACAGAAGACCTTTCTCTATCTTCTCACTCCTCCAGAACTGCACCACCTTGGAAGTTTGACTGGCAGGGGCAAACTGAGTTAAGGATTACCAACATTCCCAACATTACCAGCATTACCCTACAATATCTACCATTACCAAACTTATCCTACATTACCTTACATTACCACACAAAACCAAACTTATCCTACAATACCTACATTACCAAAATTACCCCACATTACCTTACATTACCCTACATTACCAATACTATTATTATCAGTGGTATCAATCAGTATCAATGGTATCAGTGAGGATACAATATCTGCTGCTCATCGTAGAGCTCGTAGGTCTCTCCGTTCATCTTGTAAGTAAAGGTGAAGTTCTCTGGATCCCAGATAGCGCCATATTCCTCCATCATTAGATCCTGCTCCCTGTGATGTGTTACATACAGCAACAGCAGTCAAATCGATCAATAAAATCTAATTGTATTGTCTAAAACTCTTGCAGGGTGCCTTAATTAATGCATTGATTTGTGATACCTCATGTAATTCCAGAGATTGTCTTTGATTTGTCCAACAGAATAGTCGCCTGAGGGGAGATTCATACAGTGACTGTCACAAAATTATTGCGAATCTCAATAATAATTACTGAATTGTGACAGATTTTTTTTTATTCTGTATCCATGACTGCCACAAAATTATTGCAAATCTTGACACAACCTTGTCTCACCTCTTATCTCCATTTGTATGGAGACCTCAGCAATGGGGATTTCAAACTCGACCTGGAACGCCTTGATGTTGCCGAATATCCTCATGGGGAGGAAGGTGGAGGCAACCACCCGCGACTTGGCGTAGATCGTACGACGCATATTATGACGGCTCAGCCCGAGCGAGGAAGGAGCCAATGCCTGCAGGAGAGGGGTGGTGGGGGGGGGGGGAGGGAGGGGGGAGAGGAGTTTGATATGGGATAAAAGTATGGTATCGCCAATAGGGTGTTATGAAAATAATATTCACGATGAAAAGAGTTGTCTGTTATCAATTTTTTTTCTCACTTTTCCGTCCGTTTCTGTGGCAACAGTAGCACCTGACTCACTTTCAGCACCAGCACTTGCACCTCCTCCTTCTATAAATAGATCACTACATAATACTTACATGTATTTATAACTATAAATATACACAATACCTGAACTCTTGGAGTCAAACAGATTTCGTTTTGTTGGCATCTGCCTCTTGGATGCAAATCTCCTCTTTCGGGAGGTCCGGGGAGAACTGCCGGGGGAGACCCCTCCCTCGGGGGATGTTGGACGATCCAGCGCTCCGGGGGACGCTTCTCTCTCGCGGCTCCTCCGAGAAATCACCGATGCCAAGCTGCTCCTCTTGCTTTGATCACTAGCACTGCCCCCTGTCATCTCCTCCCCCTCAGTAATATTCGAGAGCCCCCCACAACTGCTCCGATCCCCCTCAATGGTAATATTCACGGTGGGGTTGGGGGGCATCGAAGCCGTGTGCCTCAGAAGTCTACGGTTTGACTTCTCGCTGGCGGAGCGACGAATCAGGTCGGCAGCTGCCTCGGGAAAGTGGGGCTCCCTTTGATTATTAATTTCACTATCAGAGTTTCGTTTGGCCACAGGTCTGTGCAGGGAGGTGGCCGAGTGAAGAGAGGCGGAGTCTTCAGAAGCGGACATTGAGGCTGTCGTCGATCCTTCCAGCATCTGACCTACGACGCTCGCGGGAAGAACGTTGCCTTCCGACGACGCTAGGCTCGAAATTGAGGGGCTCCCCCCTCTCTGATAAGGTGAGCGTGCCTCATACGGCTTGCGTCCGGCCAAGTAGAGGAGTTGGTCGTTGCTGGTGACCTCTGCGTTGATGGAGGTGCTCCGCTCGGGGATGCTGGGAGGTTCACCTTCAATGTTCCTGTGTTGGATATTTGAAAGAAGAGTTTAGGCACCAGATTTAACAAAATCATACTCAATACGGAGGCAATATGGTGCTACGTGATTATAATATTTTAACACTGAAACTTTTGCCGATTATGCAAATCGGAGCAAGGACAGAAAATATATCTTCCTCAAAATTAATTTTGTGAACATAGGGAGTGCATCATGTGACATATCACGTGATCTCACATGGGCTGTCCTTCCTGGTGACGCAGCACATTTTGAACCCTCTCCTCTCTCTCCACTTGGTCTGAGTTCATGAAGATGTTCGAAACGAGATAGAAACAGGGGGTTTCCCCTTTCTCCCGGCAACGGGCGAGGTAACCCAGATCAACCAACTTTGTCGTCAGATCGAGCTGGTTCTCTCTCTTTCCGTCGTACACCTTGAACGACTCCACGTCAACAAGGTCATCTTCCATATAAGGCAATTGGATTTTGCTTTCGTTCTAGTGGAGAGAGCACAGAAAATGTTTTAGACTAACAGTTGACAATAAAATAAACAATTATAGTCTGTACAAATATCATAAATTGCAAATATTCGTGCTAAAAAGATATTCTTTAGAAGCAACGTGCACAGCAATTTATTTAGAAGATTGAATA
Source organism: Cliona cf. orientalis (assembly GCA_963930775.1). Taxonomy (NCBI): domain Eukaryota; kingdom Metazoa; phylum Porifera; class Demospongiae; order Clionaida; family Clionaidae; genus Cliona; species Cliona cf. orientalis. The sequence continues at coordinate 906,365 of OZ005693.1, read as the reverse complement.
ATAATTATGACATCACTTTCAAATTCCATCCCGTTCAGCACATTTTTGGCCTGATTAACGGCAATAATGATAATTTCTAAGTTTTCCCCCAAAATACCCTGGGACTTCTCTATTACCATGGTTACAGACTAGGTCAGATATTATTGTATACATGTACATGATTCGAAACAACATGGCCTTGGTATTCAACTTTAAACGAATAAGTTTCAAAACATCACTGCTCATTAGTCTGTAGATGTGGTACCAACTGGCGACTAACTCCAGGCCCACTTCCAGCAATAATTGATCAAAATACTAGCCAGCCGGCTACAGCTGTAATTAATTATCATACATAATAATATAGGGACCCCCCTTAATTACATCACACATGCCTAGGGAGTACGGGGATATGAATCCAGGAACTCCATGAACAAGTCAAGTATGTCAACAAGGCTGCAGGTTTTATAGCATGGGGGGGGGGGGGGGGGGGGTCTTATAAATACGGTTAAAATCAGTAAAAAAAATTATAAACTATATGTATATCTGTTTGTTTATAAGTGGCATTGTATAAACTGCCCCGTGGTTGTGGCGCACAATGAAGTGTACATTTGCATTGTCATGACACCATCAACACACACTGACACGACAGATACAACATAATTATCATCATTATACAAGTATCCATACTTCTTTCAGTAGTAGCCACTCCACCAAATGAAATAATGATGAGATTAAGGGAGAAACTCTGGGAAGATGCTAAGCTACTGTACTGCATCATGCGGTGCTTTGAGTGGGGAAGACATTTTTGTTTGCATCATGGAGAAGTCCTTTCCTCCTTTCCTTCCTTCTTGCTCACTGGCTACACGTAACATCAAAGACTCACTTGGACAAAAATCACCACAACTTCACATGTTTTGTTGCTACAACCTAACAGCGCTGTAGCTAGCCTGTCCAGGAAGTGTCAGAGGTAAGGATGCAACATGCAAGGTGCTTGATACAAAGCGAACGGTACGTCACATACACACACACACATCCGATAGAGTAGAGTAGGGAATAATATTACCATGCTACATGATGAAACTTAGCAACACTATTGTGCTACTAAGGGTGCTCTAGTATGCGCGTATAAGATTTCACCCTTCATATGTTTGTGTGAGTGAGTGAGTGTTTCATTATACATGTATATATACTAGCAGTGTGAGTATGCACGTGTTGACATGAAAGTGTTTGTGACTCTGTGTTTGTGCTATCATAGAGAAAAAAGGGAGGGAGAGATAATCTCTTGGCAGCTGTTGGAGTTCCTCTTTCCATGCATGGCCTCTGTGTCAGTTTCAACCCACAAAGACAGCTAACAAACCCAATCAGCGATCTTTTTAGGGAGAGAAATCCTATCTGGCTCACTCAATTCGCGCCAAACTTTAAGGTTAATTTTTCTTTAGTGCCACTCAGATCCCTCACTTTCCCAACAAAAATGCTTCAAAATAAGTGACGTATATTATATGCTCTCTCGATGTGACTATAACCATTAATAAAACAATGCAACAGCTGTCCAGGACTGCATGAATTTATTGTTATGCTCGGCATGATAGAGGCATATTATTATAATCATTACATATGCATCATTCTATAATCACGGTAAAAATAGATTGTTAGTATGCATACTAGCCTGAGGTGAACTAATTAAAAGTTTAACACTATTCATGAAGTGAGCAAAATAAATTCTCAGATCAAACCTTAAATGTATATAAAAAATCTGTGTATTCTAAACCCTTTGCATGCACATAAACAGCAACCACAGTACAGAGGGATATTTCCCCTTGCGTAAACTGATATGAGTTTGTAGAGCTCTTTGATCCTTATCCACGTCCATACCTGGGCAGGCACATGTTTACAATGACCACTGAAAAGTCAATTTATCACCATGGACCCCAGCTATGCTATGCTATGCATGTTGGCATCACCCTACAGCTAAGGCTACCTGCTAGCTATATAGAGAGTCGAATCTGAGTATAGCGTTAAGCTCCAAACACTAAAGTACTCATGGTTCTGAATCACAAAGCCTATCATTGGTCCCATGTAGCCCTGGCCGCTTGTCCCAAGGCGCTCAATGGAGGGGGGGGGGAGAGTGTGACTGCGAACGAGGCCGTACATGTCTAGTAAGCTCTTGTCTTTAAACAGATCAACAATACTGATTGCCCAGCTTCAAATTAATTGAATTTATTGTGCCAATATTTCCTGTAATGTAATTATGCCTGATATCGTGATGCAGCTGTTTATGTCACGTAGCTTCTGCCTTTAAAATTAATTTTAATAACATGGTCTTGTTCATGTGATTAAAATTATTAGTGCAATTAAGGAGCGTGACACCAATCTAGACTCCGCTATCTTTAAATAAATCAACAATGGTACCTCATCCGGCTTCAAAATAATATTTATACAAAAACAGAGCTTAGTATAATATTATGCTAGTACATCCAGTACCAGTAACGATTACAAGGTTAGTGCAATTAAGAAGCGACAGAGATATTGATATCATCAGCGCCATATTGCTTCTACTGCTTAGCTAAAACAGAAGATTTATCCAGCTAGCCTCAAGATCATACACAAAAATAGACTTTACTGTGCATCTAAGAGAGTCAATTTATCACCATGGATCCCAGCAATGCGTGTTGGTATCATAGCGTGCGTTGAAAAGATCGGGGTGCCTGGGGATGAGGCTATTGGTATCACTCTAATGCCACCTGCTACCCAGACGAATGGGTATTAATAAAATTTGATAGTGGGTATAAGGTTATTAAACTATTAACGGCTATTTAGTTGGTAATTTACCTCATCAAGAACAATCAACACCACCGTTCATGTTGATACCAATTATAACCATATATGGAAAGTTCTAAGCACCCCTATTGTGGTAATTTATTACAGTAGAGCTGCTCAATAAGCTGGGAGATCAAGAAATGAAAATGAAAGTTGAACGATCACCACAATCACAAATTGAAATCCTATTAAATTTTACAGGACCACAAGAAATCACTTATAATCACATACATTCAAGCAGCTAGGGTACCACCTTATCCCACACCCAGTTTTGTATTGCCAACGTTTTTGAAGATCTTCAAGACCTTACTCTATCTGCTTACCTCCAATCTCTTGAGGTTTTCGTCGACAAACTTGGCAAGAGTCCATTCCGCGTTCTCCAAGCGTATCCCGTCAAAGATCTCCCCCGACTGGAGCTTAAACGACACGGTAAAGTCTTCTAAACTCATCACGAAGTTGGATGGCGGCACAAAGCTTCAGACATACAGTACCACGCCTCTGAGCTAGCCGGCTCAAACCACGCCTCTTTGGATATTTTCGGCCACGCCCATCAAGCGCGCGCTTGCGCACTTGGAATGTTTCGATGATTGAGTTCGGAATGCCGGGAAGCCATGTATGCAATGATGAAGGAATCTGGACTCTCAATAAAACAAATGCTAGAGGACATACAGTTTCAGTCACGCAAAGGCTGCCGATCTTCAAGACGTCACGCCAAACAATGAGTTCCCTATTGAAACGCATGTCGACTTGGCTAGGCCAAAAACCAAACGAAGGTCCATCTGGATTCAAGTGAGTATAAATTCTAATTATATCAAAGGCTTAGCTGAAGTGTAATAGTCCAAACAATCATATACTGTAGATACCAGCAGCTAATTTGTCTTTCATGCATGCATGCTGATTTATCCAATACAGCTTGCTGAAGATGCCCCTGGACGTGGTGATTGTAAACACGGACAGTGATGGATTTCTGAGCAGAGAGGAGCTCAGAGTGGATGCTGTCTTTGACCAGACGCTGAGAGAAAGCCTCAAAGCAGCAACACCGATGCTGAATGAGTCCACAGAATATGGAAGCACCACTGCTGAGCCACTGGTCTGCTATGAAGGCAACAACAAGGTAGTTAGCTACAATGATTTCATTACCAAAATCTCTTTAAATTTGAAGCTTGAGAGTAGCCATATCATGTTGCCGCATAAGTTTACGATGAAACACTTCTTTATTCGTGCAGGGGAAAGAAATTGACCTAAACAGCAGTCCAATTGACGTAAGCTACATCTGTGACGCCTTAAACAGTGATACTGTCCCACTTCTATTCATCTGTAACAAGTAAGTCAGTCAGCGGCAATAATAACAAAATTTATTTTGCATGCAAGATGATAATACTCATACCAAATCAATAGGGAGGTCGATTCGCGACACTCTTCCATTACTAGTCAAGATTCTCGGGGACGTGAAGTTTATACTGGCGATGCACCCAAAAGAAAACCAAGTATGTTGGTTCGCAGAATGCTGCACATTGGCTCCAGCAGTTCACAAGGTACCGAATTCGAAGGTGGCGAAGAGTTAGTACATTATCCGTCGGTCTCCCTAAGAAAAATATGGATTGATGTTGATGAAAATGACAAGATGGTTGCTGGAAACAGCTGTCAAAATCTGATGATAGAAAATGCATCAGAGGGAGGGGAGAGTGATGATGTATTTCCATTGGTCCACAATGATCCCTCAGAATCTCTCGCCAATTTTCAGTTCCCAAAACCGAAGTTGTCCACCATAGGCAGAGAGCTGATAGCCAGCACTAGTGTTCTAGATCTGAGTCAACTGGAGGATAACAGGTTAATCACTCTAAGAAGACACCTGCCATCAGAGAGGAACCCAGTTATCAGATCCAGAGCTGCAAGGTCTACTTTCTATCATTTTAACGATGAACAGGTTGCTAGTTGTTCTGAGAGGACTAGGAGTGAGGAGATCAATCATTTCCAATCGATGGGAACGGTAAAATCTTTCCAGTCGAGGGTAACGGATCTCAAGAAGAGAAGAGATGCCATGAAGAGAAAGTCAACACGTGATTTGGAGCACAGCACTTGCTCAATCAGGATGTACACCGTGGCCAGCACAGAAGGAGATACCGTCGGGTGGGCTGAAGTTAAACAGTGCACAAGTATGCTAACAATTTGGATTGAATTACACGTGTCACTCCAAAAAATCCTCCAACGCATGCATGTTCATAGATTATACGACAGTGGGTGAATTGAAATCGAATGCAAGTCGGAAGCTTGCGTAAGTCCAACTGGAGTAGTGTAGGTCATTCTCGATACTTATATACCGTACTATACAGGCAGCAGGGGCAACTTTCAAGAGATGGTGCCACAACTGTACAGCTGACTCTGGCGTACTCCTGGGAAGGAAAGCTGTACGAGCTGCACAACAATTCACAGATTCTGTATCCCATAATTTATTATAGCAAAACTCTTTTCAGTGCATAAACTATGCACCCATTTTTCCCTAACTCGAACAATTTCTTAGACTAGATACAGCATTCTATCAGCGACTGATACTGAATAAAGAAGTCAATGATGAAGATCCTCCCTCCATCATGGTCCAGGTGGGCTCCAGCAGCTCACAAAAGGAGCTGTCGGTCCTCGCTCGAATTACTAAGCTCACAAACGTCCTTCTTGATAAGCGAGTGGAGGGTTTTGACGACTTCAAAGATGTAACCAGAGTTCAAGCTCCCGATTTGCCTGAGGTCAAAAGTGCCCGAAGGTCCTTACATGAGTGAGTCCCCGCATTATACTCAAATTAATTATTATTTTCATCCCATATGTATAATATTATTCATGCAGTTTGGTTGTCGGTGTGACTGAAGAGAGGGATACTGAGCTCTATGCGTTGTCTCCAGATGTCCTCACCTCCCCAATTCCAAGCATGCTAACTCTCAAGGTACCATACCTAATTCACTATCATACAAGTCATTATTATGGTGAGCTCGAGTGTGTTTTAACTTATTTTCTATCAGGTGCCTTATACAAATCGACTACCAATCAAATTTCATTATTTCAACCAATTCTCTCTGATTCGTGAAGTCAACAGTAAGGCCAAAAAAAATGAAATCTGCTAAATTTTTATGATCCTATAATTGTAGTAAACTACAGTGCTGAATGTATTCTATCTGAGATTTACCCTTGCCTGGTGGCCTGCAAGGTTGTCAGCAAACCGTAAGTATTATATTCAATGACCCATCTATTGGTATAATATTATACTGTGACTCACACATCTATCATGTAACGTTAGCAACAGTGGAATGAGTTAATATAATTGATTATTATTAACTGAGAGAGTGGACAATAATTAGAGAGCAATCACTTGAAATGCTGATCAAGATCAGTGTGTGAATGGCTAGGAATTAAAATATTTAACTGGCTAGATTCAATTAACATTGCATGGACAGTTTGACTGCATGCAATGCAATACAGTCACAGTGTGCCTGCCATACCTGCAGTGTCGATGCCTATACCCTTCAAGTAACAGGAGAGGAAAGCTACATCTATGGAAAAGTTGAGCTGATTGCATTTCGAGACATCAGAAGGTAACATCCTGCAGAAGCTTAGCTATAACTTATTGATGATTTCTTGATGAACCGTCCATACATGCAGAGCCATAGCCAAGGGTGACCAAATCAATCTCTCTGTTGTTGAGAAACCTGCTATAGACGTATACAAGAAGTTTGATTTCAGCGTAAGTGAGATTACTCATTTTATAGCACACACTGACGTCATGATCAGATGAGAATTGATTTTAATTGTCTCATACTAGAATAATAATAATAATACCATCTACCCCATGGTCTCTCGTAGCAGATCATTAATTTAACAGTTTGTTCATTTCTTTCCGCAGTGGATGCCTCTTGATCCAAACAGCAATGCTTTACCTCTGCACAGTCAGGTCAGCTCCAGATGCCGAAATATCAGCGAATCAGTGTGGGAATGCAACTACCCTTTCAAGTGAGCACATATTACTTCTACTATAGTAGCCCTACAATTCTTATTGCAGTATCACTGTGGTAATAGTGATATAAAAATTATGATAGGCTGAAAATCGTGAGAGGGGAGAATCTTCCGTTCAGTGCCTCAGGGAAGGTTCTGGTTGAGATATCCCTCCACTTGGGTGCAAAGACCCTCCACGGAGCAAAGAGAACGGAGTGGATAGTACAAGACAGCTACACCATGACTTGGAACGAAGAACTGGAGTTTGTAACCGAGTTAAAAGACATTCCAAAAGCTGCAAAACTTCTGGTGGTTGTCAGGGAGTGGAGAGACAGGGGAGATAAAGACGACAGAAACAGGACTTTCTACTGGGGCCTGTTAACAGTGTTTGATCACAGGTATGCAGGTGCATGTATGAATGTTGATATCATGATTTGTACAAGGAATAATGGAATTAAACTTACTTCTTGATACCCTTAACAGGGTTTTATACAGGATTTTTTCCCAAGGGGGGGAAAACGATCGATGGTAATACTATCACGGCGTGCGTAGCACGCCCAGACTAGGGGGGTCTGGGGGCATGCCCCCCCAGGAAAATTTTTAATTTTATAACCTCTGAGACTGCTTCTGGTGGCTTCTGAGACCACATCTCAGTTTGGTTTGTTACTGCACATTTTCACCTTTTTCGTGACATATCTTGTGGGCATAACCACCCATTGATTAAAATTTGCACTTTTGAGGAAATCTTGGACATATTTAAGGAGTCAAACAGGCGCATTTCACTTTAATTCTAGCTAGCAATAGGCAATGTGTTGTGCATTAAGCTATCAATGGCTGTTATTAACAAATATTATTACTATAATATATGGCAGTTTTCAGGGGGGGGAAAAGCAAGTCAGGGGGGGGAAATCCCATGGTTCCCCCCCCTCTAAATAAAACACTGCTTAATTTATAGTCTTTCATTGCATACTTAGGGGGCTGCTACACACTGGCGACCATGTTGTATATCTATGGAAGTCAAGACTGCCAAAAGAAGACAGAAAATTGAACATAGTTCAGACTCCGATTATTGAGTTAAAGGAAGGCATCGATTTCCGTGAGAAATTCAACTCCATCTTGTCTGGACCAGCAGCAAATAATCCTAACCCTGAGCCAGTCAGAGTGGTCGTCAACTTTGGAAATTTGGAGAAGCAAATTCGCTTTCCATCGACCTCGGAGAAAAGCAGACAAAGCCTATTCAAGTATAAAATTAATGCACTCTCATCTACTATGATAAAGCATATTATGACATTATTCAATGTATACTGTAGACAACACCCATCCTTCAGAAATGTTGCAATCAAACGCTACTTTGAAAAGTTTCACAGGATCTTCTTCATGGACAGGCCAACAGAGAAAAAGCTCTATCACGTAAATGATTACTATAAAGTTAACTGTATACATCTAGTTAATACTTAATATTAATAGGCTCTACCGCGACACCTGCTTCTGATAAACTGGACGAATTTTACTGAATGTCTGGAGGTGTATGCCTTGCTGGACACACTGAGAAAGGACCTAAGCAGGATTCCACTTTATGTAAGTATCTATTTTTGTATTATTCTGAATATCTAGCTAGCAATATTGTACCCATACAGGTGGCCTTGAATCTACTTGACTCTGATTTTCACGATGAGAATATCCGTGCATTTGCTGTGGAAATATTGGAAATGAAGCTTCTGGACGAGGATCTGGAGGATTACATACTGCAGCTCACACAGGTACGTGACAATAATGCATGGGAGGTGGATTGCAATATTATAGTCTATAGTATGTTAGCCCATTAATAATAATATTATTATTTAATATAAAAATTGTAATGTTGTCATGTACGTATGAATGTAGGCATTGAAGTTTGAGCCTTACCATGACAGTCCCCTTGCCAGATTCTTGCTGAAAAAGGCTCTCAACAACAAGAAAGTTGGCCATTTCTTCTTCTGGTGAGCTAGTGTAGGAATGGAGTTTGGAGGACTTGAGTTCGATCCTAACTGGATCTTAATTTCTTTCTTTTCCCCAATAATTATGGCTGTATAGGTATTTGAAGAGCGAGATGCATGATGCTCAGTACATGTTGCGATTTGCTGTGATCCTAGAGGCCTATCTGAAAGGATGTGGAGAAGCAATGCTGGTAGGCCCTAGGCATGACCTTATTTCATTGCAGTCTGATTCCAATACCCCATTCAGACTATTAATTTTCCATTCTATTACATGCATAGACAAATTTTGTAGACCAGGTTGACCTACAAAACTCACTGGAATCCACTTCAGAGCAGCTGAAGAGAGACTTTGGTAAAGATGGAGCAAAGATGCAGGACGCTCTCCCAGGTTTCCTGAAGAGAACAGCAGTGACTAAACTCCGATTTGTCTCTCCTTTCAGCAACAGGTAATAATATAAAGTACACTGATTAAGGGACAGAATGGTAGGGTCCAACGACTATGGTATTAGCTATGCTCACTATAGGTTCGTATTTGGAGATTTGAGACTCGAGAAATGTAAAGTGATGTCATCGGCAAAGGTATGAGATCATACATTACTATAATATTATTATACTGTCGTGAAATTGTGTTAATTATTTTCTTCAATACTTAGAAGCCGCTGTGGTTGGAGTTTGTGAATGTCACACCGAGCTCATTAAGTTTGAGCCCCATTCGTCTCATCTATAAAACTGGAGATGATCTTCGTCAGGACGTCATTACACTCAGAATGCTCTCCCTCTTTGAAAAGGTACAATACTAGCTACGAAAAAAGTATAATATTTATGTGGCTGATCTTAAAATTATTAATGATGCTTTTTCATGGCAGCTCTGGGAAAATGAGGGACTCCACTTGAAACTCATTCCGTATGGCTGCCTAGCAACGAGTACAAATACTGGCTTCATTGAAGTTGTCAAGAATGCAAAAACTATTTCTGAGGTAAATCTATTGAAACATTTCATGGAAGTAGCTAATATTGTGATATTATTCTTCGTAGGTGTCTGGTATATCTGAGAACCAGAAGAAGCGCCTCTATCAGTGGATAGAAAGCCACCAGAAAAAGTAAGTTGCTATAGTGCTCATCCCAATATTATTGTCATTATTGCCTGCATACTGACCATTAGTGAATATGGGGAGATTGATCCTGATAAAGTAAGGGCAGCTGTGAGTACCTTCATGCGCTCCTGTGCCGGCTACTCAGTTGCAACATATGCTTTGGTGAGTAAAGAAATTATTAGAAATTCAAAATTTAATGTTAGCTGAACTTAATACACTAGGGTATTGGTGATCGTCATAACGATAACATCATGGTGACCACATCAGGTAATCTCTTCCACATCGACTTTGGACACTTTCTTGGCAATGTAAAGTACTTCAAAGTAAGCTCTATGAACTCAAGATTAACTCTATGTATTGGTAATGGCTAATTTACAATTTTTGTCATTATTACAGGGTATAAGAAGAGAATGGGCTCCATTTGTCCTCACCCCTGACTTTGTCCATGTTATGGGTGGAGAGGTATAAGCAAGCATGCACGGTTTGCAATTCCATGTCATAATCATGTTAATAATTATTATGCTTTGCAGCAAAGTGAAACATTTCAAACATACAAGAATCTTTGCTGCCGAGCTTTTCTGATCCTCCGGAGACATGCCGACCTCATCATTAGTCTCTTTGCCCTTGTAAGTTAGCTATATTATCGATGTGATTTCACTGAAACTGCCACTTCAATGTAGCTATACAATGCTTACAAAAATATGTTTCAGTCCCCAAATATTAAATATGCACATATTCTAGTAGATAGATCTTGAATATATATAATATTATAATCAATTTTTGTGCAGATGAGGTCTACAGGGATCCCTGAGTTGGCCTGTGTTGATGACATAGACTACATTCGCACGGCTCTAGTGTTGGGGGAGACTGACTCCCGGGCTGAAGAAAGGTTTCAGGACGTCATACAACAGTGCCTGGACTTGAAGTGGACAGTACAATTGAGCTGGATTGCTCACAATCTCAAGCACAGAAAAAGCTCATGAACAATAATTAATTTTTATGATGAAATTCCTACCCATTATCAAATTTTGTTATTGCGTGTGCGCGAGTAAATTTTACGCATGCGCACACGCATAATCAGCTCCACCCCCTTGCGTTCCTTTGTGAGGTGATAGCCGCCCACACCTTCCAAGTAAAACTAGCGCATACAAAAAGCTGGTCATCCTGCAATCCGGTCTGTATTATATCGTTCAATCGTTGTTTTGACGATCTAGTTAATAAGTAGCTACACTTATCAGCAATGCGGCAGCAGCTGTCCAACTACACGGAATAGTTCTTAAGTAACCATTTACTTTCACTATGGTATCAATAGTCGAAGCCATCCCGTCGCATCCTACCATGTTAAATACTACTACCGGCGGCGGCGGTGCTCGCACTACCCGGCGGGTAAATCCTCCAATGTTCGCGCAAGGAAACGCTAGCAGAAGTCGAAGCGACAGCCAGCTGCCAGAGCTAACTCGAGGAAGCTTCGCGCATCACTGCCTACAGACCGTCGTCTCAAAGATGGGGTGAGTCACTGTTACCTCTCGCATGCCAAGTAGTGTACATACGTTAAAAAAGCCTGAATTAAAGAAAAGAGAGTGAGAGGTAGAGTATATTTAATAAAACTTGGGTCTCGGGAGGCTGGCACAGGTAGCATGAGCAGAGGCCACTAATTGAAGCTCATTAACCGTGACTAAGTGGCTGGTGAGCGCGGGTCTATACAGCGGCCACATGAAAACAAGAGCAACTTTGTGGTCTGAGACTAGAGTACTTACTAGCTACTATGTACATGACTGTCAATATATTAAATTGTAGTAAACACATTTTTCTTTCTCTCCTCTCTCTGATCCATAGTATTGAAATACAAGTGGACTACTTTGAGAAGGACAGTGGCATTCTCACTAAAGTGCTGGAGACTGTGGTGTCTGCTGGTGACGTACCGCTCTCCCAAACTTTTCAAGAAGATAAATCCTTAGCAGAGGTACATAACAGCTCAAGTGTGTTGGAATAACACGACACATCAATGTACACTCGTGTTTTGGCTATTCACACATGCACTTGAACTCGGGGCATGGCTATAATAAGCCTGTGTAATATTAAATGGTCCCAATCAGTGCACGGGCTGAGCATGATATTGAATTTCTACTACTGATTTCTCAGAGTGTACGTATAGCACATGATTATCTTATCAACCTGTGATGCCTACTACAATAATGTTATTATTATAGTATGCATGCACATCATAAGCTACTCCTCTAGCTAGCTATAGCTATCTAATAGTATAGGCTTGCCGACGTATTCCGAAGCAAGTGCTTTGCTTGTTTTTACTGTGGGTCCCAGTGTGGCAAACAATGACACTGACGTGACATCGCAGGCATTACTCTAGACTAAGTGTGCATGATGGCCCATACTAATAATATTATAGTAAGGCAGTATCATAATAATATTATACAGAGTGTAGATGTTTTTGCAAGGGCCGGCTTGGGATAGTCGTTACATGCAGTATAGCCGCTAGTAGGCAAGATTGATTTGCATGGAAATAGAAAGAATATCGATCAACAATAGCTGTGCTCAAGTTGGAGCTTCGGAGAGTTAGAAAAAATAACAATATCATGAGGATACTATATTATACTAAAGCTTGGCATAACGCAGTGTAAAAATGCACAATATTATACAGAGAGAGAGAGAGCCAGTATAATAATTATTATTATGCATGAGCTTTCAATTTTCACTGAGGACTGACTCCGTTGATGGTTTCTTCAAGTTAGCTCATTTCTTTTTTAGATACGATAGCATTTGATCGTATAAACTGTTCAGCAGTATTACTGACTAAGGTGCTTCATTTACAAAGCAGTATTATTATTATACCTTTACTTTCATAATTATTATCTAAAAATTTAAAACGAAAAAAATCATTGTCAATGCAGAAATTTCAAGAGGTCTCGAGTAGCTCCACCCACACCATTAGATGCTACGCCGGAGATATCACAGTAAGTGTTTCCCCAACTTGCGCATGTGACATTGATGTTGTACTTAAGTTGCTATGGCGACGCACATGTGTACGTGTGTATATCGGCCCGTGAGAACCGTTTCAATAGAGGTGGCTTATCTTTGCCGTGGTGATGTGCATATTACACTTCTCCCAAATGGTACACAACCGGACAATCACACTGTTTGAATAACAAGTCAACTGTAGCTATCTTATACACCGTTTCGTATTTATGCTATATACCAGCTAGGCTGTACTCGTGACCTAGAAAACTGTAATAGTATTATGGATTTTTTATACTGATAGTTTGCATAATAGATGTTACGGATTGTTAATTAGCCTATCCTACTGATAATTGCGAGCTAGGGTTATATAATATTCTATAAGTTCAGGTGATAAGCCATCATCATGTTTGTGTCATTTTGGTAATGATTACTGTTGTGCTACTGTGCGTAGGGAGAGGAGATAGAGCTGATTAGACGTCCCAATGACATTGAATACATCCTCGAGGCTGTCAGGAATCACGCTAAACCAGTCATCATTCTCTGCAAAGAGTAAGTCAGGGGGGGGGGAGAAGGAGAGAGACAGAAAGAGAGGGGGAGAGAGAGGGAGGGGGAGGACCAATCTTTTGGAGCCAGAGTGCATCCCATATTTGCTATCAGTTAGCTGAAGTGATCCCTGATTACATTACCCACCAGTTACAGCTGATACCAATTAGTGATCCCCATAGTTGCTATGGAGCCTGCTCAAGCATGTCGTTGAGGTCTGATAGAATATCTCAGTTTGACCACAGACTGGGCTAATGATGGCAGTGAGGGGGCCACATGAGTAGGTGGGTTGATATAAACAGTGAGGCAGAGGCAATATTATTGAGAAGAGAGAGAGGTAGTGAACTTTTTAATGGTGGAATAAAAACAGTGGTGAAGGCAGCTAGCTACTGCACATTCAGATTGTACGTCCATAATAATGCTAGTGACACTGTACAAAGCCCGGGGACCTAATTCTCTATTCTTCACTGCGCCATGTTGTTAGCCCATGTGTTGGGAGTTTGGAAAACTTGCATGATAATAGCCCAAATGTTTCAAGTTGAAAGATCCCTTGAAATTGGACACTGGAGGGTTTTCCAAGAACTCCGAACGCTGTAGTCAATATTAATGGTTTACAAATCTTCTTATTCAGTTTCTTGCACAATCTTTTGACATTTTTGTACACAAAGCAACTGTATGTACATATTATAAATTAGATACACGCACATAATAATGATATTATGTTGTACTTTCTCGATGCTCATATTCAATTTTACAAAGAATCAGTTGGGATAAGATTAATCCTGAAATGTATTTTGCCTCTATAATTGTCATGCTCATGATCATATGTATAATATTTGAACACACACACGTGCACCAACTCTCTTATACACACACATAGGCCGCTCGAAGACAGCCCTGTGCCTCCAGGTGCCGAGGAGGATGAGCAAGCGATCGGCTACACGGGACGAATGGCCAGTGGAATGGTCCAGGAGATGCTCAGCCTCAACAATGTCAACTATAGAACTCCACGCCACCACAAGTCAGATTCCGATCATGACCAAGATCGCGATTCCATACCCTCCACTCCGGGATCGAGCCAGCACGACAGTGTGTTCTCTCTTGAAGAGGACCTTGAAGATACCCTAAATTCTTCGCTGCAAGTGTCGTTGTCTGCTACTAGTTCCAGGAGTAGCCCAGGTCACTCGAGTAGCATAAGTCTTCACCAGAGCTCACCCAAAATAGTTCACTCTCTGTCAAGTTCTCTATCAATGTGGAGATTACCAGAGGAACTCTACAATTGTGAAGAGGAGTTTTTACCGTTGGACAGCGGAAGAGAAAGCGATCATGAATCGCAGAGCGATGCAGAGTCTACTGTTTCCTCTATATCTACTCGAAGCTACTCAAAGGATTCCAGCTCTAGCTCGAATGGAGGGGGGCTGAGCGGTGAAGAGGGTGTCACAAATTCGATGGTGAGACAAAAGATTGGCAGAGTATCTCCAGAGCTAGCTATGGGAGGCAAATCGGACAGGTTAAGATCTGACCCAGGCTACTGTACCCTTCCCCATCCACCGAAAAACGGAACAAAGGCTGCACTGATAAAGAAGAGAATGCCAGCCGCCCTCAAGAGAATCTCAACCATTGGCCTCGTGGCAAAGAAGAGAAAATCGGTGGCTGCAGATATCTCCTCTCCTTCCCCAGCTCACAAGTCTTCATTATCGCCAACTCACACTCCAACACAGGAGAGCAACGCTCCGTGGTCAGGTAGGAGGCAAAAGGCCATCCGTCTGTCGAAGAGGAGTGAGCAGATGCAGCCAATCATCCATGAGTTGTCCTACTCCTTCCAAGTTCAGTCCGTAGCGGTGATTTTTAGAGATAGTGTCAAGATGGATATTAGCTGTCGAGGTAGGTTGGCTTGTCTCTGTAAAGGTCCCTTACTTTTCTTGCTGGTTCCTTACTGAAATTGTCCATGCTATATTATTATGCATGGGTAGCTTTGTCAAATTGTAATATTTTTCTCCCCCAAGACCCATCACTTGAACATACATCACTGGGTGCTTATAGATGTTTATCAAGCCTATTTATCCTAGCAATAATAATTTTTATTTCAATTTCTTTGAGTTAGTCTTGGCATAGAATAATATACATAGTAAACCCTAACCACTTTACAATGTTTATTTCGATATTTAGAGTTCTTCACTGTCATGGAGCTCAAAGACACAATAGCACAGCAACTCAAGTAAGTGCTGTCAACAAGTTTTTTTTGCGTTTTCAACATTTGAAATTACCCACTGATAACCAACCCCCAACAGATACTCCTATAGTTTATTTCTTTGCACTTGAGTTGTTTCCTTTACCAAAATCAATGCTTAGAAATCAGATAGTACAGGCTGATTTAGTACTGCATGAGCTTTATAATATATATATATTGCACTTTGTCCAGTGCTGTGAGGTATTGATTTAATCATGAAACTAATATAGTTTCCTTGCTTGCAGTAAATGAGGGAAATGTTAGGTTAAAATTGTACATCAAGATGTAAGGTACACACACACACACTCTTTCTCTTTCTTTATCTCTCTCTCTCTCTATCACATACACTCTCTCTCTCACATGCACACAAACAGCAAACAAGACCCGGACCGCTGCACTCCATGGAGGGCGTCTGACCTGATCCTCTCCTATAGGAAGGATGGAGTGGAGTATGAGCTCTACAATGAGTGGCAGTTTCTGTATCCTCATCATTATAGTTTGAGTTGTTACAGCTCGATGAAATTAGCTGGGAGAAAAATTTTAAGATTAAATTTAAAGTTAAATAGGTCGATACTGTTGATCCAAAAACTGCAGCTATTTGGGGGAGTTAGCTACTGATATTAAATTTAGCACTGCTTGTGTACACTTACATCCCAATGCCCATTAGTAGCATCTAGATTATGGACTATCATGATCTCCAGTCAATTGTGGCGTTGTCCCAAGGCACTAGCACTTGGGAGGGGTGGGGGGAAGCTACATGAGAGAGCCTGGAGATGAGGCTAGTGTCAGTGAATAGAATTATTGTCCTACAACAGCAGGATGGGTCAAAATTTTGTCAGTGATTACAAGTAACTAAGCTAGGGTGAGGCTATGTATATTTACAGCTAGACTGAGCCAACTTATTACATCACTGAACTTTCAAAGATCCTTAATTATTTTATCCGTCAGTTATCGAACATCGTTGTACGAGAGTTGGGCCGAGTGCCAGGAGACCAGTTCCATTCCACTGCTAGCAGACGCCGCCATTAAGGGAAAGTCGGATGACCTGAGCATCATCTATCGTTTGAGTCATCTAGCGGGTGTGGTCATGGACGACAAGATTGCCGCTCTCCCTGGAGCTAACGTCCAAAATCTGAGAAAGATTGCCCCTGCAGACAGAAAAGAAGCAAAGTGGGCTAGAAGAACGTTGCACAAGTGAGTTTTCATTTCACATGGCATATATATGTAGACTGGTTCTCAGATATTTAGGTTAATTCTTCATTGTTCAATGCAGCATGAATATTAATTTTAGCATGATAAATTTTTCCAATGAGAGCAGGTTGTGAAATTTTCTCCTGGGAAAATTTCTATGTATATATGCATGGCATATCACAAATTGAATGATTGTAGTTACTAGGTTGTCACAATACCCTGAGATATTATATTAAATAGAAGTACACACTGTAATGGTATAGGTTTTATGTATAGTCCAAGTAATATTATAATAATTATTGTTGATTTGATCATGAAGCTGCAAACATTCCTCTCCCACTGTCTACTTTCTCCAAGACTAAACTGAAAATTCTACAGTGCCTACTCAGAACAGATGTGTATATGTAAATACTTAGGTCATCCACAAACTATTCACAACACATTCTGCACGGGACCCACCCTCCCTCCGATCTGCTATTAGCTGATTATCATCATTTCTACAGCGTAATCACGTAATGAAACTTGCTACCATCTTGGTAAACTAATAATAAGGTCAAAAATGGTATTTTGAAACAAGTGCCTGATGCCGAAAGGAGATTTTTAAAACTACCAATGTGCCAAGCTTAGTTGATAGCTAGATGATAGTTTGCACGGACTAAAAGGAACAAAATACTATGGCTTATAGAACAAAACAGCAGCTGATATTAATTAACTATACTCTAATAGTTCAGGTACATAATATAGAGAGCTACGATACTATAGGTCGAGGCCTGCAGCAAACAGCAAGTGACTGAGCAGATAAACATCTTAGCTTACGCTAATTTGATTATAGACACTAAGCCAGAAGTTGGCTTGGCCTACAAAAACTCACTAATGGATAATTGTTTACCTTGTGTGGTTGCAGGGCTGCTGGTTGGGGCTTGCAATTGTTTGTGGCCCATCAACCAATGCCCAGTGTACCATGTAGTGCACGTAACAAGGTGCTGTGAGGGAGTAACTAACACTATTAGTAATTCTTATGTGTATGTATTATTATGTATTATAAGATGTATGCATTGGAAGGCTGAATCAATCCATTCATGGATCAGAGAAAGTTATATAACTCCCCCACCCCCACCCCCACCCCCACCCCCACTGCCTCCAATTGCCACCTTAACAATTTTAATGATTTATTCCCTTGTATGGTGGAGTGAGAATTGGTCTTTATCTGAGCCGTCTTCTCTGATCTGTTTCAGCTTTGTTGATGAAGTAGCCCGGTCCAGAGACGCGGAAGAGTACTCTCTCTCCATTGAACTCGTCTCCTCCACAGCCTCAACAATCCTCGCTCTCAAGGTCTGGTTTTCAAACATTTGCACCATAAAGAATAACAGCTTCTAATTTCAGCATAATATATATACTTCATGGAAATTAAAATTTTAGTGAACCAGATGATGAAAATCCCATATACATGTAGCTGCCTTTTCTTCTCTCTCTCATGCAGATTCCCATTGATAGTAGAATCAAAATTGTCTTCCACTATAAGCAGTGTTTTTCCTTGGTCAAACACATGAAAGGTAACTAAATAGAATCCATTTTGATAAAGCATTTTCAAGACGATCAATCTCGTAATTGTGTCACAGTCCAGAGAACAGCTGAGAGTGTGTTGAAGGAGATATTTCCGTGTCTTGTAGCGTGTGGACTGGTAGAAGATAACATGGACGCCTACACCATGCAGATCAGCGGAGAGCGGAGCTACATCGCGGGAAACCATGATCTGCTCGAGTTCAAGGACATAAGAAGGTACTGCAGCAGCGATACTCTTAGACTAATTAATAGCTATTCTGCATTGGCTATTCCTAATCACTATAATAACGATCATAGGCACAGACAGACAGTACAGCAGCTTTCAAAAATAATAACAGATCACACTAGTAACTAATGTTTATATATTTGGTTTTCAGGTGCATCATCAAAGGAGAAGCTGTTAACATTTCCATCGCAGAAAAACCTCGTCCTGATGAAGACAGGCATTGTGAAATCAAGGTACTAAAAAACAGGGAACTTAGAAACTTAACGATTGGTGCTATGAAATTTGATTTTCAGTGGCTAGCGATTGACCCTCTGAGTGGGGAACCCCCTCTTCACGGTGATATCACCAGCAGTAATTTGGCCAATCAGGACAGGGAGATGCAAGCCCTCTCCGTCTGGGACAGGGAAGACCCCTTCACGTGAGTCACGATGATTAATTAAGCCTTGTCCACATTATGTGAAAATGTGGATGATACTGTGTTGTTTTTTTTTCCTGGAGAGATAGCATTAAAGTCAAAATAGTCATTTTCTTTCAGGATATGATCTTTTTTCAATTGCACACAAATCTACTAATATTGATTCTCATGCAGGTTGAAGATTCTCAGAGCTGATAACTTACCTCTCGTTTCGAGCAAAAACCCACTGAGTGTCATTGTTGACGCGACACTCTACCACGGGGAGAAACCTCTCTGTGCTCCTGTGACAACATCAGCTCAGCTACTCAATCTCTCTGTGACCTGGTCAGAGACACTCAACTTCAAAATGGCCAAAATGGACGTCCCAAAATCGGCAAAGATCCTGTTTCGAATCAGCGAGCCTATACAGAACAGGGAATCTTCATCTTCTAAGAACTTGAAGAGCACTAAGTTTCTTTACTGGGGGCTGACAGAACTCTTTGATCATCAGTGAGTAGTCACGTGACTATCATGTGATATCATAAGTATAGGGGCAGCTAGGATATTGATTCTACCACATATTATTGCAAGGGGGTACTGATCATAATATGATTGTCACATTGCTTAATTATAGGGGCATGATGTACAATGGGGAGAGGGTGATAAGCTTGTGGAAAGGGAAGAAGGAAGACAAGAAGGAGACGGACATCGAGGACTACCAGATGCCGAACCCCTGTGGCCCCGCCTCCAACAACAGCGACCCAAAAGCGGTGCAGCTGCACATCAAATTTGACAGCTATGGGTTCCCGATGTACTTTCCCTCGTGCACCTCTGCAAGCTGGTCTATCGTTCTCAGTCAGCAGAAGAACACCAATGTGGCTGTGAGGAGGCAGTTCAGCAGGCTGCTCGACTACATCAGACAGGGAAAACTTCACAGTGTAATTACTAAGCAGGGATATAAAATTACTATACGGGGCATCTTTAAGCAACTTCCAGAATAACCGAAATTTCAAATGTTAGTTCGGGCGGGGGGGGGGGGGGGGGGGGGGGGGGGCACATTGAAAATAATTATATATTATTTAGAGGGTGGGAAACACACTCAGGAATATCAATTTAACATCTATATTGGCTGATTTTTGTCCGTGATTAAATTTATTGTGATGCCTACACTTGCAGGCTGTTCCGGCATACATCCAGAAGGTGAACTGGGGGAGTCTGCTGGAGACGCTGGAGGTATACTCTCTCCTTGAGGAGATCCACGACACAAAGGAAAACTTCCCAGTTGAGGTGAGCCAATAAAAACTACATTAATTAACCTCATCCCCAGCCCATGCAGGCCTCTCTCAGTTTTTCAATGGTACAAGCAGAAAAAGCATTACTGGGGATGAAGCTAATATTGCATATAATATTATAGCTACCTTGCTTTTATCCTGCATGGCAGATGGCCGCTGCTTCAGCATAAAATTAATATTATAGCTTAACTAAAACTGGTTGTAGAGTTTGTTAATAAAAAAAAAAGTGATTTAATAATGCAATTTTAAACATGCATATGACATGCCCTTTGGTCCTGCATGAGTAACTCTGGACTGGCCTACATGTACATGTACATATACTTAACTGACTGCACATGATACCAGCTCTTGATAGCATCCAAGATAAGATAGACCTATAGCTAGACCACAGCACACTTAGCACTAACCATAGAGCTGTCCAGTGACTTTACCACAAGAGAGGGAGGATGATGAATGAGAGATCTAGAGAGGCCATCAAACCTATGCAGCTGCATGCATGCACACTGTACTGTACTTGTACTAACTCTATGTGGCTGCATGATCAGGATAAAATGATAAGGTCTTCCTTGGTGACATTCTGGCTATCCACCACTTAGATATGCTAGATAGAGGCTCACATCTCTAGTGAAGTGGTTTCTTAGTGCATAAAGTTCTGAGAGTTGGTCGTATGCAGCCAATTTAGGGCTACTTCAAAAGTGAATTGTGTGATATCTGATATTTATTGGAGGCATATAGATCAATTGAATATTATGATAATATTGTAGATCAAGACACAGGTGCATGGTTGTATTTCGGACCAAAGTCAGTGCGGCGTTTGAATTCAGTGGTGAAGACTCTCCAAACACTTTGTGTAGTTCGTTTGGATAACTAACTAAACTCCAAAGCAGAGCTATTGCTAGACACTCATGATATCAAAACCTGTATCAACCACACTGCCATATACTATTACATGCGCTTGTACTGCTGATATTATTTTTGTAAATGTCCTGTTAATGACGACAATGTATTGTAATCAATCGTGTAGGTTGCTCTGAAGCTTCTGGATTGTGAGTTTCCCGACGACAAGGTTCGCCAGTTCTCCACAAAAGTCCTCGAGCAAATGCCAGACGAAAAGCTGGAGGACTTTCTGCTCCAACTCACACAGGTATGATGTAATAATGACGTAATATTCCGTAATTTATGTCTTGAGAATTTAGAGCTGTGCTATAATATCAAACTACCGAATAACACATGATGACAAAATAATGATGTAATGTGCACTTTTACTTGCTTCCTTCACATAATTCCTCTAGGCTCTAAAATTTGAGCCCAATCACGACAGCACTCTGGCAAGATTTCTGCTCAAGAGGGCTCTGAGAAACAAGCGAATCGGTCACTACTTCTTCTGGTACCTCAAGTGTGAGATGTACAACCCTCAGTACACAACGAGGTTCGGAGTGATCCTGGAAGCGTACCTGAAGGGATGTGGAGAGTCAATGCTCAAGCAGTTCGAAGACCAAGTCGAGATGCAGACAACGCTGGAGAGAATTGGATTGGAGGTGAGTGTATGCATGCATGGTGTGTGCGTATGTGTATACATGTGTGTATGGGTGTGTGTGTAGCTAGCCATAGTCTTGATGGTGTCGGATAAGATAGGGCCCTTGGCTCTTTTATCGCGTGTGAGTATAGAGGCATCGTCTTGTTGGTGTCGGATAAGATAGGACCTCAATTGGCTCCTTCATCGTGTGTGAGTATAGAGTGCATTATTAGTGATATCACAAACTAGATTCGTTTCCCATCACTTTCAAGGCTGTGCGTATAATTTATTATGTGAAACGTACGATTGTGACATTATACTATAAGCCTGCCCCATACTTAGACATATATGGAAGTATAGTATGAATGAGAAAGTGAGATTGAGGTACATGTGGAGGTGTTAGCTGTCAACAAGAGTGTGTGTACACAATTGTTGCCTCAGGGCTCTTTCGACACACACACTGGTGTATGTATATGTGTATGCAAGTGTCACTGTGTGTGTGTGGGGGTGGTATGGTCGACTTTGGGGGAAGTCTGGTGTTTACACAGAAAGCTGAATGATCATAGACAACTGATTATACGGAGTCCGTCCAAAAAAGTGCAGTATCTGTCAACACCTCTTGTTCAACAACGGCAACTTTTTTTCCAGAGAAAAACTTTACTTCAGGGCCTAGAAAGTGGTATTAGACTTATATACTGTATTTTCTCGCTATTAAGCGCATGCGCTTATATCTCCACAGGAAGAAAACCTGCGCTTAATAATGAAGTGCGCCTAACAGCGAGATGCGCCTAACAAAAAATAGCTACATCAAGAACGCATGCACGTTCGCGGTATCATTTAAGGGGCGTGGCCAATCGATCGATCACACGATCGTTCACGTTGCTACATTCTGCCCAGGTCGAAATGGCATTCATTACTGGAAGAACCTGAGAATCGACAGTAGCCATCGTAATTTCGACTAACTTGAAAAGGTTGGAGCCCTGGGCAAGCTAGCAAGCGTGCAGATATCGAGGTCAACGGTCACATAATATTAGTAATACATGCGCTTATATGCGAAATGCGCCTAATAACGAGTGCTTAGGCCAACAAAATAGCATGCGCTTAATAACGAATATGCGCTTATAAGCGAAATGCGCCTAATAACGAGAAAATACGGTAGTTCAATAATATGTATGGGGACCTTAACATTCACTCATTTCTATAGTAGCCAAACTCTACAAACTAACTAAAGTACTTTTATTATAGGCCCGAAACAATAATATTAGTCCTAGATTACTAATGGAACACGGCTTACACACTGAGTGTTGTCTATTTAGAGGTATCCTTTGTTGTCCAAAAAGAAGGCAGTTTTTTCCCTTCATCATGGTTCAACCAATAAACAAAACACCTTGGTCACATAATCTCTTCCCTTAATCAAACTATAGTGTACTTGTATACTTAGCCTATCACGACAGGTCACCATGGTGGGGCGTGGCGCTGGGCCACCTGGCCACCAGTTGTCATAGCTACCCTGTACTGCTTCCCAGGATCACTGATGATGAGTGATAAAAATAAGCAATGCCACTACAATATACCCCCCCCTCACAATATTTATTTATACGATATCAGAGGGGGGTGCTGTACAACACAAAATTTGGCATAAAAATTGCACATAATAATATTAAGTGAAGGGGAGTAATAATAATTGCGTGGATCCCTCCCTAGTCAAAGTAAATACTTGCTATAATTGCCTCTTAAATCCAATGCAGCTGAAGCAGAAGTGCAATGATGACCACAGTCGCATGCAGGCCCTCCTTCCTGAGATGCTAGAGGGTCACGGTATACCACAGTTTGTAATAACATCCGTCTACAATCCAAGGTGAGTGATTCTTATTGTATTGTCTGGGTGCATGGTCTGATACCCATATCCAATTCTGATATTTCATGCACGGTGCTGGAAAAAGTGGTGATTGTAGTAATCCTTAGATTTTTCCACGCAGGATTCGCCTTGGAAATCTCAGACCAACCAAATGCAAGATAATGGCATCAAAGAAGGTATATTGTAATTACAGTAGAATTTTGAGTCGTACTAACCCAATATTATTATTGTGCCAATTTCTTTTTTTTTTTGGTGAATACAGAAGCCTCAGTGGCTGGAGATGTCAAACATTGATCCCACTGTGCTGACACAAACACCAACCAGACTGATACTTAAGATCGGAGATGATTTGAGACAAGACATGATCACCCTCAGAATGTTCTCTCTCTTTGAAAAGGTCAGTCAGTCTAAGAATCAATTTTACTTCATGTGATCACATGACCAGCTAGTTTACTCTCACTACAATAGTAATAGATTCACATAATAATTATATGTGCACACGCACACACACACACACACACACACACTGTGATCAGCTGTGGGAGGAGGAGGGACTGGATCTCGCTCTTATCCCTTACGGCTGCATTGCCACTGGGCCTAACACTGGCTTCATTGAGGTAGTCAAGAATGCACGAACCATCGCCGAGGTAAACTGATGATGATAGTTCATGCAACCAATTAAAGTCCTCCACATAGCAGCTATAGTTGCTATTACCATTAATTTTAATTGTGCGTCTCTAGATTTTTTTTTATTTCGTCACCCCTTATCTTTCTCCTATTGAATCTGCAGGTATCAGGATTGAACAATCAGACGAAGCTCTTGGATTGGATCAAGAGCCACCAGAAAAAGTAAGAAGACCATTATTATCGTAGCTACAGTGTGATGGCCACGTACTGTCAATAATAATCGATTCTGAGAGCCATCTCCGCCGGCAGCAAAGACTAAGCTATAATAATTGTCATCTTGGAGAAGCCAGAATAATCACTACAATAACGTTTGATAAAAGATGACCACACACCAAAATGGTTTTAGCTACTAGCCTGGCCAGATCTAGAGAGAGATGAGATATCATCATTCATGTATATATACCAGCTACTAGCACTATAGCAGTTCCTACTGGTGGTAAGTTGTTGCTATGGCAACCTTAGGAGCCTGGCAGTCTGGTGGGTGGCTATTTTGTCATGTTGGAAGGGCTTCTTCAAGCCACCATAACTAGCTATAATATAGCTACTCTGGCCCTCTGTGTGGTGATCAGATATTGAGGTTTCGAGAATTGGATTTTTTTCCAGTGCAGAGATTTACAAGATGATATTTAAGGTCAAAGTTGCACTAATTGCTATGCGTATAGATAATATTAGTCTCCAAAGTGCCGCTAAAGCTGCCTAATTCTTCTCATCTGGAACGTTCATGGCCATGCAGGGATTCATAGAAATCTGGCTCCATCGTAATTACAGCAGGAGCTTTAGAAGTCATGGAGGTCTACATGCATGTATTATATTATAGTACATCTGCTGTGCTGTCATGTCCAGCTTTAGCTTGCAGGTGGCCCGCCATGGAAGCCATTAAACTTATGCCAGCTTCAATTCATCAGTTACAAGTCGATTGATAAAACCCTCAAACTACCACCCACACACATACATGCATACCGGTACATAAAAAGTTATAATGTGTGGTCACCTGCATGCATGTGGGATTACTATATAGTCAAAGGGCTTAAGGATGAACATGTGATAAAAAAGTTTTGTTTAATATGCATTTTCCCTTCTCTCTCAGTGAATTTGGAGAAGTGGACCCTGACAAATTGAAGTCAGCTGTCAAGACATTTATACACTCATGTGCTGGATACTCCGTGGCAACATATGTACTGGTATGTAATATGATTACTATATTGAGGTCACATGATTAGTCATGTGATTGTACACCATACACCACTGTAGGGTATTGGTGATCGTCATAACGATAACATCATGGTGACCACATCTGGTAATCTCTTCCACATCGACTTTGGACACTTTCTCGGAAACATCAAATACATTATGGTACATAAACGCCATTTTTGTGGCACTATTAGCCTACGTCATACCCTCTCTCTCTCTCCTTCATCATTGCACAGGGCTTCAAAAGAGAGTGGGCTCCATTTGTCCTCACCCCAGACTTTGTGTGGGTCATGGGAGGAGAGGTATACTTAGCAGAATATTAATGTGACCATTTTGAAGTATTTATGGTAAAAATCTCTCTATAGGATAGCAGCACGTTTGAAACATACAAGAACCTCTGCTGCCGAGCATTTCTGATCCTACGCAGACACTCAGACCTCATCATCAACCTCTTCTCACTAGTAAGCAGCTGCTAAACTTCAAATATCGGCCAAAAATTTATCACATCTCTCTCTTTCTCACCCAATCCCTCCCTATTCCTCTCTCTCTCCTTCCCCCTCTCTCTCCCATTCTCCCTCCCTCAGATGCGTTCCACAGGCATCCCAGAGTTAACTTGCGTGGAGGACACAGACTATATTCGCAACGCTCTAGTTCTCGACAAGTCAGAGCATGAAGCCGAGCAGATGTTCCGAAAGGTGATCAAGAAATGCCTCGACCTGAAGTACACAGTCCAGTGGATGTGGAGATTCCACATTCTAAGAAACTTAAAGAAGGGGAGCAGCTGAAGCTATTTTTAGTAACCAAAATTATTTAAAAATAGGATGTGATCATATTGATCCATTTAAAAATTTTGTCCAACTGTCCATCTGTCTTTGTCTCTTAATTTATTATGGTCACAAACATTACACTGGTTCATCGTTAATTTTTTTATGTAAAAATAATATTATTTCGTCATTGCTAAAAGACAAGCAGCTGCTAACTTTCACATTGAGAAAATATTTTGGGGAAGGATTGTTACATGATTGAGTCCCTCTAGTATGACAAATTATGAATCAGATTAATTTTGTTCTCCATTTGAATGCACTACTCTACCTGCCTTGATAACGTACTTAACAATGTCACTATGGCAACCAAACTGATACACCAAGTGCTCCCACCTGCATAAAGATGGATGCACCCCGTAATAATCAAATGTACTATCGGCAGGAATTAAGTTACTCCGGTATTAATAATAACTGGTGATTGGTCCCAAACTTGCCGCTGGAAAAATTGGCAGATTCAAATTTGGCAGTTTGGTACGGGATCACCATACATACATACACACGCAAGTGGCAGTTACCAAATTTCCAGCTACAACATGCAGTGATGGATCTAATTAAAAGAGATGTTACTTGTAAAGATAATAATATTATAATACTACTAGTCTACTGGGTACCGTATAGCCGGAAAATTTGGCGGAGAATTAAATTTGGCAGTTTGGCGGTCTATATATATATTACAATCGCCAAATTAAAATCCGCCAAAATCTCCTACTTGCATATATCGTATGGCGATCCCGTACCAAGCGATTTGGGCTCAACTGCCAAATCTAATTCCCGCCAATATTTCTGGCTATATAGTATAATGTACAATGCCATGTATACGTGCACTCACTTGTTTGCATTGATGATGATCATGTCTGCCCATTTCCCCTCCTCCAAGGAGCCATAGTCCTCAGAGAGACCGAGGGCAGCCGCTGCATTGATGGTGGCAGCTGCCAGCGCCTCAGGCATACTCATGTGCAGGTTGACACAGGCAAGGTGCATCACCATTGGCTACATCATTTTGGGGGGGGGGGGGGGGGGGGGGGGGGGAGAGGAAGAAAGGAGATGTGTTCATATGGGTGAATAATTCTTATAACCGTGTATATTATTATTATGCTACGTGAATGAATAAGGTGACTACCCTGCCATGTATCCAAGCATGATAGTATTGTCAACTGAACTTCACTATGTCACTATAATATAGCACGCTCTGGGAAGTATGAGGACGATCCAATGAGATAAACAATTAACTAAAATTAAGGATTGTTTGGATTGCAGGTGTGCATTAGAGTTATCCTGTCATGTACTCAAAGGTACACTAACATGTCACTGACGTGAAGTTAGATTTAACTGTTGTGTTCTAAACAGGACACCATTATTGCCGGGACTATTATTACAATTTAATGAAAGTTTGATGTCATTATTAAGACATGATGGGTGCAGCTGCAACTACCTCCATATCTTTTTATTTTCATGCCATCCCTAGGTAAAGAATAGTACTATAATTATTCTCTTACCATGGACATGCAGTAAGCATTGGGATTGAAATCACTGCCAAGAGCAACTGCAACTCCTGCATGAATATTGATAGTGCATTACATCATCATTCAGCATCATTTTCAATAATATTAAGAAAATGGACATTACATCATCATAAATATTAATGGTGTGACAGCCAACCTTTCTCGATCATTTTCCGAGCGGGAGGTGGGTGGAGCCTGAGTATGTATGCGGTGGTTGGCAACAGAACGCCCACCACTCCAGCCTGGGCCATGGCCTCTATCCCCGCCTCACTAACATTCTCCAGGTGGCTGACAGCATGGGCCCCCAGCTCTGCACCAAGCTGTAGAGTATAGCGAGAAAAGAGGCCATTCTGGCTAGTGGTATGTAGGTTGTTGTACATGTGTGTATGGAGTGTAATAACTATTGTAATGTACACATACACAATACCGTAAATCGTGAATATTTCATGTCTAAAATATTCATGCGATAAATTTTCATGTTAAACTAGAGCTCTATAGAGCACATACCCCGCGCGCACATTGCGCAATCTATAGGTCTGCTTTTGTTGTTGCTTGGTTGAATCAAGGACTTATAGACCCCATAAGCCCCTGGTTGTATAATACAGGGCTCTTGGTGATATCAGCCAAAACATTATTGAATCTCTCTCTGCACCAGATCTAGACTAGGTAGATATAGGTATCTTACATTCTGATTCGATGGGGCTTTGCATTGGATATAGCCACCAGCCAAACGTGTGCCACTAGCATTATTGACGACCTTTACCATCCATAATTATTCAGCGCATGAGCAGAAAGCACAAGGCCTGTATGCATAATGCATTGAGTGGGCACTGTCGATAGGCGTGGTTACGAAGGCTAACAAAAAGGCACTATTTTTGACGCTCGTGGACCATATCCCTCGATTCGAGGCACACTCAAGCTCGTTTTTCGCCAAATGCGACTGATTCATTGTGCTTATTAGTCGCTCAGGTGCCTAGACCTCGAGATATGGCGATTTTTGTGCTAACAACAACCGATTACTTTACCCCCTTGCGCATGCGCGCGGGGTAATAATTTTCAGACAAACGACCCTGTACCGCATTATCATTAATATTGCGTATGTATTTTCGTGCATTTAATTTTCGCACAAGCCAGGCTGTCTGAAAATATTTTAACAACGAAATATTCGCGATTTATGGTAGTTTGCTCTGGTATTCGTGGCTGTACACTGTGGATACACTACTATACTACATTTGTAGAAAACAAGTTGGACATTACAACGTCATGTATCACGATAAGAATTGATTTTATTCGTTCCCCAAATTGTCCATTTTCTCACAGCAGGTCATCGATATATTATTATTTTGTGCAGCCAACTCAAGGTAGAAGCAGCAACTTGCTGCTCCAATATACATCATTTTGATTATGCATACCGTATTTCTTCTAAAAATTTGGCTCTTCTAATTATTCGGAACCCTTTACCGAATGATTGAAAATAGTCTCTAATTTTCAGCAAAGGTCGTCATGCGTATAATATTATTATGCTATAAACGGGAATGGAATACGCACGCAGACAGAATGTTGAATATTAACCACTAAAAATTCGGCGAAGCTAAAGCAATATTATTATTTTCATGCCAAATTTTTAGAAGAAATATGGTATTATTTAATACTGATAACCAGAATTGACCTCTCCTGAGTTCATTGGGTGGAGTTCATCTCCATGGAAATTGACCTTCCACCCCGCCTCCTGCCCCGCCCTCAGGATCCTCCGAGAGGCGTCTGTGTCAAACACTCCCGTCTCACAAAACACGTCAATGTTGTCGATGGAGACAGAACCAGAGCTACAGAGATCCTTCAATGCTGGGATCTGAACATCAATGATATTCTGAGTGGCCACTTCAGCTGTGCTGCCCCTATAATTATGTATGGAAAGAAGAAGTTTAAAATACGCTATCGATATGCATGTGCATGGTAGACCAATCCCCTCACTTGGGCACAGCGTGAGCTCCACAGTATGTTGTCGATACTGAAATTGGGTGTTTTCTCTTTGCCCTCTCAATCACCTCTAGCATCTTGTACTCGTTCTCAAAGTCGAGCCCATAGCCGCTCTTAGCCTCCACCAGAGTGGTCCCACAGCGTAGCATGGCCGAGAGACGCTCAGAGAGGGAGCTGTAGAGCTGGTCAATGCTAGCCTGACGAACACAGTCCACAGTGAAGTGGATGCCTCCTCCCTTGGCATGAATGTCCATGTATGTGGCACCTGACAGCTATACCAGGGGAGGGTATGGGATGAAAGTTTCTTAAATTTACTTTACATGTCCCCATTACATAGACTGCCTATACAAATCATTCAACATAGCATAATAAGTATGTGGAGAATCATTAAGAAAAGGATCTGTACGTTGATTATTTAACTATTATGGAAGGGGTATGCTCCTATTAATTAACCCATTAACTCCTTACCTTCATTGCAAACTCGTGTACCCTGTCCCCCACCCAGACAGGGTGTGTGTGTGCATCCACCAGACCTGGTACCACGCTCATCCCTGATGCATCAATACATCGCTCAAATGAGCACCCATCCATTCTAGAGTCCACCTCATGATCTGGACCAATGGCTGCTATCCTTCCCTCTCTGTCCACAGCTATGCTCAGCCCACTGGCCACGCCCACCTCCTGGATGTCGAGGATGGCCAGGTTCTGCATGGATGTTCCTTTTAGCGCCTTCTCTCTGCCAGAGCAGACCAACACCAGCTGGGAGGCATTCCTGATGCGAAGAAGGTGACTAGCCATCACTGCCTGCCTACTGGATCCAGGCACTACGGCGAATGCGTTCAGCACCTACCACTAAAGCGTATTATATCTGGATCCCACGGTAGCACGTCACGAGAATGAGCTCCGCCCCCTTTGGGCACGGCCTTGCGCACATTAAAACAGCGTCTAGCCAGCCGCACCTTACGCCGGGTTCCCGAATAAGCTGAATCCGTATAACTCCGGTTACGTTACTCGGCGGCGCGCGCAAAAGCCGCATTGGAGGACAACCACTATGGAGGATTGTACTAATCAGCAGTGTTTCTCACCGTTTATGCCATACCTCCAGCAGAGTTCCAGCTATCACAGAAATATGTCATAGCGCACCCGGTACTATTTAACATACTGTAAGGCGCAAGTGAGCGGAGCCTTCGTTTGTCGACAAACTAGCTGCAAACACGACCTCTATACATTTTGCCATAGACAAAATCCGCGTTGTCCTCCAAGCGTGGGCGTTAATTTTCCGTATACTGCAATAAAACTCAATGATGACGTCACGTGCAATGGGTCTATTACTCGAGTGATATATAGTGAAGACGGTAACTCGAACTTCTCCGGCGATATAAATCAATCGGTAAGATGATCCCCGGCCGCGATGAACCTGGGTAAAAATAATAATTATTAGCTAATTTTCACGGTGTTGCGCGAGGGAGCCTCTCTTCCATGTCTTCGTGAAGAACTGAGCTACAGGGCATCCCTACCCCACCCACGGTAGTCTATATTTGTGATAAATTAATTATATAGCTACATTATATCAAATTATTGACTGATAGCTATAATTTATACACTGCCAGAGGGAGCTGATATTTTAACTAGGATCTTGTTATTTGATTAAACTTGTTTCGTACTTTTCAGTGGCTGAGTTTGGGTTTGGATTTCATACTCAGACTTGAACAGAATGTATACAAAGTAGCACTACACTGATGATTTCATTCAATAGGAAATGCGTAAATTTTCTACACATTTAATTCATTCAAGTTAGCAAACTTGCATGAAGTATTCTGCCCTATGCTCTGACAAACAAGTATAGGAAATGTCACATTTCGGTAAACACTACACTATCAGAAGGAAATCTTAATTAAACCACGGCTTTCTGTGAGATTTATAATAATATTATTTTGTGTTTTGTGTGGGTAGGTATGCACTGACAGATGTTCACGCTTGTAGGGCCGTGGTCATGCCATCCCATCCACAAATGGTTTGGTTTCCCATGACGGGCTAGCCCGGCTGTAACCACTGTTTGTCATGGTTGAGGTTCCAGATACCTAGCAAGTAGCTACACATGAGTACACTCTGATAGTGGTGGCCGAAAATCACATACCATTGTTTTCCTCCTTCTCGGCTATTGTACCCTCGTTATCTCAGTGTGACCTTATTAGGCTTATATGGGGTGTGTGTTATGATAACCGTCACGCATGATTATGTAAACTACATTCATGCATCAATAAAAGCTATATACGTATGCATGCCCTGTGTAGTATATAATATCTAACCATGCATACTTTATCATTGATATACATGTTCTTGTTATCCTGTGTGTGTGCACGTGCATGCACGTGCGCATGCGGTACAGTAATTAAATGTTGATGATCCTATCATCACCATGACTTTTTTTCATGGATAAAAATTACCAGATCTTGAGATCTAGGCATATGGCCAGCCTAAAACTGAAGTGGAGGTTGATTTGCAAGAAGTTTGAGGAGTGGATGGGTGGGGTATGGCACTGGATCTTCTTTCTCATATACTTCAACATGCTTTCATACCAGTAGCTATAGCATGTTTGTAGAGTTTCCCATGCAGCATAGGCTTGTGCCAAAGGTTCTGATAAAATTAATGTGGTGGATCAAGATTAATCAGTACAATAGGGGGGTTATATAGTATGACCGTCTGGTCCCCAGGTCTAGATCTGATATATATATATAGTGCCATCAGGTTATCATTACGACTGGTGACTAATTTTAGGTTTGCTGTGACACTGAGAAATGCCATATTGGAGCATTGGAGAGTGGAGAGCCCGCATTGGGTCTTCATGGTGTGCCCTGGGCCGCCCATTCAAGATGAGGTCACCATTTAGAGGAAAGACTACTCAAAGATCTTTGACGCTGAGTCAAGGAGTAGCAACATTTTTTCTATTGATACTGTCAATTGGAGTCAATCTTGGGCTACGCACTTTAGTAGCAAGGGGACATCACCTCCCACTATTGAGTGAGTGGTATGCATAGTCAACACAATTTTTAGCTTGCCACAATGTCGGCATTTCAGTGATGTATGCATTTTTAATTTTGCAGATTTTTGCAAAGGTGGCACCATCCCTGATAGAATGTATTTGGTCAATCTTGGCTTCGTTCTCACCCTGATCCTTCAGATTACCTCTGCTCTGATCTACCAATTATTATCCATGGCCATCAGGAGATCAAAAGCTGGAATCGATGGTGATTTATCAGAGAGCCTCTCCTTCAGAACTTGCTTTGCTTACTACTCGATCTTCCTGATGCTGAAAATGATCAATTCGTCAATGCGCATGCATCCAGACCACTGGCTGATCCTCTCAGGTAGCTATCTATAGCTGTGGGGAGTGCTCTGCATGATATGTTTGAATGTATATACGTAACATACATACACTTAATACATGATGTAGTTTGTGTAATAATAATAATTTTTATACATAGTACAATAATAATATTATACATTATGCATATTATAGTACTACTATGTATGCATGACTCCTTAAAATCTTCACATCTATAATAGCTAGTAATAAGTATAGTTATTATGCATGCAGTCATACAGACAGTGGACTGTCTGATATCTTTGAGTGTTCTATGGAAAGCCCTGGCCAATAAGCAGGACTTGGTGGAGAAGCTGCATTATGTTGATACTGAAGTAGAAGTTGTGATAATGACCAAGCTCCAGGGGACATGGGTGTTGGCAGTGGCAAAAGCGGTGCTGGATGTTGCGTTATCAGTAGCAGCTTCTGTCATCTTATCTCTACTGCTGATATCTGGAGATGTCGAGGAGAACCCTGGACCTGTTGGAGGTATAATAATTAGTACTGTATGATATTATAACAGTGCTTGATGATACAACAAAATTGATAGCCTGATACATTAGTGTATGTTTATATCATGTTCATTTACAGATATTAATTTTGATGCCATTGATACAACTGAATTGAGTAAGCTAGTTATCAATAATATCAGCTGCATGATCTTGAGGAATTAATTTGCTCATCCTAGACGAAGATGATTTGTCCACAATCATTGAGGAGATACTGCCCTTAGAATCAAGGTACTACAATCTTGGTCGATCACTGAATTTGAAAATAACGGACTTGCGAAAGATTCGTGATGAACATCCCAGTGATTCGGATGGTCTCGAAGATGTGTTGCTCCTGTGGCTTAATCAAAAGTACGACAAGAAGAAACATGGTCCACCCACATGGCGGATGCTGGTGGAAGCTGTCGACAGAAAGAGTGGTGGAGATAATCATGAGCTGGCCAAACAAATTGCTTTAAATCACCCAGCAGGTAGTAGCTAATTATTTGAATTGTATCAAGTGTCCAGGCATTGCCGTGGAAATGTGGATGATAGCCTATAATAAAGCATATTTTTTTACCTCTATAATATAAAAATGTGTCATTCACGACTTAGAATTTTTTTGATTAAGCATGCAGCCTGTACACACAGGCCAAGGAAGTGACCATGCAGTCTATTTGATCCTTGCATTCCAGCTTCAAAAAAGTAGTACTTGTAGAAATGTATATTAACTGACCAGATGCATCCTGTGTACTTGGAATGTACAGTGTTTAATATTAAATTTTGGTATACTGCTGTTCTATGCATATTAACATTTTTAGCAAGAAGTTTGACTGCATCCCAGCAGAAGGAAACTAAGCCAAAAGCATGTGATACTGAAGGTAAGCATCTTGAAGCAGTATACTTAGAGACATTATCAGTAGAATCAAAATTGATGCAATGCAGATGTCCTCAGTATTAACAATATAAAAGAAGTGCTTGATGAGATGTGGGACTATCGTGCCAGATGGAAGTCAATAGGTATCGAGTTGTGTGTGGACACTGGTACACTTGACGCAATTGAGGCAAACAACAGAAAGGTTGGCGGCTGCCTTCAAGAAATGATTACGCACTGGCTCAGAAACAATCCAAGACCAACTAAAGAAATTATCAGAGTAGCTCTTCAATCTAAGCTTATCTCAAATGCGGAAGGTATACTAATATTATGCAAGCAAGCTTAATTCTAAAATTAATGGTTCTATAATATTATTATGAGCTACTATAATGAGTGTACGATATCGATGATGCTTAGCTCATTGCATGGTGAATAAAACTTCGCAAGATGAAATTTATGCCTGTTTACTATCCTGTATGCTCTTATAACTGTAGCTGATGATAGAAAGTCTGAAGTCACAGAATCTGATGACAAATTAGAAGAGTTTACTGCATATTTGAAATCACTCTACAAAGCCAAGACTCAAGCTAGCTTTAGTGGCCATGACCACTGGCCTCCTCCGGTAACTGATAAAGTATTTAGTTTGGCAATGATCATGCCGGAACAAGTGCAGCGAAGAAATATCGATGATCATTTCATACGTGAGACTATTACAGGCAAGATAGATGATATTTTACGAAGAAAGGAACCCATCACACTTGAACAAATCTTTGAAAAATCTGAACAAAAGAAAATATTGATTGAAGGAGCCCCAGGATGTGGAAAAAGTACCCTCTCTCTGCACATTTGCCATGAGTGGGTAGCTGATCGATTATTGAAAGAATACAGTCAAGTCATACTGGTGAAATTACGTGAAGAAGTGGTTCAAAATGCTAAGAGCATAACTGATTTGTTACCAAAACGAAACGGCACAATGGGACAAAATGCAGAGAAGGAGATAACTACTCGTGATGGAGAAGGTGTTCTCTTCATTTTCGATGGCTGGGATGAACTACCAGAGAAAGCACCAGGCCATTCCATCATCAGAGACATACTAGACTGCAAAGAGCTACACAAAAGCTCTGTGGTCATCACGTCTCGCCCCATCTCGTCAATGAATCTTCATCGATTTGTTAATACTCGAATTGAAATCTTGGGTTTCACAAAAGCTGAACTGCAGAAGTACTTTACTGGATGCCTGGGAGATGATCACGGCAAGGTCAAGCAACTGCAACAAAGAATCAAAGAAAACCCATTTGTAGAAGGCAGCTGCTACTTGCCTTTGAATGCCAGCATCCTGGTCCACCTTTTCAAGTGTGATGGTGTACTTCCACATACTCAATTTGGCATTTTTTCTGCACTTACCTGTAACTGCATATTTCGGCATCTGAAAAAGAAGAAGGAGCAACTTGATATACGTGGAATAAAGTCACTGGATAAGCTTCCAACTACTATTCAAAGTCAGTTTGAACATATTTGTGAGATAGCATACAAGGGAGTGATAGAAGACCATATAACCTTTAACCTTGAACACAGTTTCAACACTCTTGGTTTACTTCAGGGAGTAGAAAGCTTTGCTAGTGGAATGCCATCACACTCCTACAACTTCCTCCATCTCTCCATACAGGAACTGTTGGCGGCCATTCACATGGCTACCAAGATGGATCCGAGTGAGCAGGTGGCACAATTCAAGGAACTCTTTGGTCGGGCTCGCTTTAGCGCTGTGTTCCAATTTTATGCTGCCAAAACTAAACTTAAAACACAAGGAATGGATGAAATCGTTATCCGAGTTGTACGGAAGTGCATGGAAGAAAAGAAAGCGACAGTATTAACACCTCATTCTGGTACCGACTCTGATCTGGATTCAGGAGGCTCCAGCTTGGGCCACAAATCCCAACCGCTTCTTCTCTCATTGCTACACTGTCTCTTTGAAGCTCAAGATGAGACTCTGTGTCAGCTGGTAGCCAAGGAACTCAAAGGGAAGCTGAGAGGTCTACAGAATATCAGCCTCAGTCCAGCAGATTGTCTGTCTGTGGGTTACTTTCTCACCCATTGTAGACAATTCGAAGTGTACCTAGGAGGCTGTTCCATGGGTGCTGATGGGTGCAAGGCTTTATTCAGGAAGGATAAAAAATATGACCTTGTATATCTTAAGTACGTGAATTTGTCGCTAGGCTAGTCTGGCCATAGGTTACTTGGTCTAAAGTCTGGTGTACTAGACTCTTCTCTATATTATAGCTATGCGCGCACTCGGATCGGAGGGTGTAGCTAGCTCGCTAGGCATTGCACGTGCATGTGCATAGTTGGGTGGGGCTCGCTGGTGTTGCAGTTGGCCAATCAAATTTGATATCACGTACGCGGTGGGAAGTTTAATTTCTGGCAGCTGCACGTTTACTGGCCAGTGTTTTTGTGCAAGTAAAAAATGAAAGTAGGTGGTGCAGCTAAAGTTCTGTGTCGTGATAGACGTGACTGAGAGGCTTGACTATATCGCACTATTCGTGGACACATTTATTAAAAGGAAAATGGTACGTGTAAGCTTAGTTATTTTGCCAGGTTGTAAATTATATAATTTTGAGCACGAACCCCCCATTCTTTTAGCCGCGCATGCATTATCCAGCTAATTGTTTAATAGCCACAAATGTAACGTAGTCTAAATTATCTATGGTGCAATTCACCACTCGCAGTTTTAAAAAGCCTTTAATAGGCCAGAGCCTATACTGTAAAAAAAACAAACTGCCATTTAACTGCGTACATCGTCGCTACCTTCGAGGGAAGGGCGTCGTTGACAGCAGTAGCCTGCCCTTTAGACTACGCAAATTATCTATGAGCAGACGAACAAACGTTTTTGAATTTAAAGTAGCCTACGAGTCAGCTTTGCCTTAAACCAATAGCTTTGGGCTTCTTTTTGAAATCGCCATAGCCTAAGGCAACAACTATGCCCTTAGCGAAATACAGCTGTTGCCTAGCGGTGTTAATTGACTTTAATAACATCCGGTGATTAATGTGGTTGCCATGACAACATTGAATTTTACCACCACGTACTTGTACCTTGCCCGGTACAATAATTAATCAATCACTATTCCTCACTATTGTTGCCATGGTGATAAGATTAAAATTCCTTTAAATTGTTTTTATTAACAATAACAACATTAATAAACACCTAGACTTAATGCTAGTTACCTACTTATTATAATTAACAGCTAGAGAGTAGCTACAATAATGTTGTCTACTTACTAGACTAGCTAGGTGAGTTAGTGTGTCATGGCGGTCGGTGTCTTCCTCTCTCCTTCCACTCACAGCCTCAGGAGCAACTCCATCGGCGATGAAGGAGCCAAGGCCCTGTCCGACGCCATCAAGACAATGGCTAATCTTCAGAAGTTGGTGTAAGTTGACCTAGCTACAATAATGTTGTCTACTTACTAGACTAGCTAGGTGAGTTAGTGTGTCATGGCGGTCGGTGTCTTCCTCTCTCCTTCCACTCACAGCCTCAGTGTCAACTCCATCGGTGATGAAGGAGCCAAGGCCCTGTCCGACGCCATCAAGACAATGGCTAATCTTAAGGAGTTGTAGTAAGTTGACATAGCTACAATAATGTTGTCTACTTACTAGACTAGCTAGGTGAGTTAGTGTGTCATGGCGGTCGGCCTCTCCTTCCACTCACAGCCTCAGTGAGAACTCCATCGACGATGAAGGAGCCAAGGCCCTGTCCGACGCCATCAAGACAATGGCTAATCTTAAGACGTTGAGGTAAGTTGACCTAGCTACAATAATGTTGTCTACTTACTAGACTAGCTAGGTGAGTTAGTGTGTCATGGCGGTCGGCCTCTCCTTCCACCCACAGCCTCAGCCTCAACGACGCCATTACCGACGAAGGAAGAAGAGTTCTTAGAGAAGCTGCTGAAGAGAAAGGCATAAACGTATAGTAAGTCCACAACTGTTGTTTTCATGTACAGTAGAACATTTCCTGACCTAGCCACGCACAAGTACACTACGCTGTCTCTCTCAGCAACTCACTGACATCAGTCGGTGACGAGCTACAAGCGTAGAGCTCGGCGAGTGGCCTGCATCTTCCCGAGAGCCGCCATAGCTTCTTTTATCCTCCAGCTCTCACCGCCGCCATTTTGTCGCGGCTATGTCGAATTTTGAACATCGACCTAGCCGCGCACAAGTAGTGTACACTGTCTCATTTAGTTTCTCACTAGTCTCTGGTGTAGTAGCACATTCCAAATAGCCGACTACGAGGGAGAGAGCGCTCCTTTTCGAGCGCTGGTAGCCATCTTTGTCCGCGGCACCTGCTTCTTTGCCTCTGGCAGTGTACGGCTAGTTCATGTACCTTGTATAAATTTTTCTGTGTTTCCTAGTTTCTTCTTAAACTTATAACGATGTCAATGACGTAGAACCTTCACCGCTTGCTCTCAATTCAGTAGCTACTACCTCACTGACCGTAGCTATAGCTAGCTACAGCTGCACGCTCAGCTTTGTTGACAATTATCGTTAATTAGACTAACTTCCGCATTTTTGTGGCTAATAATATTGTTGTATACTGGCATAGTGTGTATGTGTACATGTACATGTACTCTTTCTGTAGAAATGGTACCAATCCCTTCTAAAGGGTCCAGACTATTGTTCATGGGTGATAAACTAATTCCAAGTGTTAGTATTCTTACAGACAATTTTTGGTTGCATTTTGGGGAGGGGGGGGGGGATGATGGGAGGAGTATGGGAGGGTGGATTGTTCCTTGTACGTAATGTGGTCTAATAACTAGGGAAATGCACAGCATTGTGGGGCGAGCCTGAGCGACAGTGAATGTGCAACAGTGATTTATGTTGTGCCACGCCAACTATATACTATGGGCTGCAGGATGCCGGCACGCTCGTAGTCTGGCCTCTCTCTTCTGCCGACTCTGTGGCTAGTAAATTCTGTCTCTTACTCTTGGCCGTTGTTGAGCTGAGGCTCCGATTGACGATGAACTCTGTCTCGCTCTTGCCTCCTACCCTCTGAAGCCTCAGTTCTGAGCTTCTCGCTGGTTTATGCTTTGTTCAGCGTTCATAGCGATAGCCTAGCACACATGAAGGTAAAATTTGCAAGTCGTTGAATTAGAGCAGCATATATTATTATACGGAGTGACGGACATTGGGCAGGGTGTAACTAAGGACCGACCTACCCTATAATATATATATAATATATCTCATTTGCGCAGTTCATTCCCATTTATGTGGGGCTCGCTCAGGCTCACCCCAATTATTGCTAGCCAGCCACCCTCCATGCTGTGCCTAGGGGGTCTGCAGAATTGAGGCTACATGCATAATATTACTAATACAAACCAGGTGTGCACGAGTAAAATTTCTGGGTGTAGGTAGTACATAATTTACTGGGGGGGGGGGGGGGGGGTGGGGGGTGCTGAGCCCCCCTGTATTTTGAACTGTTCGGCCCCGTCAGCCCCCCTGGTTCTTATGCCAGTGTATAGTGTGTGTGTGTGTGTGTGTGTGTGTGTACATGTACTTTTCTGTAGCTAAGTTTATGGTATCTGGGACTGCCAGACTATTGCTCATGATCATTGGTGGTAATTTAATTCCAAGTATTCATTCTTATAGATAATTTAGGTTGCATTCGGATGTTTTGGGGAGGGGGGGGGGTGGGGAGGGGTGATGGAAGGAGTGTGGGAGGGTGGATTGTTTCTTGTATATATACAACGTAGTCTAGCATTGCTAGCCAGCCACCCTCCAAGCACCAGCATAGTTAAGTACACAAATAGCAAAAGATCTGGTCATATTTTGTTTCAGCACATAGTTATGGCAACATTTACGGGTATGTGACGTATGCATCTAATTTGCAGTATTTAAAGTCTGAAAGTAGAAAAGGAAGTACTGTTCACTGATATTACAGTAGAGACTAATAGAGATGATATAAATTAATGTTGTCTTGTTTGTATTGATCACGATTGATTTGTTGACCTATTTCTTGTGTTATTTTGTCAAAGCACTGACATTACATTCCTATTTAGTTGTTGTGTGAATATTTTATTATAATGTATGCACTTGCAATAAATTGTCAATACCAATTTTTTCCTTCAACTGTGCAAGTCACGGCATATTTCCTGCAGATAGCATGACAGACAAACGTTGGAGGGAGTGGGCCAGTGTCATGATTCCTAGGATACAGGATGTGAAGTTACCGTAGCACAGAGATACCAATTACATAATAATATTATGGTAGTGGTCGTCATAGTCAAAAGTATAATCATGTTTACCATACACGGCATTATTTTATGTTTTGTCTGTGACGACCACTACCATAATTATTATGCCATTGAAAATTCCTCCTTTGCCACAATGATAAAGGAGGCATCAAAATAAATCCAGACCATTGAGTAGTTGAGGAGATATGGCTGTTTTTTGAATTTCTGCCACACATGTGTATACCAACAGAGCCAGGGGCAGTTACAATTATTTGTTATGACAAAAGGGACAGACATAATAATATTGATGAAGAGGATCTGGTGATGTGTACGTGGCTGGAGTATTGATGCAGCTGTGCTGTGGTGCACTGATGTGGCTTGGTCAACCTGGGCAGGGTGGATGCTCCATTGTTATTACAGAGCTGAAAGGACATTATTTTTTTGTGTTCCCCCCATTGCACAAAGGACTGCACTGATA
Organism: Cliona cf. orientalis; assembly: GCA_963930775.1. Taxonomy (NCBI): domain Eukaryota; kingdom Metazoa; phylum Porifera; class Demospongiae; order Clionaida; family Clionaidae; genus Cliona; species Cliona cf. orientalis. Next base: position 865,129 of record OZ005693.1, on the reverse strand, counting down.
GGGAGGGTGACCCACCTGGTGGTAGAGTGTATGTCCCTCGTTCTCATGTGAGATACGGCTTAAACTTGACTTGGCTGTACACATGTGGCTGTGTTGCCATGGTGATAGTGAGTATAGATTAGATGACCAGTGGCTTCGTGGCAAGTGCGTGTCAACAAAACAACTTGTAGCCTTGCATGAACAGCCACTGGCTGGGCTCATTCCCATTCCACCTAAATACAAGGCACTGCTGCTAAATCTTCAGGCCGGGTATATAAAGTGTTTTTCTCTCTCTTGGGCATTAAATTCTTGTGTAATTGTTTTCTTGGCAGGTGCTGGGGCCAAGATTTTGCTCACAACTGAGTATTTAATATAATCACTTGCAGCTGCCCATGTGTTGAACTACATCTCAGAAGCCATAGCACACACACATCGATTCAGCCAACCCTCAATCGCTGAGCTGGCAGCTACAACCACACTATAGGGAATAATCTAGTGCAGTGTACAGTATTAATCATCAACTCAGTTTAAGCAAAGCAATAGCTCCATACACATGACACTTCAATCTTATATTTACTCTTGAATAAGCATATTTAATGTTCGTGGAATTCGAAGTATTTTGTACTTTGAACAATATAATTACTTCTGTCACATACTTGGTCCTCCTTATGAGGCGTGATAATTATACAGAAGCATATTATTATAGGAAGACGATTATTTTTGGGGGGGGGGGGGGGGGGGGGGTGGAAAAGAGGGAGGGGGTGCTATAAGCAAAAAAATACAGGGTGGTACCTGCCCCCCCCCCCTTCCTCCGGAGACTGATGTAGCAATAATTATTATTCTGCAACTGGTGATTAAGACTAGCTGTGTGAAGGTCATTTGTCTCATACAAATCATCCCTTGTTATTCACACATCAAAATTTGTCTTTAAGAGATAATTATAGGACAAGATTAGTTAATTATTAGTTAACAAGCCAACTGCATAACAGATTTTTAGAGGCGGGAATTCAAGACAATGGTTGGATCGCGACTTTAGTGTGACTATACCATGATGGAGGAAAATGATAATCCTAGCTACACCACATAAAATTATTCCGAAAACAGCAGATTGAATCATCCTGAACATGTACAGGCTCATGTTTAATTCATTAATTGTAACATTATAATAATATTATTATAGCTAGCAGAGCTTTTATCTAATTATGCATAATTATACACCACAAGCATGGGCCGGAGACAAAACTCAATTAAAATTTAATATCCCTGCCACAATTCATGCTAAAACGCTCACCACCATCCACACCAAAGCCAAAACGCTCACCACCATCCACACCAAAGCCATGACACTGTAGAAATAATGTGCGGCCATCATACCAGTAACCACGCAAGCCGGGGGGTTATATTAATCAATCATTACTACTAATAGTATCCATTTACCGTTATATTAGACTATCAGCATCCATTTAAATTCATTAGTAGCTGTGTCTAACGTGTCAACATACCCGACACAGAAGACCAACAAGAACACTACAGCAGAAGACTTACAGCAGTTCCATAATATGCCTTTGTATACAACCACACTATTATATAGCTCAATGCAGGGAAACATAGTCACTGTGTAGTATTCACGTACAGTGTTAATCATCAACTCAGTTCAGTTAAGCCAAGCCAATAGCTCCATACACATGACCACTTCAATCTTAATTACTCTTGAATAAGCGAATTTTAATATTGGTGGAAGTGTTTTTGTACATTAAATAGTATAATAATTAATCACATCACATACTTGGTCCTCCTTACCAGGCACGATAATTATACAGAAGCATATTATTATAGGAACATGATTAAGTTTGATTTGGGGGGGGGGGGGGGGGGGGGGAGGGGGTGCAAAAAATACAGGGTGGTACCTGCCCCCCCCTCCCTCCTCCGGAGACTGATATAGTAATAATTATTATTCAGCAACTGGTGATTAAGATTAGCTGTGTGAAGGTCATTTGTCTCATACAAATCATCCCTTGTTATTCACACATCAAAATTTGTCTTTAAGAGATAATTATAGGACACTGGCGTAAGAACCAGGGGGGCTGGGGGGGGGGGCAATTGCCCCCCCAGTCATAAGATTGGGGGGGCAGAGCCCCTCTGATTTTTAGACTGCTGTACAAGCCAGGAGGTGGGGCTCACCCTCTCTTTCATCTGTTGCCACAATCAGGGTTGAGTTATTCATGTTTGTGGTGTATCTTAGCCCCACGGTGTGTAGATATCAATAATTGTCACATATGAACACAGATCAATAGTCACTGTATACTGATTTATGTTCACATATGACAAGCTAAGAGTCCAGAATGTCCTCGAAAATGCATTAGAAAAGCTCTCAGAAGGTCTAAAACTCCAAAATTTTCCTGGGGGAGCATGCCCCCAGACCCCCCTAGCTTTCGTGCGCTATGCGCGCATAAGGAAGTCTTCACCTGCTCACTTTCAGCCCCCCTGCTCAAAAACATCTTCCTACGCCACTGTAGGACAAGATTAGTTAATTATTAGTTAACAAGCCAACTACTGCATAACAGATTTTTAGAGGCGGGAATTCCAGACAATGGTTGGATCACAACTTCAGTATGACTATACCATGATGGGGATAAATGATAATCCTAGCTACACCATAATCTTAGAATTAATTTTGCTTATTCTGAAAACAGCAGATTGAATCATCCTGAACATGTACAGGCTCATGTTTAATTCATTGTAACATTATAATAATATTATTATAGCTAGCAGAGCTTTTATCTAATTATGCATAATTATACACCACAAGCATGGGCCGGAGACAAAACTCAATTAAAACCCTACCACAATTCATGCTAAAATGCTCACCACCATCCTCGCCAAAGCCATGATACTGCAGAAATAATGTGCGGCCATCATATATTCCACACAAGCCGAGGGGTTATATTAATCAATCATTACTACTAATAGTATCCATTTACCGTTATATTAGACTATCAGCATCCATTTACATTCATTAGTAGCTGCGTCTAACGTGTCAACATACCCGACACAGAAGACCAACAAGAACACTACAGCAGAAGACTTACAGCAGTTGGAATGCATACTATAATATCATTAAGACACTGCTATTCTACTGAGAGAGAGAGAGCTATATAGTGGGTGGATTGAGTTACAGACTAACAGCTGACATTAATCGAATTAGTTTTATGTAACTAGGCGTTAATAGTGTAAAAGAAGAAAGAGACGCAGTAGGCCTTACTTGGCGAGGATGACGTAATCGTGTTATTGGGAGATGGGGGGATAGGGTTACTGGTCGACTGACGCCCAAGCCAACCAGGCCAGGTCACATGACATGATAGACAGACTGTGTGGGAAAAGCTGAGACTATAGCGTAGCATTCTTGATGGCAAAATTAGACACTTAGAGCAGACAATTTTGTTAGTCCAAAGCGTGACCATGAATTATTTAATTACACCGCTTGATGGAGAACATAGACTATAGCTATCGATTGGTGGAAGGATAGATTTCTCACTGAAAAGAGAATGGATTAATAATTAGACGCTACATTACACATTATAATTATGGCACAGTCGTAAGTTGCATTTTATTACAGCATCATGGGAATAGAATGTAATAATTGTGAATAATAATTGCTACGCTTGAGAATAGACAGACAGATGATAAAATTTAATACCAGATCAGAAGGAAAAGAATACGTACTAATTGAGAGCAGCTGCCAGGATGAAGAAAAAGGTAAGTGCATGCCATGGGAATGGAATAGACGAATATTTTAGCGAAATAGGGTGTGGTTTTGGAAACTAAATGGGTGTGGTTTGGAGTAGAGGAAGTATCATACATATCAATAGGATCTCCCGAGTCATCAGTTGTCAAGAATATCACTAAACTGCCTCTCCCACTGAGAGAGGTCTCCTTCGTAGATCTCAGAGACTATTGCTAACACCTCTCGCTTATCAAGCTCCACCTGGGCACGAGGTCCCCAGCTGTAGCGAACAAGATAGCTCTCTCCTGCAGCTGTGCGTTCACGATCAAGATACCTGAGGGAAGGAGAGAGAGAGAGAGAGAGAGAGAGAGAGAGAGGGAGAGGGAGATCAAGGGATGTGTGGTGATGTGATTTGATCTAATAATGGACCTCATAATTATTAATCACAACTTCAGTCTAAACAATCATAAATAATTCTCACAAACACGACCACCGACCTAGTGACCAATTATTGTCCCAGCTGACCATAAACTGGAAGTGGCCTTTGAATTCTATCGACATTTCCTACGGTTAGTTCATGTAGGGGTTTCTCCTTAGCTTGTTCATGACGGTGAACTCACATTTGGTCGACAAAATCTTTTGTTATGAGTCTCTTCACGTCACCAAATGTGGAGTGTGAGCTACAATGAGTGAGTGTGTGTGTGTGAGTGTATGACATGTGTGGCAGGAGGAAGAGGGAAGGGGATGATCAATTAAAAAACCTGAAACTGTTCACCTAATAAGTAGAACAGGAAACAGTTAATAACTGTATGGGCGTACAGTGGTGAGTGTGTGTGTGTGTGTGTGTGTGTGTAGGCACGTGTGTAAGTGTGTGTGTGGTATGCAAGCAAAACTGCAAACACTGCATTAATGCAATTATGCCGACAAGGCTGCTACAAACTGCCAACATGTATAATTATTATACAACATGCAATACTAGTACGTGGGAGGGCGCGGCCAGCGAAACATGACACCAACAACAGACTTCACTGTTCCCATCAGTTAAGAGTGAAGGTAGCCAGCGGATGGAAGGATGGGAGGGAGGGAGGGAGGGATGGGGGAACACCTCCAAGGATGCACATGTAGCTGTTTTCACCACGATAGAATGAGGTAGCAGACCTCGAACACATGCAGTGGTCAGCTGACCAGCTCTCTCTCTCTCTCTCTCCCTCTTTTCTCCCCCTCCTCCTTGTCTCCAAGTACACAATGACGCCATCCGTTACCAAGAGACCACCGTAAGGATGCTTAAACATTCAACCACAAAAGCAAAATTCTGAAAATGACTGTCAATTAAAACAAAATTATGTGGTAGCTACCTACTCACTTGGAGTCTGGTGAGAGCCCCAGTCTCTTAAGGCAATTCCACAGCTGCTCTGTGAAATATAAAATCAGCGAAAGATTAAAATAATAATTATCAGCCCTATCTCTGGCTAGCCCGAGTGAAATAATGGAAGGGAGGGCCTGGGGACAAGGCTACTGGAACATTATAGTTATGCCGTGTCATTATAAAATTAATGTTATTACCTTCTGTGATGTTTCCTCGTTTCATCATGATGAGAGAGAGAATGACACAGAGAAGGCCCATCTGAGCTTTCTCCTGCTTGGGACTGTGTGCACATGCATGTGTGTATGTTTGTATGTTTGTAATCGCCTAGCAACAAAAGTTTTAAATTATTATCGGCTATGGGATGAGTGTAGATGATAGTTATAGGGGAGCCTAATGATGAAAGGGGATCATGGACAAACAAACTTGAATATGCATCTCATGTACTCCAATTTGAAAGCACCCCAATCGATGATGTGTGTGTGGGGGGGGGGGGGGTGGGGGGGGGGTGGGGGTGGAGAGGTGAGGATTGTACTTGCTTTACATAGCAAAGCAAATACGATCTCAGAGATAAACAAGCCGCCATTATTGCAGTGTAGCTATCAAATACCCGAGGCTTTTCTTCTGCTGTTAAAAACAGCCTTCAGCCACGATATACTATCCGTTTATTATTCTTTCTATTCTACCACTAGTTGCAGCATGGCTCAACATCTCCAACATTCAAAGAAGGTATAATTATTATAATTGTAGTAGAATTTCGAGTTGTACTAACCTAATATTATCCAATTTTTTTTGTTGAGTACAGAAGCCTCAGTGGTTGGAGATGTCAAACATTGATCCCACTGTGCTGACGCAAACACCGACCAGACTGATACTCAAGATCGGAGATGATTTGAGACAAGACTGTCACATGATCACCCTCAGAATGTTCTCTCTCTTTGAAAAGGTCAGCTGGAGAATTCAATTCATATCATGATTGGCTAGCTATATACACGTAGTTTGGTTTTATAATGATTAATTATTGCTCTCACATAATTATTACATGCGCACACACCCACCGGTACTGTGACCATAGCTGCTATTACCATTTAATTTAGCGTCTCTAGATTTTTTTTTTTTATTTCATCACCCCTTACCTTTCTCCTTCCACATGACAACAACTGATCATGCATGTATTATGTATTATAATAATATTATTATAGTACATCTGCTGTGCTGTCATGTCCAGCTTTAGCTTGCAGGTGGCCTGCCATGGAAGCCATTAAAACTATGCCAGCTTCAATTCATCAGTTACAGGTTGATTGATCAAACCCTCAAACCACCCACACACACACATACACGCATACTGGTACATAATGTGGTCACCTGCATACACGTGGGCAGTGGCGTCTCTAGGCGATTGTTTATCTGGGTGCAAGTTATTGAACGCAACCGCACGCATAAAGCTAGCGGAAGCGTACTATAGTATACGTATAGTGTAGTACTATTAATAGCGTAATAAGTTAACCTACGATACTATTCCATGTAGACAGTTTGTGTACATATATGTAGTGATGCAATATTTAATATGACACGGTTACATTACTGGCTGTGTAGTGAGTATTATATGCATCTGTGACAGGCCATAGGGTAAACAACACATGCATAGGATGGGTGCACAGGTGCATAGATTGGGTGCAAATGAACCCACATGCACCCCCCTGGCGACACCACTGCACGTGGGATTACTAGTCAAAGGGCTTAAATGCGGGTTAGATGTCAATCATTTAACCTAAGTTAATAAGGGATGAACTATGGAAGGCTTGCATGCGCATGCAAAGGATAGATAGTAGGATAATTAGGTGAAGTGTCATATTATGTTGGCAAATAAGATAGGATTCTGCCTACGTGGATACGAGTAAGTATATGAAAAAGATGAGGTAATGCATGGTGGTATGAGCATGCTCAGTCTGACAAGTACCTCGTGCTAGCAAAAGGAAAGTTGCTGCTTTGTCCTACCCATGATCCCTCCCTCTACTTAAGGTTGTAATCCAGAGTCACAGTTCTGTGTGACATCTGTGAAGGGCCTGGGTATGGTGGTAAGCTCCTCCCACTTAATAGCCCCCCAAGTTGGGCTAAGGACGGATAATTAGGATGGGGGCACTACAATGGGAGGCAACCGGAGTTGTAGAGGGTACGGCAAACCATGCCCAGAGCCCCCAAACCACCAAATCCCGGTAGGGGCTTTGGTGGCTATTTCGAGGGGCAGTTCATCCTACTTATTAAGGATGAACATGTGATACTTGAAAATTTTTTTGTTTAATAATATTATTATGAGCTTTCCCTTCTCTCTCAGTGAATTTGGAGAGGTGGATCCTGACAAGTTGAAGGCAGCTGTCAAGATATTTATACATTCATGTGCTGGATACTCCGTAGCAACATATGTACTGGTATGTAATATAATTACTATATTGAGGTCACATTATTAGTCATGTGATTATACACCACACACCACTGTAGGGTATTGGTGATCGTCACAACGATAACATCATGGTGACTACATCTGGTAATCTCTTCCACATCGATTTTGGACACTTTCTCGGAAACATCAAATACATTATGGTACATAAATATCATTTTTATGGCACTATTAGCCTATATCACATTGTCCCTCTCCCCCACCCTCTCTCTCTCTCTCTCTCTCTCTCCCCTTTCATCATTGTACAGGGCTTCAAAAGAGAGTGGGCTCCATTTGTTCTCACCCCAGATTTTGTGTGGGTCATGGGAGGAGAGGTACATGTATACTTAGCAGAAAGTGATCCTTTAAATGAAGTATTTATGGCAAAAATCTCTTTACAGGATAGCAGCACATTTGAAACATACAAGAACCTCTGCTGCCGAGCATTTCTGATCCTACGCAGACACTCAGACCTCATCATCAACCTCTTCTCACTAGTAAGCAGCTTGCTAAATTTCAAATCTCGGCCAAAAATTTATCACGTCTCTCTCTCTCTGTCAACACCCCCCCCCCCCCCCCCCCCAATTCTCTCCCTCCCTTACACCCTCTCTCTCTTCCTCTCTCCCTGCATCTCTTCTGTCTCCCTTTCCTTTCCCTCTCAGATGCGTTCCACAGGCATCCCAGAGTTAACTTGCGTGGAGGACACGGACTATATTCGCAACGCTCTAGTTCTCGACAAGTCAGAGCACGAAGCTGAGCAGATGTTCCGAAAGGTGATCAAGAAATGCCTCGACCTGAAGTACACAGTCCAGTGGATGTGGCGGTTCCACATTCTAAGAAACTTAAAGAAGGGGAGCAGCTGAAGCTATTTTTAGTAACCAAATTAATTAAAAATAGGATGTGATCACATTGATCCATTTAAAAATTTTGTCCAACTGTCCATCTGTCTTTGTCTCTAATTTTAATAATATTTATTATGGTCACAAACATTACACTGGTTCATCGTTAATTTTTTTATGTAAAAATAATATCATTTCGTCATTGCTAAAAGGCTAACTTTCATATTGATAAAATATTTTGGGGAAGGGTTGTTACATGATTGAGTCCTCTAGTATGACAAATTATGAATCAGATTAATTCTGTTCTCCATTTGAATGCACTACTCTACCTGCCTTGATAACGTATTTAATAATGTCACTATGGCAACCAAACTGATACACCAAGTGCTCCCACCTGCATAAAGACGGATACACCCCCAGTAATAATCAAATGTACTATCGGCAGGAATTAAGTTACCCCGGTATTAACAATAACTGGTGATTGGTCCCAAACTTGCCGCTGGAAAATTAAATTGGCAGATTCAAATTTGGCAGTTAGGTACGGGATCACCATACATACATACACAAGTGGCAGTTGCAAAATTTCCAGCTACAACATGCAGTGGTGGATCTAATTAAAAGAGATGTTACTTGTAAAGATAATAATATTATAGTACTACTAGTCCACTGGGTACCGTATAGCCGGAAAATTTGGCGGAGAATTAAATTTGGCAGTTTGGCAGTTTGGCGGTCTATATTACAATCGCCAAATTAAAATCCGCCAAAATCTCCTACTTGCATATATCGTATGGCGATCCCGTACCAAGCGATTTGGGCTCAACTGCCAAATCTAATTCCCGCCAATATTTCTGGCTATATAGTATAATGTACAATGCCATGTATACGTGCACTCACTTATTTGCATTGATGATGATCATGTCTGCCCATTTCCCCTCCTCCAAGGAGCCATAGTCCTCAGAGAGACCGAGGGCAGCCGCTGCATTGATGGTGGCAGCTGCCAGCGCCTCAGGCATACTCACGTGCAGGTTGACACAGGCAAGGTGCATCACCATCGGCTACATCATTTGGGGGATGGGGAGGAAGAAAGGAGATGTGTTCATATGGGTGAATAATTCTTATAACCGTGTATATTATTATTATGCTACGTGAATGAATAAGGTGACTACCCTGCCATGTATCCAAGCATGATAGTATTGTCAACTGAACTTCACTATGTCACTATAATATAGCACGCTCTGGGAAGTATGAGGACGATCCAATGAGATAAACAATTAACTAAAATTAAGGATTGTTTGGATTGCAGGTGTGCATTAGAGTTATCCTGTCATGTACTCAAAGGTACACTAACATGTCACTGACGTGAAGTTAGATTTAACTGTTGTGTTCTGAACAGGACACCATTATTACCGGGACTATTATTACAATTTAATGAAAGTTTGATGTCATTATTAAGACATGATGGGTGCAGCTGCAACTACCTTCATATCTTTTTATTTTCATGCCATCCCTAGGTAAAGAATAGTACTATAATTATTCTCTTACCATGGACATGCAGTAAGCATTGGGATTGAAATCACTGCCAAGAGCAACTGCAACTCCTGCATCAATGTTGACACAACAGTGGTGCATTACATCATCATTAAGCATCACTCTCAATACAAGAAAATGGACATTACATCATCTTAAATATTAACAGTGTGACAGCCAACCTTTCTCGATCATTTTCCGAGCAGGAGGTGGGTGGAGCCTGAGTATGTATGCGGTGGTTGGCAATAGAACGCCCACCACTCCAGCCTGGGCCATGGCCTCTATCCCCGCCTCACTAACATTCTCCAGGTGGCTGACAGCATGGGCCCCAAGCTCTGCACCAAGCTATAGTATGCAAGGAATATTATGTGGCCAAATTTAATGTGAAAATCAGCAAAGCACTATCTCATATTATTTTGATGCTATACCACGAACCATCACATTTTAGACTGATGATGACCAGAATTTGTCATCTCACTCACCTCTCCTGAGTTCATAGGGTGGAGCTCATCGCCATGGAAATTGATCTTCCACCCCGCCTCCTGCCCCGCCCTTAGGATCCTCCGAGAGGCGTCTGTGTCAAACACTCCCTTCTCACAAAACACATCAATGTTGTCGATGGAGAGAGAACCAGAGCTACAGAGATCCTTCAATGCTGGGATCTGAACATCAATGATATTCTGGGTGGCCACTTCAGCTGTGCTGCCCCTATAATTATGTATGGAAAGAAGAACTTTAAAATACGCTATCGATACGCATGTGCATGGTAGACCAATCCCCTCACTTGGGCACAGCGTGAGCTCCACAGTATGTTGTTGATACTGAAATTGGGTGCTTTCTCTTTGCCCTCTCAATCACCTCCAGCATCTTGTACTCATTCTCAAAGTCGAGCCCGTAGCCGCTCTTAGCCTCGACCAGAGTGGTCCCACAGCGTAGCATGGCTGAGAGTCGCTCAGAGAGGGAGCTATAGAGCTGGTCAACGCTAGCCTGGCGAACACAGTCCACTGTGAAGTGGATGCCTCCTCCCTTGGCGTGAATGTCCATATATGTGGCACCTGACAGCTATACCAGGGGAGGGTATGGGATGAAAGTTTCTTAAATTTATGTCACATGTCCCCATTACAAAGACTGCCTATACAAATCATTCAACATAGCAGAATATTAAATAATAAGTATGTGGAGAATCACTTTATACGATATGTAGAAAAGGATCTGTTGATTATTTAACTATTATGGAAGGGGTATGCTCCTATTAATTAACCAATTAACTCCTTACCTTCATTGCGAACTCGTGCACCCTGTCCCCCACCCAGACAGGGTGTGTGTGTGCGTCCACCAGACCTGGTACCACGCTCATCCCTGATGCATCGATACATCGCTCAAATGAGCACCCATCCATTCTAGAGTCCACCTCATGGTCTGGACCAATGGCCGCTATCCTTCCCTCTCTGTCCACAGCTATGCTCAGCCCACTGGCCACGCCCACCTCCTGGATGTCAAGGATGGCCAGGTTCTTCATGGCTGTTCCTTTTAGCGCCTTCTCTCTGCCAGAGCAGATCAAAACCAGCTGTGACGCATTCCTGATGCGAAGAAGATGACTAGCCATCACTGCCTGCCTACTGAATTCAGGCACTACGGCGAATGCGTTCAGTAGCTACCACCAAATCTCCTAGCCTCGTCCCCAGGCGCCCCGATCTTTTCAACTGCACGCGAGAAAAGAGGGGGAGCCTGGTAAAACTTATCACGTGCGTGACGTCAGGTGGAACCAACTTCCATATATGGCACCATAGATGGCACAACAGCAAGTTGGCCGGCTTGAGGCACAGAATTTCTCATCGAAGTTCGAGCTTTTCGATCTGAACGGCTATGAATCAGCAAGCCAGGGCCCTTCAGTCCCTTCGCTGGGTGTCAAAAGCCGCGATTTGCATGGTAAACTCGATCGTGCCAACGTCCAAGTCGGTTCCACCTGAGCGTGGACACGATTGAGTTACCATACAAATCGCAGTTTTTGACACATAGCGAAGATGCTGAAGCGTCTCCTCTTGCTGATTCATAGCCGATTGTAACGTACTGATTGTAGAACTCGAACTCTCGGCTTGATCTTGGCCAACTTGCTGTTGTGCCATATATGGAAGTTGGTTCCACCTGACGTCACGCACGTGATAAGTTTTACCAGGCTCCCCCTCTTTTCTCGCGTGCAGTTGAAAAGATCGGGGCGCCTGGGGACGAGGCTACAAATCTCCCACGGTAGCACGTCGACGCGTCACGAGAATGAGCTCCGCCCCTTTTGGGTACGGCCAATAGCGTCTAGCCAGCCGCTACGCCGAGTTCCTGAATAAGCTGCATTGCTTAGCTACTATTACTCGAGTGATAGTGAAGACGGTAACTCGAACTTCTCCGGCGATATAAATCAATCGGTAAGATGATCCCCGGCCGCGATGAATCTGGGTAAAAATAATAATAATTATTTATAGCTAATTTTGTGTTGCGCGAGGGAGCCTCTCTTCCATGTCTTCGTGAAGAACTGAGCTACAGGACATACCCCTACCCCACCCACGGTAGTCTATATTTGTGATAAACTAATTATATAGCTACATTATATCAAATTATTGACTGAGGCCAAGCAAAATTGATTATTAGTTTCTCATCCCATGTTCAGGAATTTCCCCAGGCGGGAGGGTGGCTCAGTTTTTTTGTCATGAATATCATTAAATGTCATCATGAATTTCATTAAAAAATGGGCGAGTCTATGATGTAATGCCTTGTGCAGATAGTTTTAATGATATTCATGAATTAAAATGTGGTCAGGCAGAGGAAAAACTAGAGGCGGGCGGGGATGAGAAACTAATATTCAATTTTATTTGGCCTGATAGCTATAATTTATACACTGCCAGAGGGAGCTGATATTTTTAATAACTAGGATCTCGTTATTTGATTAAACTTGTTTCGTACTTTTCAGTGGCTGAGTTTGGGTTTGGATTTCATACTCAGACATGAACAGAATGTATACAAAGTAGCACTACACTGATGATTTCATTCAATAGGAAATGTGTAAATTTTCTACACATTTAATTCATTCAAGTTAGCAAACTTGCATGAATTATTCTGCCCTATGCTCTGACAAACAAGTGTAGGAAATGTCACATTTCGGTAAACACTGCACTATCAGAAGGAAATCTTAATTTTGATCTAGTGTTGAGTATGGCTAATCGAATGATATATATATGGACTGCCTGCACCAGGAATATTTAAAGAGTGCCATGGCCCAGCATGGTCTATAGGTGTCATTTATAACTTGACTGTCTATTGCTGAGATGACATGTACAATGTGCAAGTTATCAGATCAGAAAAAAACTTAGCTAGCTACCCTAAATTAAACCACGGCTTTCTGTGAGATTTATAATAATATTATTATAATTGAATTTTGTGTTTTGTGTGGGTAGGTGTGCACTGACAGATGTTCATGTTTGTAGGGCCGTGGTCATGCCATCCCATCCACAATGGTTTGGTTTCCCATGACGGGCTGACCAATAGCCTGTAACCACTGACATGTAGCTACATTCTGGTCATGGTTGAGGTTCCCGATACCTATCAAGTTACACATGAGTACACTGATAGTGGTGGCCGAAAATCACATACCGTTGTTTTCCTCTTTCTCAGCTATCGTACCCTCGTTATCTCAGTGTGACCTTATTAGGCTTATATGGGGTGTGTGTTATGATAACCGTCACGCATGATTATGTAAACTACATTCATGCATATATGAATATGACATATGCATGACCTGTGTAGTATATAGCTAATATCTAACCATGCATACTTTATTATTGATGTACATGTTATCCTGTGTGTGTGCACGTGTGCATGCGCATGTGGTACAGTAATCGAATTGATGATCCTATCATCGCCATGCGTTATTATCATGGATAAAAATTACCAGATCTTGAGATCTATAGGCATAAGGCCAGCCTAAAGCCGAAGTGGAGGTGAGTCAAGGATCGAATGGTCCGAGGCTACGTAACAGTGAAAGGATGAACAAATACGTTTTCGGTGTATCATAATTATAGCTATACAGAGAACTGACTCAGAGCTTTCTTGATTTGCAAGAAGTTTCAAGTTGAGGAGTGGATGGGCGGGGTATGCATGGCACTGGATCTTCTTTCTCATATATTACAACATGCTTTCACATTTTTATATATATAGCATGCTCGTAGAGTTTCCCATGCAGCATAGGCTTGTGCCAAAGGTTCTGATAAAATTAATGGGGTGGATCATCAGCACAATAGGGGGATTATAGTATGACCATCCGGTCCCCAAGTCTAGATCTGATATATAGCTATATAGTGCCATCAGGTTATCATTATGACTGGTGACTAACAATTCTAGGTTTGCTGTGACACTGAGATATGCCATATTGGAGCATTGGAGAGTGGAGAGCCCGCATTGGGTCTTCATGGTGTGCCCTGGGCCGCCCATTCAAGATGAGGTCACCATTTAGAGGAAAGACTCGTAGGGGTTTGACGCTGAGTCAAGGAGTAGCAACACTCATTCTATTGATAATGTCAATTGGAGTCAATCTTGGGCTGCGCACTTTGGTAGCAAGGGGACATCACCTCCCACTATTAAGTGAGTGGTATGCATAGTCAACACAATTTTTAGCTTGCCACAATGTCGGCATTTGAGTGGTGTACACATTTTTTGCAGATTTTTGCAAAGGTGGTACCGTCCCTGACAGAATGTATTTGATCAATCTTGGCTTGGTTCTCACCCCGATCCTTCAGATTACCTCTGTTCTGGTCTACCAATTATTATCCATGGCCATCAGAAGATCAAAAGCTGGAATCGATGGTGATTTATCAGAGAGCCTCTCCTTCAGAACTTGCTTTGCTTACTACTCGATCTTCCTGATGCTGAAAATGATCAATTCGTCAATGCGCATGCATCCAGACCACTGGCTGATCCTCTCAGGTAGCTATCTATAGCTGCATGTGGGGAATGCTCTGCATGTTTGAATGTATATACGTAACATACATACACTTAATACATGATGTAGTTTGTATAATAATGAACCCTTGACCACATCCCCAGTGGCTGCATAGTTCTAATGGTGCATGTGGTAAAGGTCGTCAATACACACATCGATGCCGGGGCCTCAATCGCAGAGATGGAGTCTAAGATCAACTTTCGACTTCGAGTTTCGATGCTTCAATCAAAGGAGATGAACTCGACAGCACAGTACAGCTTCCGAACTTCAGATCGGTCGTGGCATGACGCGTGCTATAAATAGCGCAAGGCTAGCTTTATTTATCCACAGGATTACGTCAGCCAAGAGAACGCGTGAAGTTCGGCTGGCATTACTTGTCGGAGAAAGTAGCACTCGGCTTTTAATGTATTCGCTGGATATGTATGTAAGTTAATATACGATTCTGTGGATTTTCAGGTCTCAGAAGTGTTCTGTAAAGGCTCTGAATTTTAGCGCTATGACGACATAGGTTACATCATAATTACAACATAATTACCTTATAACCGCAAAAAAGTAAATTTATACTGGGGATGTAATAATAATTTTTATATATAGTACAATAATAATATTATACATTATGCATATTATAGTACTACTATGTATGCATGACTCCTTAAAATCTTCACATCTATAATAGCTAGTAATAAGTATAGTTATTATGCATGCAGTCATACAGACAGTGGACTGTCTGATATCTTTGAGTATTCTATGGAAAGCCCTGGTCAATAAGCAGGACCTGGTGGAGAAGCTGCATTATGTTGATACTGAAGTAGAAGTTGTGATGATGACCAAGCTCCAGGGGACATGGGTGTTGGCAGTGGCAAAAGCGGTGCTGGATGTTGCGTTATCAGTAGCTGCATCTGTCATCTTATCTTTACTACTGATATCTGGAGATGTTGAGGAGAACCCTGGACCTGTTGGAGGTATGTATATATAGTATTATTTCAAACTCAAACTTTCAAGGATCATTGTAGAACTATATGATTATTACTGCTAACTTGCTGTTATATTTCTGCAGACCTTGATTACAAGAGTATTGACGACAGTCAAATATTAAGTGAGTGATTTGAAGCTGCAATAATAAAAATTATAGTAATACCGTTATATAATATTATATAGATGAAGATGATTTGACTGATATCATGGAAGAAGTATTGGATATTAAATCAATGTGCTTTGCCCTTGGTCGATCCTTGAGATTACGAAATGAAAACGTAGAAGCTATTTGTAAAAAATATCCCAATGAATCTGATCATGAGCGAGCACTTAATGATGTGTTGCTTCTATGGCTTAAAAAAGAGTACAATGTAGAGAGATTCGGTCCACCCACATGGCGGATGCTGGTGGAAGCCGTCAACAAAAGGAGTGGTGGAAATAATTATGAGCTGGCCAAACAAATTGCATTGAATCATCCAGCAGGTAGTATATATATATGGCTGATTACTTGGATTGTACAAAGTGTGTACCTGCATGCTATAAATAATTTTATACAACTCTTGTTTCATGCATGGAACACTTTGTACTGCCATCCTATTTTATGTGCAACAATAATACTATGATTTTGATGTATATAGCAGGAACTTCAACTGCATCCCCGCAGGAGGAAATTAAGCAAAAAGCATGTGACACTGAAGGTGAGCATATTGAAACAGTACTTACATGCAAGACATTATCATGAGCCAGACCATAATTTGGCCTACAGAATCGGATGCAGCTACAGATGTCCTCAGTATTAACAATATAAAAGAAGTGCTTGATGAGATGTGGGACTATCGTGCCAGATGGAAGTTTATTGGAATCCAGTTAGACGTTGACACCGGTACACTTGATGCAATTGAGAAAGACTGCAAAACGGTTGATGACTGCCTTTTAAGGATGATTAAGGACTGGCTCAGAAACAGTCCAAGACCAATATTGACTCGAGA
The DNA here is from genome assembly GCA_963930775.1 of Cliona cf. orientalis. NCBI lineage: Eukaryota > Metazoa > Porifera > Demospongiae > Clionaida > Clionaidae > Cliona > Cliona cf. orientalis. The sequence continues at coordinate 848,312 of OZ005693.1, read as the reverse complement.
AAGTATCAGAGTAGCCCTTCGATCTAAGCATGTCTCAAATGCAGCAGGTATTATTGTATACAAGCAAAGTATAATATTGCAATAATATTATTATTATTGTGAGCTATTATGAGTGCATGGTAATGCTAAGCTCACTGTCATGATGGTGAATATAGCTTAGCAAGATGAAATTTATGTTTAATACCCTGTTTGCTATTTATAACTGTAGCTGCTAATACGAAGTCCGAAGTCACAGATAACAAGTTAGAAGAGTTTACTGCATACTTGAAATCACTCTACAAAGCCAAGACTCAAGCTAGCTATAGTGGCCATGACCACTGGCCTCCTTCGGTAACTGATAAAGTGTTTAGTTTGGCAATGATCATGCCGAAACAAGTGCAGCGTAGAAATATTGACGATCATTTCATACGTGAGACTATTACGGGCAAGATTGATGATATTCTACAAAGGAAGGTTCCCATCACACTTAAACAAATCTTTGAAAAAACTGAACAAAAGAAAATATTGATTGAGGGAGCCCCAGGATGTGGGAAAAGTACTCTCTCTCTGCACATTTGCCATGAGTGGGTAGCTGGTCGATTATTGAAAGGATATAGTCAAGTCATACTCAGTCTGGTGAAATTACGTGAAGAAGTAGTTCAAAATGCCAAGAGCATAGCTGATTTGTTACCAAAACGCGACGGAACAATGGGGCAAAATGTAGAGAAAGATATAACTGCTTGTGATGGAGAAGGAGTTCTCTTCATATTTGATGGCTGGGATGAGCTACCAGAGAAAGCACCAGGCCATTCTATCATCATAGACATACTAGAACACAATAAACTACATAAAAGCTCTGTGGTCATCACATCTCGCCCCATCTTGTCAATGAAACTTCATGAGCTTATTAAAACTCGAATTGAAATCTTGGGATTCACAAAAGCTGAACTGCAGAAGTACTTTACTGGATGCCTGGGAGATGATCAAGCTAAGGTCAAGCAACTGCAGCAAAGAATCAAAGAAAACCCAGTTGTAGAAGGCAGCTGCTACTTGCCTTTGAATGCCAGCATCCTGGTCCACCTTTTCAAGTGTGATGGTGTACTTCCACATACTCAATTTGGCATTTTCTCTGCACTTACCTATAACTGCATATTTCGGCATCTGAAAAAGAAGAAGGAGCAACTTGATATACCTGGAATAAAGTCACTGGATAAGCTCCCAACTGCTATTCAGAGTCAGTTTGAACGTCTTTGTGAGATGGCATACAAGGGAGTGATAGAAAACCACATAACCTTTGACCTTGAATGCAGTTTCAACACTCTTGGTTTACTTCAGGGAGTAGAAAGCTTTGCTAGTGGAATGCCATCACACTCCTACAATTTCCTCCATCTCTCCATACAGGAACTGTTGGCGGCCATTCACATGGCTACCAAGATGGATCCGAATGAGCAGGTGGCACAGTTCAAGGAACTCTTTGGTCGGGCTCGCTTTAGCGCTGTGTTCCAGTTTTATGCCGCCAAAACTAAACTTAAAACACAAGGAATGGATGAAATCGTTATCCGAGTTGTACAGAAGTGCACGGAAGAAAGGAAAGCGACAGTATTAACACCTCATTCTGTTAGCAACTCTGATCTGGATTCAGGTGGCTCCAGCTTGGGCCACAAATCCCAACCGCTTCTTCTCTCATTGCTACACTGTCTCTTTGAAGCTCAAGATGAGACTCTGTGTCAGCTGGTAGCCAAGGAACTCAAAGGGGAGCTGAGAGGTCTGCGGGAGATCAGCCTCAGTCCAGCAGATTGTCTGTCCGTGGGCTACTTTCTCACCCATTGTAAACAATTTAAAGTGCACCTAGCAGGCTGTTCCATGGGTACTGATGGGTGCAAGGCTTTATTCAGGAAGGATAAAAGATATGACCTTGAATATCTTGAGTACGTGAATTTGTGGCCATAGTCTATGATCTGGCGAACTAGACTCTCCTCTATGTATATGCATGCACGCGCAAAATTGCGGAGGGTCTAACTAGCTCGCCAGAAATTGTTTGTGCATGTGCATAGTTGGGTGGGGCTACCTGATGTTTGCCAATCAAATTTGATGTCACGTACATGGTGGGAAGTTTAATTTCTGGCAGCTGCACGTTTGTTTTATTTTGCAAGTAAAAAGTGAAAGTAGTTGGTGCAGCTCAAGTTCTGTGTCGTAATAGACGTGACACTGTACTGAAATGAGAGGCTCGATGATATAATGGTATGTATATAATTGTTTTGCCAGGTTGTATTAAACATTTTGAGCGCGAATCTATTTAATATTGTTTGACAACTACCGTTCTTTTAGCTGTTTATTCATTAATATCTATGAATAGCCACAAATGTCCCACTTGGGCACCTTTAGTTCACAGGCTGGTGTAATTCTAGCCTAGCCTTGTGCCCAGGCCCTTTTAGGGGGAGGGGAGGAATTCTAGCCTCGTACCCAGGCCCTTTACTGAAACAGCCTTAGGCTTGTCACCTTCAGAGCCTACTGTAAAAATTGCCTATTGATACCGTACATACGTAACCTTCACGGGAAGGTGTATGGCAAGCCAAGTGTAACAATATTGAAATGTACATTGTCAGCAAGTAGCCTGCCATCCAAAGCAAGCTAGTCTGGCAAGCCGGACTGCTCCCACCACAGCGTTTAGTTCTTTCCGCGCGTTCATCCTGAAAGAATTGAACACTGCGGTGGGAGCAGTCTGGTATCGAGACTAAAAGCTAGCAGATGAACAAGCGTTTTTAAATTTAAAAGTATCCTCTACAAACCAGCTCTGCCTTTTAAACCAACAGCTTCGGGCTTCTTTTTGAAACCGCCATAGCCAAAGGCAACAGCTAGCCATCGGCTAAATGCAGCTGCTGCCAAGCCGTGTTAATTAACTTTAATAACATCCGGTAATTAATGTGGTTGCCATGACAACATTGAATTTTACCACCACTTGTACCTTGCCCGATACAATAACATTAATCACTATTACTCACTATTGTTACCATGGTGATAAGATTAAAATTCCTTTATATTACTTGTCATTAACAATAACAACATTAACTAGAGCTCTGTAGAGCACATACCCCGCGCGCACATTGCGCAATCTATAGATTTACTATCGGTGCATGGCTATAATTTTGTGAACTTGAGAGAAATAATGGAAAATTATGCTGCTTAGTTGTCCCAGTGACACTTGAAACAGTGCTCTCTGCACCCAGATCTAGCCCGGACTAGGAAGACATGAACTTGTACCTAAATTTTGTTGTGATAACAGTATAGCTATCTTACATAGTGATTGGTTCCATGGGGCTTCAGATTTCAGTCACTATAGACGTCACGAGCATTATTTAGAACATTAGAACATCGACGATCTTTACCAGTCATACGCTTATTAGTTATGCGCATGAGCAGAAAGCACAATGTAATGGCATGCATTATGCATTGCTGGGCACTGCCGATAGGCGTGGCTATGGCGGCCAACAAAAAAGCACTATTTGTGACGCTCGTAGACCTTATCCCTCGATTTGACGCACACTGAAGCCAATTTTTCGCCGAATTCGATTGATTCGTTGTGCTTACGAGTCGCTTAGACGCCTATATCCCGAGATATGGCGATTTTTGTGCTAACGACAACGACGATAACAACGACGACACGACCGATTACTTTACCCCTTGCGCATGCGCGCGGGGTAATAAATACCTAGACTTAATGCTAGTTACCTACTATTATAATTAACAACTAGAGAGTAGCTACAATAATGTTGTCTACTTACTAGACTAGCTAGGTGAGTTAGTGTGTCATGGCAGTCGGTGTCTTCAACCCTCTCTCCTTCCACTCACAGCCTCTACAACAACTCCATCAGCGATGAAGGAGCCAAGGCCCTGTCCAACGCCATCAAGACAATGGCTAATCTTAAGACGTTGCAGTAAGTTGATGTAGCTAAAATAATGTTGTCTACTTACTAGACTAGCTAGGTGAGTTAGTGTGTCATGGCGGGCGGCCTCTCCTTCCACTCACAGCCTCACTGAGAACTCCATCAGCGATGAAGGAGCCAAGGCCCTGTCCGACGCCATCAAGACAATGGCTAATCTTAAGGAGTTGTAGTAAGTTGACCTAGCTACAATAATGTTGTCTACTTACTAGACTAGCTAGGTGAGTTAGTGTGTCATGGCGGTTAGTGTCTTCCTCTCTCCTTCCACACACAGCCTCAGCTACAACTCCATCGGCGATGAAGGAGCTAAGGCCCTGTCCGACGCCATCAAGACAATGGCTAATCTTAAGGAGTTGTAGTAAGTTGACCTAGCTACAATAATGATGTCTACTTACTAGACTAGCTAGGTGAGTTAGTGTGTCATGGCGGCCGGTGTCTTCCTCTCTCCTTCCACTCACAGCCTCAATGGCAACTCCATCGGCGATGAAGGAGCCAAGGTCCTGTCCGACGCCATCAAGACAATGGCTAATCTTAAGGAGTTGTAGTAAGTTGACCTAGCTACAATAATGTTGTCTACTTACTAGACTAGCTAGGTGAGTTAGTGTGTCATGGCGGTCGGTGTCTTCCTCTCTCCTTCCACTCACAGCCTCAATGGCAACTCCATCGGCGATGAAGGAGCCAAGGTCCTGTCCGACGCCATCAAGACAATGGCTAATCTTAAGGAGTTAAAGTAAGTTGACCTAGCTACAATAATGTTATCTACTTACTAGACTAGCTAGGTGAGTTAGTGTGTCATGGCGGTTGGTGTCTTCCTCTCTTCCTCCACTCACAGACTCAGTGGCAACTCCATTGGCGATGAAGGAGCCAAGGCCCTGTCCGACGCCATCAAGACAATGGCTAATCTTAAGGAGTTGAAGTAAGTTGACCTAGCTACAATAATGTTGTCTACTTACTAGACTAGCTAGGTGAGTTAGTGTGTCATGGCAGTCGGTGTCTTCCTCTCTCCTTCCACTCACAGCCTCAGCTACAACTCCATCGGCGATGAAGGAGCCAAGGCCCTGTCCGATGCCATCAAGACAATGGCTAATCTTCAGCGGTTGATGTAAGTTGACCTAGCTACAATAATGTTGTCTACTTACTAGACTAGCTAGGTGTGTTAGTGTATCATGGCGGTCGGCTTCTCCTTCCACCCATAGCCTTTGGGACAACGACGCCATTACCGACGAAGGAAGAAGAGTTCTTGAAGAAGCTGCTAAAGAGAAAGGCCTAGCATTAGAGTAAGTCCACAACTGTTGTTTTCATGTACAGTAGAACATTTCCTGACCTAGCCACGCACAAGTACACTACGCTGTCTCTCTCAGCTACTCACTATCATCAGTTGGTGACGAGCTACAAGCGTGGAGCTCGGCAAGTGGCCTGCATCTTCACGAGAGCCGCCATAGCTTCTTTTATCCTCCCGCTCGCACGGCCGCGCACAAGTAGTGTACACTGTCTCATGTAGTTTCTCACTAGTCTCTGGTGTAGTAGCACATTCTGTGTAGCCGACTGTAAGGGAGAGAGCGCTTCTTTTCGAGCGATGGGAGCCATCTTTGTCTGCGGCACCTGCTTCTTTGCCTCTGGCAGTGTACGGCTAGTTCATTGTCAAGTACCTTGTAATTTTTTTTCTGTGTTTCATAGTTTCTTTTTAATGATATCAACAACGTAGAACCTTCACCAGTGGTTCTTAATTTAGTAGCTACTACCTCACTGACCGTAGCTATAACTAGCTAGCTACGTTACAGCTGCACGCTTAGCTTGTTGACAATTAGCATAACTTCCGCATTTTTGTGGCTGGTTGTAGACTGTATGTGTACATGTACTCTTCTGTAGCTATGGTATATACCTGGGACTGCTAATCCCTTCTAAAAGGGACTACCCCAGACGGGTGGTAAACCAATTCCAAGTGTTCTTACAGACAATTTTGGTTGCATTTGGGTGTTTGGGGGGGGGGGGGATGGTGGTGGATTGTTCCTTATACATAATAATATGGTCTACCATTGCTAGCCAGCTCCATTAGGTGCCAACTGTCCCGGAACGTCCGGGACAGTCCCGAAATTGGAGGCCTTGTCCCGTGTCCTGCACGGAACTTGCTTTTTGGCTTAAATGTTCCCGGAATTTCTATCTGACTGAGCTGATTAACAACAAGTATAAAAACAATTGAATAAAATTGAAGAATGAAGTAGGGATGGCAGGATCAAAAAGTACACAAACAAGAGATAATCGCATCTCTACTATACATCCCTACGCTTGCTTTTTGAGGGGTGCAAAAATAACCATGGCCAGTAATAATGTGATTGAATTAAAAACTGATTAACCTCGGACCATCGTGACAACTAGGGAACAACCTGCACGAAACATAGCTACCGCACTCAACAAACACGTCAACATTATTAATATATAATAGTACACAATAGTCGAGAAAAGCAAGCGTAGGAATGTATAGCAGATGCAATTATCTCTTGTTTGTGTACTTTTTGATCCTGCCACCCCTACTTCATTCTTTAATTTTATTCAATTGTTTTTATACTTGTTTCTGTTCTTTTTTATTGCACTTAGTGTAATTTATCAATGCCATCTTTAATACATGGTTTGCTCTCAACTTCTGATTAAGTGGAAGATGGGAGGTGCGCAAAATTCTTTGCCATGCCCCTCATTAACTTGCGTTCATAATAATATGGCTGTGTCTACAGTCCCGGCACCAGTACCGGAAATTTTGCGCTTTGAGTACCAGCAGCTAAGCCTGCCAAAAAACTTAGAAATTTTTCGAAGTGAGAAAAAGAAAAAAAATTCATAGATCAAGCGGGATTCGAACTCATGACCACCGTACCACCAGCCCAAGCCCTAGTCCGCTCAGCCACCCAGCTCGCCGCTGCTGGATGCCGTTTTTTGCCAAATTTATACACCTTGCCACTATAATACTAACCCTTGTCACCAACTGTAGCCGAAACCCAAACCCCTTGTAAGCAACCGATTATCGGAACCCAAACCCCCGCTACTAGCCTCATTAGCCGTCGTGCACTCAGTATTATAATATAGCTATAGATCCCAGCCCCCGAAGGGGGCTGGGATCTATAGCTATATAATACACTGCCGGTACTCCAAGCACTAAATCTTGGGTACCGATGCCAGTGTCGCAGTATGATTGGACCCCCCGCTACGGGACCCCGGGTCCAATAGTACTAGGATGATTGGACCCCCCTCTGTCCAATGATCCTAGGATCCGTGGACCCCTCCCTGGAAGAATGGAACCCCATTCGAATCGAAGTTCACATACTAGCCCTGGCCTCGATCTCCTTCCCAACCTATTAAATAATACTTAGAGACTGAGTCCAAAGTCTCTACATGTTTTAAGAGACTAAAGGCCCGAGCATGGATAGTAGAAAGGGTATAATACTGTTTTACCCTTTCTACTATCTATGGCCCGAGGCTGTAGCATCCCGACCACAGTGAGGGTGCTACTAAGGGCCTGAGAACTGGTAGAGACCTCTGAGTGACCAATCAGATCACAGTAACTATTTGTCACAAGTATATATATAATATTATTATTATTCTAAATAAATAGCTAGTGATATTAGTCTTAGACTAGTGAGTCATTTCAACTTTTGCTTTGATTTTCTCCATAATCTCATTGAATTTCTTTCGTGTAGGTTGATAGCCTCGTACCCAGGCCTTCCTCAAAGGGCCTGGGTACAAGGCTAGTAGGTTGATAGCTATTGCGGCTTTGGATCCAATCCAGCACCTCTGCTAAGCATAGATAGCTAGATAGATAGATTTTTATGTCACGCATCAGAATGCATCAAGCCAGACAAGCAATAGTTAGCTATTATGATATTGCCATCTTTAGATAACCGTTCTGGATATGTACCACTTTCTAGATAGGTAAAGAGCTCGTCATACTCATCCATTTTGTGTGACAGTAACAAGCAAGCAGCCTGACTAATAGCAACGCACAGGTTCACGTGCGTGCGAGCTTGGAGAGGGGGGGGGGGGGGTCATTCTATCCATAGGGGGGTCCATTCAAGCCTCGTTACGAATGGACCAGGGGTCCAAATATCCTTGGGGCTTTGGACCCCGGGGTCCATGTATCCGGGGGGTCCAACTATACTCCGGGACTCTAGACACAGCATAATAATATTATGACGATAAACAGGATGACAAAGAAGGCTGCTTTAGGCAGCCCAAGTAGTAATGAGACTTTTCCACTTAGGGAGAAAACTGACAGCAGCTAGCTACCCGGCATAATTTTATGATCTGCCATGCCTCGAGCCTTGTGCCTTCGTATGATGGTATGATATCTATAATTATTATGATCGATTCAGTGTAGCACTAGCGCTGCAAGCGCTAGCAAGTAACTCGCCTATGCCTAGCGCCTTACTGCTCCTCGAGCCTTGAACCTTCATATCCATGATTGGTCCCAGGGGCGGATGCAGGGTATTGTCATAGATCATATAGACTACGTAACCGGGATTGGAAACTGCTCACGTGAGCAATAGAGTCCACTGGTGCAATCCGTGTCGCACGGAAAACCACAAAAATGCACAAAAATAGCGAAAAAATCACAAAAAATGGCCAAAAATCACACATTTTTCTAATACTTTTGACAATAGCTACTAAATAGAAATACTTACAACCTTATAACTTAGCTATCCTCGTGGACAAGGGCTTCTTCTAACTATTTATAGTGACGAGAAGTTCCTTGGTTCAGTATCTGAGGTGTTCTAGTCCCAACAACGAGGCGACTTCAAAATGGCGTCTTTTTTTGTGCTTCTGACTGTTTCTGGCTCAGCGGTAGCAGTATATTCTCCCGAAATTGTGGCTATCCTAGTGCAGAGGCACCATATTTTGACGTAGAACTTCAGTTTTTGGTAGCTGCTGCCACGGGACTCGAGATACAGGTCCAAAAGTTGTTTTGTACAGCGTCCTATGGGGCAAGTATGGGCGAAGGCGACTGAAATAGCAGTGAACAACTTCGTACCCCGAAAAGACTGCCGTAGATAGTTGCGCTCTTCAAAAATTTTTGCTAGTAGTATTCTCCCATCATAGAGCTTTACTTTCGTTGCCTCCACTTAGCTACAGCACTAACACAGGCTGCAGTAGAGCCATGTTCAGCTGCCTCGGTCTAGGGGACACGGAGTGCCCGCCATGGATTGCATTAACTCTATTGCTCACGTGAGCAGTTTCCAATCCCGGGTACGTAGTCTATATGATCTATGGTATTGTGAAGGGGGGTGAACTATCCCGCAGCTGTTTTCAAACCCTTCCATACAAAACCCTATACCAAAACCAAACCCCGCCCCTTCACGTGACCAATTTTAGCCGGTTTGACCAATCAGAAGCGACCTTAGTCTCGTACCCAGCCCCCAAATCCCCGCGCGGGGAAGGGTCTGGTGACATTGGAACGATTTCTTGGTTGTACAGGCGCGTGATTTCATGCCAATATTATGCAATCAATCACGTGCCAGTCCCACGTTGCTACGCAATGCAATGCACAATCAAAGAACTGCGTTCTCATTGGCTTGCGCTAAACCGCCAGCTGACATTGCACGATCGTTGCTGAGCGACCAGATGCAAGGTCACATGAAAATCGTGGAGCTGCAATCTGATTGGCTTTCGCAAAAGTAAGAATGCTGAGCTTGCAAGAACCAAGAAAGCGCTCAAATGTCACCAGACCCTCTTCCTCCTTTTTTGGGGGTGGGGTCTGGGGACGAGACTAAAGCGACCTTTGAAATGAGCTGCGGTATTATACAGGGGGGTTAATTTTCGTCGACCACGCCCACTTTTGTGTTGGCCACGCCCCTTTTCGATCACGCTTGCCGCTGAACCGTGCAGCCGCTAGAAAGACGACGAAAGAACCTGTAAGTTTCCTGATTGTAGCTGTAGTAACAAGGCCAAGACTTCCAAAATAATGTAGTTTCACATCAAGAATCACTGATACAGTCGATTTTTTTCACTGGAAGATATTATTACTCGTGGTAGGCTTGGGGTCAGGGGGGTTCGAACGAACCAAACGAACTACCCCTGGATCCGCCACTGGGTCCAGCACGCAATTGCACACGCTAGCGATGTAGCTACGAGTAAAATTTAATAGCTAGCTTGCCTAGGCCGCCTAGGGTCAGGCGCTGTCATATGACTTCACCATGGCAACATGTTCCGAGCATGTGCATTATATCACAAAATGGCGTATCAGACACACCCATTCGATAATGCGACGTATACACCCACTATTACGTACGGTTGTCGAGATAATGCCAAACTAGCGTGCCACTGCACTGCGCGCTACAAAATAGAGTGGATTTATATGAGAACTAAGGTGAGAGGTCCAGACAGTCTTGAGCTAGCCCTGGAAATGAGAAAGTTATACACTAAAAAGAAAGAAAGAAAGAAAGAAAGAAAGATAATTTGAGAAATGGCCATTTTTTTGAACATCTGGTTCTGGTATGTACAATTGATTTGATGAATGATCTTGGTCTTGTTAGATAGATAATTTGCTGGAGATTCTGATTTTCATACTTAGAAATCTCACAAAATTACCTATTTTGAGATATTTGGATATTTATAATGTATTACATATAGTAAATCTGGGCCATCCCTACTTATAGAGTCTCAGACCGACTCTACGATTATAGCTTACCAATTGCACTTGTAAACGGCTGAGCAACCTTCAAAACTGCTAGTAAATCGCTATAAAATCTCTCTATAGTGGATTGATTGTTGACTTGTGCCAAATAGCTGGCTTGGGGGTGGAGTCAACCATTAATGATTAGTGGCACTAAGGTCACATTCTTGGGTTTAATTAGTCCTAGTGGGTGTGGTATGGGTGTGGAGTGGGTGTGTTTGGGGCATGGTCCTTGTGTCCCTGATGTCCACCAAAAAAAGTTGGCACCTATGCAGCCCCTCCAAGCACTGGCGTAGTTAAGTACACAAATAGAAAAGATGTGGTCATGTCTATGACATTGTACAAATAGTTTTGTTTCAGTACATAATTATGGTAATACCGTATAGCGGGAAATTTTCGAGGGAGAAAACTTTCGCGGATCGGTAGGAAAAGAGCATTTCGCGGAGAAAACTTTCGCGGAATGCAAAAACTGATCGGATAATGGGTGTGGCATGCCTAGAATTTCGTGGAGAAAACTTTCGCGGATGGCTGAAAAATCGCGAAATTCGTGAAAGTTTTCTCCCTCGAAAGTTTCCCGCTATACGGTATTTACGGGTATGTGATGTGTGCATTTAATTTGCAGTGTTTAAAGATCAGTAATCTGAAAGTAGAAAACGACAGTACTGTTCACTGATTACAGTAGAGACTAATAGAGACGATAAAAAATTAATGTTATCTTGTTTGTATTGATCACGATTGATTTGTTGACCTATTTCTTGTGTTATTTTTATCAAAGCACTGACATTACATTTCCTGTTTTGTTGTTGTGTGAATAATAATAATATATTATTTATAATGTATGCACTTGCAATAAATTGTCAATAACAAGTTTTTTTCCTTCAACTGTGCATATTTCCTGCAGATAGTGTGGGCTTAAAGCATGCAAGACTTGATATGGACGAGTGGTGAATTCATGAAGTGGGCCAGTGTGAATTTAGCGCAGAGATACCAATTACACAATATTATGGAAGTGGTCATCACAGTCAAAAGTATAATTATTATGCTTACTAGTACTATAGATGGCATTATTTTAACTTGTGCCTGTGACGACCACTACCATAATTATTATTTACATCCCGAGTCGATCCCAATCCGCAAAAAAGAATTCGGCCTCGCGATGAGGTAATTAATGACGAAGTGATGATGAAATGATGATGAAAGTTATGATGAAATTATGATGAAATTGGGGTGAAGACTGCTTCAAAATGTTTAGCTCGCATGAAAGGTTGTTGGGACCCAGAATTCGAACCTAGTGTAGAAGAGATCGTGAACTATCGATTGATATATATCATATAAGGCAATTTTCTAAGTTCGCTTTCTTTGGTAAGTTCGCACTCGACGGGGGGATTTCCCTATTCAGTTTAGCACATGGCAGTGGAGGTCACGTCTGGGTCAACCGGCTCAAGCCGCATGCCCTAATATTATTATATATGGAGCATGCGCAGTTTGTCGATGTGTCCTAGTTCGAATTATGGCGGCGTACAGACAGCGCGGTGCAATACTTATGAGGGACTCGGGATGTAGTCTTAAGTTGTTCATGATATTGTAATTTCTCGTTTGCCACAATGACAAAGGAGGCATCAAAATGAAATCCACACCATTGGCAGTTGAGGAGATATGGCTGTTTTTTGAACATTATAAATAATTATTTTTTCTGCCACACGTGTGTACCAATAGGGCCGGGGGCAGTTACAATAAATTTTGTTATGACATAAGGGACAGACATAATATAATATTGCATTAATTGCATGAGAAAAAGGATCTGGTGACGTGGCTGGAGTATTGATGCATGCAGCTGTGATGTGGGCAGGGTACGTGGATGCTCTAAGCTAGATAGTATTATTATTACAGAGCTGAGAGGACATTAATTTTTTTTGTGTTCCCCATTGCTGTAGGCACACAAAGCACTGCACTGATAGGGAGGGTGGGTCGTCCCTTGACCGTTCTCACCCATTCAAAACTTGACTTGGCTATACACATGTGGCTGTGTTGCCATGGTGATAGTGAGTATAGATTAGATGACCAGTGGCTTCGTGGCAAGTGCGTGTCAACAAAATAACTTGTAGCCTTGCATGAACAGCCAGCCGGGCTCATTCCCATTCCACCTAAATACAAGGCACTGCTGCTAAATCATGTAAATAATCAGGCCAGGTAGCTAAGTGTTTTTCTCTCTCTCGGACATTAAATTCTTGTGTAATTGTTTTCTTGGCAGGTGCTGGGACCAAGATTTTGCTCACAACTGAGTATTTAATATAATAACTTGCAGCTGCCCCTGTGTTGAACTACATCTAAGAAGCCATAGCACACACACATCGATTCAGCCAGCCCTCAATCGCTGAGCTGGCAGCTACAACCACACTATAGCTCAATGCAGGGAATCATAGTATAGTGTACATGTACAGTATTAACATAGTTGCCAACCTTGTAAGAAACCGATGTGGGACGTGGACAGATGAGCTAACACGTGAGAAATTTTGGGGCCACGCCCATTTTTGCATTGCCACACCCACTATTTCGACAATATCCGTGACTACACACAAAATCCACCTACCACGCCCACTAAATCTCGAGATATATACACGGACAAAAACAGGGTTGTATATACAAGGTTAGGCTTATGCCACACCTCTTTTGTGCATTATACGTAGTGATGTACTATGATGTCAGCAGAGGGGGAATTTGGGACAAGAGGGGACGTATCCAATATTTTCGGGACTGTCCCGCCAGTTTCGGGACAGTTGGTAACTATGAGTTAGTCATCAACTCAGTTTAAGCCAAGCCAATAGCTCCATACACACGACACTTCACTTCAATCTTAATTACTCTTGAATAAAAATTAATGTATTTAATGTTGGTGGAAGTGTTTTTGTACTTTGAATGGTATAATAATTACTACTTATGTTGGTCCTTACCAGGCGTGATAATTATACAGAAGCATAATTATAGGAAGACATGATTTTTTTGGGTGGGGGAGGGGGGTGCTATAAGCAAAAAAGAATACAGGGTGGTACCTGCCCCCCCCCCCCTTCCTCCGGAGACTGATATAATGTAGTAATAATTATTATTCAGCAACTGCTGATTAAGACTAGCTGTGTGAAGGTCATTTGTCTCATACAAATCATCCCTTGTTATTCACACATCAAAATTTGTCTTTAAGAGATAATTATAGGACAAGATTAGTTAATTAATTATTAGTTAACAAGCCAACTACTGCATAACAGATTTTTACAGGCGGGAATTCAAGAAAATGGTTGGATCGTGACTTCAATGTGACTATACCATGATGGGGGAAAAAGAATGACTGTACCATGATTGGGGGGGGGGGGGGGTGAAAATCCTAACTACACCACTATAGAATTAATTTTGCTTAGAAAACAGCAGATTGAATCATCTTGAACATGTACAGGCTCATGTTTAATTCATTGTAACATTATAATAATATTATTATAGCAAGCAGAGCTTTTATCTAATTATGCATAATTATACACCACAAGCATGGGCCGGAGACAAAACTCAATTAAAAATTTAATATCCCTGCTACAATTCATGCTAAACCGCTCACCATCATCCTCGCCAAAGCCATGACACTGTAGAATATAATGTGCGGCCACCATACCACGCAAGCCGGGTTATTATTAATTAATCATTACTACTAATAGTATCCATTTACCGTTATATCAGACTATCAGCATCCATTTACATTCATTAGTAGCTGCGTCTAACGTGTCAACATACCCGACACAGAAGACCAACAAGAACACTACAGCAGAAGACTTACAGCAGTTGGAATGCATACTATAATATCATTAAGATACTGCTATTCTACTGAGAGAGAGAGAGATATATATAGTGGGTGGATTGAGTTACAGACTAACAGCTGACATTAATCGAATTAGTTTTATGTAACTAGGCATTAATAGTGTAAAAGAAGAAAGAAACGCAGTAGGCCTTACTTGGCGAGGATGACGTAATCGTGTTATTGGGAGATGGGGGATTGGGTTACTGGTCGACTGACACCCAAGCCAAGCCAAGCCAGGCCAGGACAGGTCACATGACAGGTCGCATGACACGATAGACAGACTGTGTGGGAAAAGCTGAGACTATAGCGTAGCATTCTTGATGGAAAAGTTAGACACTTAAAGCAGACAATTTTGTTAGTCCAAAGCGTGACCATGAATTATTTAATTACACCGCATGATGGAGAACATAGACTATAGCTATCGATCGGTGGAAGGATAGATTTCTCACTGAAAAGAGAATGGATTAATAATTAGACACTACATTACACATTATAATTATGGCACAGTCGTAAGTTACATTTTATTACAGCATCATGGGAATAGAATGTAATAATTGTGAATAATAATTGCTACGCTTGAGAATAGACAGACAGATGATAAAATTTAATACCAGATCAGAAGGAAAAATAATTCATACTAATTGAGAGCAGCTGCCAGGATGAAGAAAAAGGTAAGTGCATGCCATGGGAATGGACTAGACAAATATTTTAGCGAAATAGGGTGTGGTTTAGTAGCTAAATGGGTGTGGTTTGGAGTAGAGGAAGTATCATACATATCAATGGTATCTCCCGAGTCATCAGTTGTCAAGAATATCACTAAACTGCCTCTCCCACTGAGAGAGGTCTCCTTCGTAGATCTCAGAGACTATTGCTAGCACCTCTCGCTTATCAAGCTCCACCTGGGCACGAGGTCCCCAGCTGTAGCGAACAAGATAGCTCTCACCTGCAGCTGTGCGTTCACGATCAAGATACCTGAGGGAAGGAGAGAGAGAGAGAGAGAGAGAGAGAGAGAGAGAGAGTGAGAGAGATCAAGGGATCTGTGGTGACTTGATTTGATCTAATAATGGACCTCATAATTATTAATCACAACTTCAGTCTAAACAATCGTAAATAATTCTCACAAACACCACCACCACCGACATAGTGACCAATTATTGTCCCAGCCGACCATAAACTGGAAGTGGCCTTTGAATTCTATTGACATTTCCTATGGTTGGCTTATGTAGGGGTTTACTCCTTAGCTTGTTCATGACGATGAACTCACATTTGGTCGACAAAATCTTTTGTTATGAGTCTCTTTACGTCACCAAATGTGGAGTGTGAGCTACAATGAGTGAGTGTGTGTGTGTGTATGACGTGTGGCAGGAGGAAGAGGGAACAGATGATCAATTAAAAACTGAAACTGTTCACTAGTCTTAATAAGTAAAACAGGAAATAGTACATAAAATTAATAATTGTATGGGTGGGCGTACAATATACAGTCCCCGGCTCGAGTGAAATAATGGAAGGGAGGGCCTGGGGACAAGGCTAGTGAAACATTATAGTTATGCCGTGTTGTTATTTCCTTCTGTGATGTTTCCTCGTTTCATCATGATGAGAGAGAGAATGACACAGAGAAGGCCCATCTGAGCTTTCTCCTGCTTGGGACTGTGTGCACATGTGTGTATTTATGTTTGTAATCGCCTAGCAACAAAAATTTTAAATTATTGGCTACGGGATGAGTGTAGACGCTCGATCATGGTGTCTCTGAGCGTGGTGGTGGAGGATATTCTACTCACCATGATATTCACCATTCCAGTGTTGGTCACAGCTGCAGCACAAGGCTGCGTGTTTTTTTGGTACCTTCTCTTTCCAGTTCCTCATGACCCGCTGGCTCATCATGGCCATATTGTGCGTCGACCGATTCAGCACGGTCCGGTTCCCATTCTCCTACAAGAAGTACAGCAAGAAAATCCTATCAGTCCTGATATTTCTGGCATGGCTGATCCCACTCGTTTTATTCCTCCCCGTCCTCTCATAATCAGGCTTCGGTATCACTGAATGGACTACTCTACCTTCCTTGATAATGTACTTAATAATGTCACTATGGCAACCAAACTGATACATCAAAATTTATGCTCCCACCTGCAAAAAGATGGACACACCCCACTGATGGCGAGTAGTAATTAAATTAATGCACTATTGGCAGGAATTAAATCAATTTGGTGATTGGTCCCAAATCGCTATTGCAATACTGGCAGATTCAATTTGGCAGTTTGGTCACAGGATCACCATTCATACATACACAAGTGTCAGTTGCAAAATTGCCAAAGTTTTCCAACTCTAAGTCCCCATTATACCTCTCCTAGCCCTGTAGCCTGACATGTCAACATCCCTCATTGTGTACTATGGCCGGCCAGATCCATCCAACTCCACAAATCTTGCTCAGTAAATGGAATGTAATTGGCATACCTGATAATAACAAAGACAGCAGCTGTTTCCATAATTAGTCACAAACCACTATCAGATTTGAATTACAGGTACATGTACAATAATATTATTATTATGATGACCAGTTACATGCCACTGCCTTTGGGGCCTTGATCATTATTGATGAGATATAATTAGCATACCAGACAATACAGTACTACTAGGTACATGTACAATTATTGACAATTGTTATGCATGTATGCACTCACTTGTTTGCGTTGATGATGATCATGTCAGCCCATTTCCCCTCCTCCAAGGAGCCATAGTCCTCAGAGAGACCGAGGGCAGCCGCTGCATTGATGGTGGCAGCTGCCAGCGCCTCAGGCATACTCATGTGCTGGTTGACACAGGCGAGGTGCATCACCATTGGCTACATCGTTTGGGGGTGGGGGAGGGTGTGGGGAGAAGGGATGAAAGAAGAGATGTGCTTAAAATTAATGGCTGAATAATTCTTATAACCATGTGCATACGCAGCATTGCTATGTGAATAAATAAGGTGATCACCCTGCCATGATATTAGCTACTGTTGTCACTTGAACTCCACTATCACCAGCAATCACAAACTATTATTAGGGCTATAGAGATGTAGAGTAGATGAGATCAACGATTAACTCAAATTAAGAATTATTCGGATTGCAGGTGTCCATTAGATTCTCCCTGTCATGTATACAAAGGTATAATAATATTATTATGGAAGTAACTGTTTTATTCTAAAACAGGATACCATTATCACCAGGATTATTACTACAAAAGTTTGATGTCATTATTAAGATGGGCTATGATCATCTCCTTTTAAAGAGTACATGTATATGGCACAATACCGTATAGCTGGAAAATTTGGCGGGGAATTAAATTTGGCAGTTTGGTGGTCTATATTATAACCGCCAAATTAAAATTTGCCAAAATTTCCTACTTGCATATATACATATGGCGATCCCGTACCGAACCGCCAAATTTAAATCCGCCAATATTCTTGTAATAGCGATTTTGGGCTCAACCGCCAAATTTAATTCCCACCAATATTTCCAGCTATACGATATTATATTTAATCTCTCTTACCATGGCCATGCAGTAGGCACTGGGATTGAAATCACTGCCAAGAGCAACTGCAACTCCTGCATGAATATATTGATACAACAGTGGTGCATTACATCATCATTAAGCATCACTCTCAATACATGAAAATGGACATTACATCATCATAAATATTAATAGTGTGACAGCCAACCTTTCTCAATCATTCTCCGAGCAGGGGGTGGGTGGAGCCTGAGTATGTATGCGGTGGTTGGCAACAGAATGCCCACCACTCCAGCCTGGGCCATGGCCTCTATCCCCGCCTCACTAACATTCTCCAGGTGGCTGACAGCATGGGCCCCCAGCTCTGCACCAAGCTATAGTATGCAAGGAATATTATGTGACCAAATTTAATGCGAAAATCAGCAAAGCATTATCTCATATCATTTTGATGCTATACCACGAACCATCATATTCTAGACTGATGATGACCAGAATTTGTCATCTCACTCACCTCTCCTGAGTTCATTGGGTGGAGCTCGTCGCCATGGAAATTGACCTTCCACCCCGCCTCCTGCCCCGCCCTCAGGATCCTCCGAGAGGCATCTGTGTCAAACACTCCCTTCTCACAAAACACGTCAATGTTGTCAATGGAGAGAGAACCAGAGCTACAGAGATCCTTCAATGCTGGGATCTGAACATCAATGATATTCTGAGTGGCCACTTCAGCCATGCTGCCCCTATGGAAATAAGAAGTTTAAAACATAATATCATAGATAGGTACGGCCTTATACAGTATCAGTGAAGGAATATAATTATTAGTTGTCTAGCCTACATCCTACAGGATGAGCAGTACAAGCCAATAGAATACAGCTGCCAGCCATTAACACAGTACAATTATGTACAAGTGTAATACTACTTTGCATGCATAATAATTATATCCCCTCACTTAGGCCAAGCAAAATTGATTATTAGTTTCTCATCCTATGTTCAGGAATTTCCCCAGGCGGGAGGGTGGCTTTTTATTTTATTTTTTGTCATGAATATCATTAAATGTCATCATGAATTTCATTAAAAAATGGGCGAGTCTGTGACGTAATGCCTTGTGCATTTTTTAATGATAGTTTTAATGATATTCATGAATTAAAATGTGGTCAGGCGGAGGAAAAACTATAGGCGGGCGGGGATGAGAAACTAATATTCAATTTTATTTGGCCTTAGGCACAGCGTGAGCTCCACAGTATATTGTTGATACTGAAATTGGGTGCTTTCTCTTTGCCTTCTCAATCACCTCTAGCATCTTGTACTCATTCTCAAAGTCGAGCCCATAGCCGCTCTTAGCCTCGACCAGAGTGGTCCCACAGCGTAGCATGGCTGAGAGTCGCTCAGAGAGGGAGCTATAGAGCTGGTCAACGCTAGCCTGGTGAACACAGTCCACTGTGAAGTGGATGCCTCCTCCCTTGGCATGAATGTCCATGTATGTGGCACCTGATAGCTATGTATATCAGAGGAGGGTATGGGATAAGTTTGATATTAAAAATATACCCCATTAGATTCTGCCAATGCCTCACATCATTTTGGGGAAAGTTAATAGGCATGTGGAGAATCATTTTTCAAAAGAATCTGTTGATTATTTAACTATTATGGAAAGGGTATGCTCCTAATTAATTAACCAATTAACTCCTTACCTTCATTGCAAACTTGTGCACCCTGTCCCCCACCCAGACGGGGTGTGTGTGTGTGCGTCGACCAGACCTGGTATGACGCTCATCCCTGATGCATCAATACATCGCTCAAATGAGCACCCATCCATTCTAGAGTCCACCTCATGGTCTGGACCAATGGCTGCTATCCTTCCCTCTCTGTCCACAGCTATGCTCAGCCCACTGGCCACGCCCACCTCCTCAAGCTGGATGTCGAGGATGGCCAGGTTCTGCATGGATGTTCCCTTTAGCGCCTTCTCTCTGCCAGAGCAGACCAACACCAGCTGGGAGGCATTCCTGATGCGAAGAAGGTGACTAGCCATCACTGCCTGTGTACTGGATTCAGGCACTACAGTCGATTTCGCTAGCGTTTGAACATGCGTGTGCGTATGCGTGTGCGCGTGCGCACGTCAACAGTCCGAAATAGCGCGGGCGCACGCATGCATGTATGTACCATGCATGTTTCTTCTACTACATGCATGCAAAGGTGCTAGCTAGATGAGCAGTTTTAGTGGATTTGGCGGGCTCGGACTCTCGTTTATTGTTGTGTGTCCTGGACAGCCGATAATGGCAGAGATCTGGAGTGCTTACAATTCTTGCGCTGGGGCAAGCCATGTCTCTATTGGTAACGGAGACGGCCATAGCCAAACAGCATCTAAAGAAGTGGTGGTAGCGGTAACTGGCAAGGATCAGTCAACTGCTCGATCTAGCCAGGTACGTTAACAACTTTAAAATTTAGTCTACCTAGGTTGTTTCTGTCATCCCTGAGCTGCTATTAAATATGCCTATGACACTACAGTCGAGTTTAATGAGTGTGCTATCGCGATTAGCTTAATTAAACGGGACTCCCCCCGCTCTTCACAGTGTTGGTACGTAGTCTTTGTGTAATAATGCACATGTGTGCATGTACACTTATGAAGGTAGTATCATGTGTATTAGCCTCATCTGCAGGCCCCTCTCAACCAAACCTGGTGCACAACGACTGTACATGGGCCTATTTGTATATAATACCACTCTATAAGCTATATATGTGGACAATTATACAGAAAATCTACATGTATAGGTTAATTTAATTTGTACAAGTGCAGTTATGTACTAGGCCCTTTTCCCCATGTTGGGAGGGGTATGGGGACAAGGCTATGTATGTATGGGTAACATATGCATTAACTGAGTCATGATGCACACATAATAGGGTTCTCACAATGCTAATGAAGTGATGGTGATACCCGAGTTTGAGTACTTTTTGAAGGTAGTTAACCCATCCAAAATGAGCGAATTTGTTAACCTACGTTTGGGTACTTGGAAGCAATGCAAGACGCTCTTAGCCCTTAGATGTTTGCTTGAAGAAAAAACCTGCTTGCCATCTGAAGTAAAAATTAACAAGCCAAACTTTCAAATTGTCGAGATTGGGTATATTGAACCAGGACACGGCCTGAGAGGGCGAAAAGTTTGGCTGTACGCTGATGCAGACTTAAAAGGAATGTATGATAAGCTCACTGGGAAGAAGTCGATTCAACTGTGGTGCTACACGCATGTTACAGCCACCAAAAGCCAGAAGGAAACCTCTAAGGATATGTCAGCAAGTTCAGAAGGCCAAAAATCGGATGTAGATGCCGTGTATGAACAGCTACGGGAGAAGCATTCATCGTATGACGAGGAGCGTCTCAGAATGTGGGCCCACTTAGTCCAAATGAGCAAGCATACCTCACTAGATGAGCCACCTGACAAGCCCTATTTCCGTGGACGCAAAAGGCCTAACAACGAGCAGGGTGCTTCTGGTTGCACCAAAACACGTGTTGTCTCAAGCTCACCAGGGAGGAAAGTATCCATGCGGACGGAGCTGATTGATCAACTAGAGAAATGGAATCAGCTACGTACGTCTGGTGTGATTGATGAAAATGAGTATCAAGAGCTCAGGAAAACGATAATTACAGACATTAAAGAGCTGTAACAGTGTTAAAGAATCATTAAAATTAACATTGATTTTCAATTAACAAGTATACTGTAATGTTAATAAATTCCACTGTGTGAGATCCACCCATTGCATTGTTCCACAGAGATGTAATCAAAGGCAGACTTTAGTAAAGGGATTGGGTTTGGCATTGCTTGCAAAATGTCATCATGGTCCTTAAGATAGTACTTGATTGCACTGAACAGCTCCTCCACAGGGTTTAAATCAGGGCTGTACGGTGGAAGAAACATTACCAGTATACCTGCCTGGCTTAGCAATTCAAGTGCACCGCTCACATGATGCACACTGCAGTTGTCTAGGACCAATACTGATCGTGCAGATATTCCATCAAAAGGTATATAACATTTCAGAAATGAGACTTCCTCTGAGGTAGTCTAAGAATCTCTCACCATTCAGGGTACCATAAAATACTTCCGTGGCTAAAATTCCATCTGTGCACATGGCTGTGATAGCAGACACTCTATTACCCCTGTGTAAAAAACGATGATACACCGGACGTTCCCCTCTCAAGGAGTACCCATGTTTCCGAATATGATCTCGTCGGTCACATCCAGTTTCATCTAACCACACAAGTTGGTTTGTGTGGAAAAATTGCATATCAGCCATAAACTTAGCTCTGGTGATTGCTGATCTTTGCAAAGCAACCTGTTGGATTTTCTTACGGGTTAAACCATGCTTGCGGAGAATACGACACACTGTTGGTGAAGAAATCCGTGTACCGGTAACATCAGCAATATTTTGGCAAATTTCTCCCAAATATAGGCCAGGATTATCCAGAATCAAGCCAACAAGTATTAATTCCTCATTGGAAGACAGTTTTCTAGTAGAGGTTCTGTCTGGATGTTTTGGATCCACCTCGCCAGTTTCTTTAAACAGACGAAATATATTATGTACTGTACCAAGTGACACATTCAAATTTCTCGCTACTTCTCTAAAAGTCAAGCCCATGCCTATCTTCTGCCATATCATTCTGTGGCGAAGGTCAACAGAATAAGGCGCTTTTCTTCCAGGTTCCGCGGACATTTTTTTGAATTCTGAGCATGCGTATTGCAGCCAGCTAGTGAATATGTGTAGTACTATGTGGGGCGGGGCGTTACGCACGCGCACGCACGCAATCACGCATGTTCAAACGCAAGCAAAATTGACTGTACGGCGAATGCGTCAGTAGCACCATAGATATCCGGTAGCACGTCACAAGAATGAGCTCCGCCCCCTTTGGCACGGCCTTGCGCCCATTAAAACAGTGTCATGAGCGTCTAGCCAGCCGGCACCTTCGGGTTCCTGAATAAGCTGCATTGCTTAGCTACTATTACTCGAGTGATAGTGAAGACGGTAACTCGAACTTCTCCGGCGATATAAATCAATCGGTAAGATGATCCCCGTGATGAATCTGGGTAATAATAATTAGCTAATTTTGTGTCAGTGCGCGAGAGAGCCTCGTTATTGACTGATAGCTAGCGTTTTATATCTACACTGCCAGAAGGGAGCTAGGATCTTGTTATTTGATTCATGATAATATTAAACTTATTTCGTACTTTTCAGTGGCTGAATATTATTTGGGTTTGGATTTCATACTCAGACTTGAACGGAATGTATACAAAGGAGCACTACACTGATGAAAATAATATTATATTATAATGGGGATTTCATGCAAATAGGAAATGTATAGGATAGGGCAAGTTCTCTCAGGCTACACATTTAATTAGCAAAAATTCTGCCCTATCCTCTGACAAACAAGTGTCACATAGGAAATGTCACATTTCGGTAAACACTGCCACTATATCAGAAAGAAATCTTAATTGTAGAGTATAGCTAATCGAATGATATGGACTGCCTATATTTAATAAGCGTGCCATGGCCCAGCATGGTTTGGGTGTCATTTATAAGTTGACTGTCTATTGCTGAGATGTGTGTACAAGGTGCAAGTTATCAGATCAGAAAAAAACTTTAGCTAGCTACCCTAAATTAAACCACGGCTTTCTATGAGATTTATAATATTATTATTATAATTGAATTTGTGTTTTGTGTGGGTAGGTATGCACTGACAGATGTTGCCGTTTGTAGGGTACTACCCCGTGGTCATGCCATCCCATCCACAATGGCTTGCATGGTTTCCCATGACGGGCTGACCAATAGCCTGTAACCACTGACAAGTACGTACATTCTGGTCATGGTTGAGGTTCCAGATACCTATCAAGTTACACATGAGTATACTACACTGATAGTGGTGGCTAAAAATCACATACCGTCGTTTTCCTCCTTCTTGGCTATCCTATCCTTGTTATCTCAGTGTGTTATGATAACCATCAGCATGATTATGTAAACTACATTCATGCATTAATAAAAAATATACAAGTATAAAAAACAATTAAATAAAATTGAAGGATGAAGTAGGGCTGGCAGTGCCAAAAAGTACACAAACAAGGTTTGTAGGGATAATGTATCACATTCACTATACATCCCTACGCTTGCTTTTCTCGATAATTAACGTCATACACTCCCGATTCAGTATGTAAAGTGTCGCTATAATAATTATTATTTTGATATTAATCCATGTATTGATTTTCCACTCCTGCATGCATGTGCCCCATCATTATACTAAGATTATAGTTGTCCGTGCGTCCGTGCGTCCGTCCCAGCGCGCGGGAGGTGACCGGAAGTGATTTGACCCGAGCTAAAAATTTTTCTTTCTGGGCATCACTGGACTTGGGACGATACAGCAGACAGCCCACTGATGGCGGCTGGCTATGGCCCAGCAGCCACTAAAGTGAGCTGCTTAAAAAAACCGGCAGGAGAGTATTAGACTGAACTGTACACTTACATATGGCGGCCTGGAGAATGCGAAAGAGTGACATTCTTGAGTCGATGTTGCCCATAGGTGCTTTCCAGAGGGAGGCGATTCTATTCTAAGCGTCTTTTCTTGGGACCCCTTGCGAGCGAAGCTGCAAGACAAGTAATGAATGCTTTAGCAAGGTGATTGACAAAGTCACATGATTAGGCAGGATGTGCACGTGCGCTAGATTGCTCTCTGCGCATGCGCACAAATACGTAGGTAAAGGTCGTCGACCACACATGCACAATAATAGTAGGAGTGAGCGAGCGAAGCGAGCTCACTCCTTGTATATAATATGTGTGTGCACGGCTACTCAAAAAGCAAGCGTAGAGATGTACAGTGAGTGTGATACGTTATCCCTACAAACCTTGTTTGTGTACTTTTTGGCACTGCCATCCCTACTTCATCCTTCAATTTTATTTAATTGCTTTTTATACTTGTTACTGTTCTTTTTTTAGTGCCCCCAGGGTATTTCATACATGATAGTCATTAATTTTCATCAATGCCACCTAGCTAACTAATCTCGTGGAGACAGAGGCTGGGCATGAGACTCACCACGGTGCATGACCAGATATTAGGCCACTGTAACTTAAATACTTGTTTCCCGTCCTCTCCTATGCCTGGAGAGCATGCGGGCGGGCATTCATTATTCATTATGTATGAATATCATTATGTAACCACTAAACCTTGCCCACTTCCTGTGGTTTACAAGGAGCATGACTAGCTGGCTTGCTGTAGCAATGCATAATGAATTTTGAGGCAGCTACAAAATAAACATGCGGGCGGGTGACGGGAAACAAGGAATCAAGTTACAGTGGCCTTATGGCTTGCCTATTCATCATTATAAAATGCATGGAACCAGCTTCTGGACCTAGCTATATCCAACTGTGCTCTAACAATAATGTATTATTACAATATTATACGGAATTAAGCAGGTACATCACTGATTCAGCATATCTGTGCGATCCTAGCCTTTGAGTCAGGTAGCTATGGTACCCCAAACACACCGTGAGTTCAAACTTGAATACTCCTGTAAGTTCAAATCCCAGGCCGTCTTTTGATAGCTAGCTAGGACGTCTTCTTTTGCATTACACACTATTGAACACGCATCAGTGGGGTTCTTGAGACAACTCGGGTAACCAGTGACCTGCGATTGAAGCCACGCCCCTCGTTATCTCGATCCTGAAGCTGGCTAGATCGGCAAACTTGAAAGATTAGAAGGCTGTTTAGAACCAAGTAGCGACGAAAACCTTCCATTTCGGGAGCGTATTTTATAGGCCAGTAAGTGTACTGTTGGTAATAGTCGATAGTTCACTGAGCTGATCAACTGAGCGCTTGAGCAGGTCCTGGATCAATTGTGGATGCGCCGGCGCATGCGCGCCACTGACATAGGTCACATGACTTCACCATGGCAATACTTTATGAGCATGCGCATTATGTGACAAAATGGCTAATCAGACACACCCACTCGCAAAATGCCCTGTACACACCCACAATTAAATCGCTGTCCTGATAACACAAAACGAGCGTGCCACAGACGTGCGCGCTCCAAAATGGTGTGGATTTACACTCGAACTAAGGTGAGCGGTCATGGTAGTCTTGAGTTAGCCCAAGAAAACAGAAAGAAAGAAAGAAAGAAAGAAAGAAAGAAAGAAGAAAGAATGAGAAAAGGCTATTTTTTTGAACATCTGGTTCTGGCATATACAATTGAGTTGATGAATGGTGTTGGTCTTGTTAGATCGATAATTTGCTGTAGATTCTGATTTTGACACTTAGAAATCTCACAGAGATACCTGTTTTGAGATATTTGGATGTTTGTAATGTATTATATATATGGAGTATCCGTGCCATCCCTACTTATAGAGTCTACCGACTCTATGATATAGCTATACATATGCATGCATGACCTGTGATATCTACCCATGCATACTTTATTTTTGATGTACATATACTTGTTATCCTGTGTGTGTGTGTGTGTGTGTGTGTGTGTGTGTGTGTGCGCATGCGGTACATGCAGTAATCAAATTGATGATTCTGTCATTGCCATGCATTATAAAAATTACCAGATCTTGAGATCTAGGCATATGGCCAGCCTAATTTAAGCTGAAGTGGAGGTGGTCCGAGGCTAACAGTGAAAGGATGAACCAATACGTTTTTTGGTATTGTCATAGCTGCAGAGAACTGAATCAGTGCTTTCTTGATTTGCAAGAAGTTTGAGAAGTGGACAGGCTGGGCGGGGTATGGCACTGGATCTTCGTTCTCGTATACTTCAACATGCTTTCACATTTAATTTTTACCAGTAGCTATAGCATGCTTGTATAGAGTTTCCCATGCAGCATAGGCTTGTGCCAAAGGTTCTGATAAAATTAAATTAAACGTGGTGGATCAAGAATAATCAGTATACAATAGTGAGGTTATATTAACCTGGGGACTGGATGGTCATATATACTATATTATAGTATATATATGACCGTCCGGTTCTCAGGTCTAGATCTGATATATAGTGCCATCAGGTTATCACTATGACTGATGACTAATTCTAGATTTGCTGTGACATTGAGAAATGCCATATTGGAGCATTGGAGAGTGGAGGGCTCGCATTGGGTCTTCATGGTGTGCCCTGGGCCACCCATTCAAGATGAGGTCACCATTTAGAGGAAAGACTACTCAAAGATCTTTGACACTGAGTCAAGGAGTAGCAACACTCTTACTATTGATAATGTCAATTGGAGTCAATATTGGGCTACGTACTTTAGTAGCAAGGGGACATCACCTCCCACTATTGAGTGAGTGTTATGCATGGTCAACATAGTTTTTATAGCTTGCCATAATGTCTGCATGCCTCGGTATTTCGGTGGTGTGTGCATTTTTTGCAGATTTTTGCAAAGGTGGTACCATCCCTGACAGAATGTATTTGATCAATCTTGGCTTTGTTCTCACCGTGATCCTTCAGATTACCTCTGCTCTCGTCTACCAATTATTATCCATAGCCATCAGAAGATCAAAAGCTGGAATCGATGGTGATTTATCAGAGAGCCTCTCCTTTAGAACTTGCTTTGCTTACTACTCAATCTTCCTGATGCTGAAAATGATTAATTCGTCACTGCATCCAGACCACTTGCTGATCCTCTCAGGTAGCTCTCTATAGCTGTGGGGAGTGCTCTGCATGTTTGAATTTATATACTCAACATACATACATGTACAAAACTAATGCCATTGTAACTTGTTTGTACTAATACAATGTCATAATGTAGTTTGTGTATGTATGCATGACTCCTTCATCTATAATAGCAGTAATAAATAAATTATTATGCATTCAGTCATACAGACAGTGGACTGTCTGATATCTTTGAGTGTTCTATGGAAAGCCCTGGCCAATAAGCAGGACCTGGTGGAGAAGCTGCATTACGTTGATACTGAAGTAAAAGTTGTGATTATGACCAATTGCAAGCTCCAGGGGACATGGGTGTTGGTAGTGGCAAAAGCGGTGCTGGATGTTGCATTATCAGTAGCTGCTTCTATCATCTTATCTCTACTGCTGATATCTGGAGATGTCGAGGAGAACCCTGGACCTGTTGGAGGTATAATTACAACAACACTATGTTACATTTGCTTGACAATAATATACAAAATAGCCAAATAATAATATATATATATACAAGGAGTGCACTCCTTTATCCCTGTGCGTGGCTATTATTAATATTGTGCATGTGTGCTCGACGACCTTTACCTACATGTTTGTGCGCATGCGCAGAGATAAAGCTACCACACGTGCACATCCTGCCTAATCATGTGACATCGTCAATCAGCTAGCTAAAGAATTCGTTACTTGTCTTGCAGCTTCGCTCGCAAGGGGTCCCAAGAGAAGGCGCTTAGAATAGAATCGCTTCCCTCTGAAGAGTACCTATGGGCAACATCGACTCCAGAATGTCACCCTTTTGCATTCTCCAGGCCGCCACATGTAAGCCTACAGTTCAGTCTAATTCTGCCCTGCCATTTTTTTGAAGTAGCTCACGTTAGTGGCTGCTGGGGCCATAGCCAGCCGTGTCAGTGGGCTGTCTGTTGTATCGCCCCAAGTCCAGTGACGCCGAAAAAGAAAACTTTTTAGCTCGGGTTGAATCGCTTCCGGTCACCTCCCGCTCGTACGCATGCACAGACAACTATAATCTTAGTATAATGATATACCATGCATAATGTTAACGTCTATTCACACAGATATTGATTTTGATTCCATTGATACAACGGAATTGAGTAAGTTATTAATAATTTATGCACCAACTGCATGATGTTGAGGAATTAATTTGCTCATCCTATATAGATGAAGATGATCTATCTACAATCATTGAGGAGATACTGCCCTTAGAATCAAGGTACTACAATCTTGGGCGATCACTGAATTTGAAAATAACGGACTTGCGAAAGATTCGTGATGAACATCCCAGTGATTCAGATGGTCTTGAAGATGTATTGCTCCTGTGGCTCAATCAAAAGTATGATAAGAAGAAACATGGTCCACCCACATGGCGGATGTTGGTGGAAGCTATCAGCAAAAAGAGCGGTGGAGATAGTCACGAGCTGGCCAAACAAATTGCTTTAAATCATTCAGCAGGTACTATAGGTACTACCAATATTTGGATAGCATCAAGTTTCCAGACATTGTGGAAATGTGGCTAAGTTAATATGATAGCCTATAATATTTTACCCTATATATAAAAGGTGTCATGAACTCACGACTTAGAATTGCTTTTCTTGTTCACAAATAGCTAGAGGGAGATTTATGCAGACACACAGGCCAAGGAAGTGACCATGCAGTCTTATTGCATTCCAGCTTCAAAAGTTGTAGAAATGTATATTAACTGATCAGATGCATCCCTATACAGTTTTTAAACCTGCTACAGTACTTTGAATGTACAGTGGTTAATATTAAATTTTTGATATACTGCTGTTCTATGCATATTAACATTTTTAGTGAGAAGTTTGACTGCATCCCTGCAGAAGGAAACTAAGCCAAAAACATGTAACACTGAAGGTAAGCATCTTGAAGCAGTATATATACTTAATAAGAGTCATTATAATGCCTATAGATAATTATAGTATATTATATAATATAGTTTGAACAATAGAATCGGATGCATGCATAATATTATGCAGATGTCCTCAATATTAACAACATAAAAGAAGTGCTTGATGAGATGTGGGACTATCGTGCCAGATGGAAGTCTATAGGTATCGAGTTGTGTGTGGACACTGGTACACTTGATGCAATCGAGAAAGACTGCAGAAAGGTTAATGACTGCCTTCAAGAAATGATTAAGCACTGGCTCAGAAACAGCTCAAGACCAACTAAAGAAATTATCAGAGTAGCTCTTCAATCTAAGCTTGTCTCAAATGCAGAAGGTATTATTATGCAAGCAAGCTTGATTAAAATAATAATTATTATAGTGATGAGTGCATGATGATGCTTAGCAATACGATAGTAATTTATGCCTGTTTACTACCCTGTATGCTCTTATAACTGTAGCTGATGATAGAAAGTCTGAAGTCACAGAATCTGATGACAAGTTAGAAGAGTTTACTGCATACTTGAAATCACTCTACAAAGCCAAGACTCAAGCTAGCTTCAGTGGCGATGACCACTGGCCTCCTCCGGTAACTGATAAAGTATTTAGTTTGGCAATGATCATGCCGGAACAAGTGCAGCGAAGAAATATTGATGATCAATTTATACATGAGACTATTACAGGCAAGATAGATGATATATTACGAAGAAAGGTTCCCATCACACTTGAACAAATCTTTGAAAAATCAGAACAAAAGAAAATATTGATTGAAGGAGCCCCAGGATGTGGGAAAAGTACCCTCTCTCTGCACATTTGCCATGAGTGGGTAGCTAATCAATTATTGAAAGAATACAGTCAAGTCATACTGGTGAAATTGCGTGAAGAAGTAGTTCAAAATGCCAAGAGCATAGCTGATTTGTTACCAAAACGAAACGGCACAATGGGACAAAATGCAGAGAAGGAGATAACTACTCGTGATGGAGAAGGTGTTCTCTTCATTTTTGATGGCTGGGATGAGCTACCAGAAAAAGCACCAGGCCATTCCATCATCAGAGACATACTAGACTGCAAACAGCTACACAAAAGCTCTGTGATCATCACATCTCGCCCCATCTCATCAATGAATCTTCATAAACTTGTTAACACTCGAATCGAAATCTTGGGATTCACAAAAATTGAACTGCAGAAGTACTTTACTGGATGCCTGGAAGATGATCATGGCAAGGTCAAGGAACTGCAGCAAAGAATCAAAGAAAACCCATTTGTAGAAGGCAGCTGCTACTTGCCTTTGAATGCCAGCATCCTGGTCCACCTTTTCAAGTGTGATGGTGTACTTCCACATACTCAATTTGGCATTTTTTCTGCACTTACCTGTAACTGCATATTTCGGCATCTGAAAAAAAAGAAGGAGCAACTTGATATACGTGGAATAAAGTCACTGGATAAGCTTCCAACTACCATTCAAAGTCAGTTCGAACATATTTGTGAGATAGCATACAAGGGAGTGATAGAAGACCATATAACCTTTGACCTTGAATACAGTTTCAACACTCTTGGTTTACTTCAGGGAGTAGAAAGCTTTGCTAGTGGAATGCCATCACACTCCTACAACTTCCTCCATCTCTCCATACAAGAACAGTTGGCGGCCATTCACATGGCTACCAAGATGGATCCGAGTGAGCAAGTGGCACAATTCAAGGAACTCTTTGGTCGGGCTCGCTTTAGTGCTGTATTCCAGTTTTATGCTGCCAAAACTAAACTTAAAGCACAAGGAATGGATGAAATCGTTATCTTAGCTGTACAGAAGTGTATGCGAGACAGTGCAGTAACAGAACTAACACCTCATTCTGGTACCAACTCTGATCTGGATTCAGGTGGCTCGAGTTTGGGCCACAAATCCCAACCGCTTCTTCTCTCATTGCTACACTGTCTCTTTGAAGCTCAAGATGAGACTCTGTGTCAGCTGGTAGCCAAGGAACTCAAAGGGGAGCTGCGAGGTCTAGAGGGGATCAGCCTCAGTCCAGCAGATTGTCTTTCCGTGGGCTACTTTCTCACCCATTGTAGACAATTCAAAGTGTACCTAGAAAGCTGTTCCATGGGTGATGATGGGTGCAGGGCTTTATTCAGGAAGGATAAACGATATGACCTTGAATATCTTGAGTACGTGAATTTGGTGCTAGTCTGGCCATAGGTTACTTGACTCTCCTCTATGCGCTCACGCAGAGGGTGTAGCTCGCTAGGCATTGCTCGTGCATGTGCAAAATTGGGTGGGGCTAGCTGGTGTTGGCCGGCCAATCAAATTTGATGTTACGTACGCGGTGGGAAGTTTAATTTCTGGCAGCTGCACGTTTACTGGCCTAAGTGTTTTATTACCCCGCGCGCATGCGCAAGGGGTAAAGCAATCGGTTTGTCTGTCTGTCGTTGTCGTTGTCGTTGTCGTTGTCGTCGTCGTCGGCACAAAAATCGCCATATCTCACCTTCTAGGCATCTGTGCGTGCTATAAGCACATTCAATCGATAGATATCGGTGAAAACTGGTCTATACGCGCTTCAAATTGCTCAAAAACGCTTTAATACTAGTGCTACAAATTCCGTTCAGCATGTCTGTGGTTTATCGACCACACCCACTCTATTGGCATAATTTGCTAACAACTAGAGTAGCTACAATAATGTTGTCTACTTACTAGACTAGCTAGGTAAGTTAGTGTATCATGGCGGTCAGTGTCTTCCTCCCTCCTGTCATGGCAGTCGGTGTCTTCCTCTCTCCTTCCACTCACAGCCTCAGTGCCAACTCCATCGGCGATGAAGGAGCCAAGGTCCTGTCCGACGCCATCAAGACAATGGCTAATCTTAAGGAGTTGATGTAAGTTGACCTAGCTACAATGTTGTCTACTTACTAGACTAGCTAGGTGAGTTAGTGTGTCATGGCGGTTGGTGTCTTCCTCTCTCCTTCCACTCACAGCCTCCACTTCAACTCCATCGGCGATGAAGGAGCCAAGGCCTTGTCCGACGCCATCAAGACAATGGCTAATCTTAAGCACTTAGAGTAAGTTGACCTAGCTACAATAATGTTGTCTACTTACTAGACTAGCCTAGCTAGGTGAGTTAGTGTGTCATGGCGGTCGGCCTCTCCTTGCACCCACAGCCTCTATGCCAACAACGCCATTACTGACAAAGGATGGAGAGTTGTTAGAGAAGCTGCTAAAGAGAAAGGCATATGGTTAGGGTAAGTCCACAACTGTTGTTTTCATGTACAGTAGAACATTTCCTGACCTAGCCACGCACAAGTACACTACGCTGTCTCTCTCAGCTACTCACTGATATCAGTCGGTGACGTGCTACAAGCGTAGAGCTTGGCGAGTGGCCTGCATCTTCCCGAGAGCCGCCATAGCTTCTTTTATCCTCCCGCTCGTACGGCCGCCATTTTGTCGACAAGCGGCTATGTCGAATTTTGAACATTGACCTAGCCGCGCACAAGTAGTGTAGCGTAAACGACAGATTATCGGCATGTATCAATTATCGGCACCCGCGTTTACGGCAAATTTTACGGGAAATTACAGATCCGTTTACGGTCCTGGAACAAAAACTAGCGCTATCTCTCGAAGGGAAGTAAACAGGACGTTTTAAGGCCAACAGCCGTTATGTAGGCGTGGCAACGGACCCATAGAGCCCAAGAAAGTGACCTTCGACCCCCAGTTTGCTAGCCGAATTTTGGGATCGAGTTTTTTTGCTATTTTGTTGTCTGGTAGTCTCCACTGAGTCTTGAAGTTACTATTTATGAGTTCTATAGCTTCAGGCTATTGCCAGAAGCTAGAGTTTAGCCTACAAAGTGTCAGACTAACGCCGATCATATCTAAGAGAAAATTTTGTGTATTTTTGGATGTAATTTTAGCTATTACGTAGCGAATGGAAAGATTCACTCTCTTTAAACGCTACTGTTAGTGGAGCACATTGAAAGGAACCTGTGGAATTTTTTTCAGAATTTTCCAAGTAAGTGGTAAGTGTCAAGATACACGAAAGCTTGCTGGTACCGATAATTGAGTATAGGCAGTACTATGGGGTGCCGATAATACGTACGGGGTGCCGATATCTGATTTTTTGATACCTTGGCTGTGCTGCCCATAGTTTCGCGAAGAACTGTATCTATAGCCTTGGATTTGCGGTATAGTATATTGAGTTAAAAACCTACCTTTTGGTGCAAGAACCATCATCATAGGTTGTTCTGCTGGTAAGTTATGCGCGGGGCAAATTTAGGTGCCGATAATTGGTACTTTACGCTACACTGTCTCATTTAGTTTCTCACTAGTCTCTGGTGTAGTAGCACATTCTGTGTAGCCGACTACAAGGGAGAGAGCGCTCTTTTTCGAGCGCTGGCGGCCATCTTTGCATATTTGTCTGCTTCTTTGCCTCTGGCAGTGTACGGCTAGTTCATTCTCAAGTACCTTGTAATTTTTTTCTGTGTTTCCTAGTTTCTTCTTATGCTGTGGCTAGAGTGCCGGGACCGGCACCCAGATATAAGGCTTAAAGAGCCGGCATAACTCACGTGATCTATAGGTAGCTAATAATAATATAGAACAAACTATTACTGAGCGATACACGGCAAGTGAGACTAGTAGCGGGGGGTTGGGTTTAGGTAATCGGTTGTTGACGAGGGGTTTGGGTTTCGGTGATCGGTTGTTGACAAGCTCGAGGGGTTTGGGTTTAGGTAATCGGTTGTTGACGAGGGTTAGTATTTTGGGTTTAAGGTGTATGAATTTGGCAAAAAACGGTAGCCAGCAGCGGCGAGCCGGGTGGCTGAGCGGACTAGGGCCTGGGCTGGTGGAGCAGTGGTCGTGGGTTCGAATCCCGCTTGATCTATGAACTTTTTTTTTCCCCCTACTCTCGAAATTTTCTAAATTTTTTGGCGGGCACTGGAACCGGCACTCCAACGGGAATATTTCCAGTACCGTTCCCGGCACTCTAGCCACAGCGTTCTTCTTAACGATGTCAACGACTTAGAACCTTCACCGCCGGCTCTCAATTCAGTAGCTACTACCTCACTGACTGTAGCTATAGCTAGCTAGCTGTGCTGCTCTGTCTAACTGCACGCTCAGCTTTTTTGATAATAATCGTTAATTAGGATAACTTCCGCACTTTTGTGGCTAGTTGTAGACTGGCATAGTGTGTACGTGTACATGTGCTCTTCTGTAGCTATGGTACCAATCCCTTCTACCCCAGACTACTATTCATGGGTGGTAAACTAATTACCCCGCGCGCATGCGCAAGGGGGTAAAGTAATCGGTCGTGTCGTTGTCGTCGTTGTCATTGTTGTTGTTAGCACAAAAATCGTCATATCTCAAGATATAGGCGTCTAAGCGACTCGTAAGCACAACGAATCAATCGAATTTGGCGAAAAACTGGCTTCAGTGTGCGTCAAATCGAGGGATACGGTCCACGAGCGTCACAAACAGTGCCTTTTTGTTGGCCACCGTAGCCACGCCTATCAACAGTGCCCACAATGCATATGCAAATCAATAATTATTGCTCATGCGCACAACTAAGTGGCCCAACGTATGACAGGCTTTGTGCTGCGCATAACATGGACTGGTAAAGGTCGTCAATAATGCTAGTGGCACACGTTTGGCTACCGTATCTGATCTAATTAAGGCGCCTCTCTAATGAACGCGCCACCTACGCTAGAGTCCTAATTTTCGGGCTCTATTTAAGCGCCATGTGGCCATGCTAATTATTTTTTTCAGGCGCGTTCTAATTAGAGCGGTGCCGGCATACTTACAGCTGATAATACCTCGATAGTACTGAATATCTCGTACGGAGTACTGGAAGCTATGTTCTCCACACTTTCGCTCTAATTACAACGCGCCTCTCTAAAAGATGCGCCACCTGGATCAGAACGTTAATTTCCGGGCTCTAATTGTGCGCCACCCAAGATCGGTAATTATTTTTTAGTGGCGCGTTAATTAGATCGGATACGGTAGTAGCTATTTGCAGGCTGGAATGCAGAGCCCCATCGAATCAGAATGTAAGATGCGAATATCTACCTAGTCTAGATCTGGTGCAGAGAGAGTTAGTGGTATTTTGGCTGATATCACCAAGAGTCCTATATTATACACCCAAGGGCTTAATATATGGGGGTCTATAAGCTCTTGATACAACCAAGCAGCAACAAAAGCAGATCTATAGATTGCGCAATGTGCGCGCGTGGTATGTGCTCTACAGAGCTCTAGTTCCAAGGGTTAGTATTCTTACAGATAATTTTTGGTTGCATTTGGATGTTTTGGGGAGGGGGGGGGGTGATGGGAGGAGTATGGGAGGGTGGATTGTTCCTTGTACATAATGTGGTCTAATAAGGGAAATGCACAGCATTGTGGGGCGAACCTGAGCGTGCAACAGTGATTTATGTTGCGCCATGCCCAACTATAAACTATGGGCTGCAGGATGCCGGCACGCTCGTAGCCTGGCCTCTCTCTTCCGCCGACTCTGTGGCTATTAAATTCTGTCTCTTACTCTTGGCTGCTGTTGAGCTGAGGCTCTGATTGACGATGAACTCTGTCTCGCTCTTGCCTCCTACCCTCTGAAGCCTCAGTTCTGAGCTTCTCGTTGGATTATGCTTTATTCAGTGTTCATAGCGATAGCCTAGCACACATGAATGTAAATTTGCAAGTCTAGGGGGTCTGGGGGCATGGTCCCCCAGGAAATTTTAGCACGATTCTGGTGCATTCTGAGCACATTGGTTGACCGTGATAGCTATTACAAATTTTCGAGATTTTGTTGGGCTGAAGTTCAACTGTTACACTCCAATTTAAAGCCTGTTCATCCAAAACACTTGAGACAGCAAATTATGTGTATAGAATCGAGGCTACATGCATAATAATATTATAATAATGTCCTAATACAAAACCAGTGTAAATCCTATTCAAGTGTGTGCAAATAAAATTTCTGGGCATAGGTAGTACATAATTTACTGGGTAGGCTGTGGGGGTGGGGGGGGGGGGAGGGGGGGAGGGGTGCTGAGCCCTCCTATATTTTGAACTGTTCAGCCCCACCAGCCCCCCTGGTTCTTATGCCAGTGTATAGTGTGTGTGTGTGTGTGTGTGTGTGTATGTGTGTACATGTACTTTTCTGTAGCTAAGTTTATGGTATCTGGGACTGCCAGACTATTGTTCATTGGTGGTAAACCAATTCCAAATGTTAGTATTCTTACAGACAATTTTGGTTGCATTCGGATGTTTTGGGGGGGGGGGGTGATGGGGGGGATTGTGGGAGGGTAGATTATTCCTTGTACACAACGTGGTCTACCATTGCTAGCCAGTCACCCTCCAAGCCCAAGCACCAGCATAGATAAGTACACAAATAGGAAAGGTCTGGTCATGTCTATGTACAATTAATTTTATTTCAGCACATAATTATGGCAACATTTACGGGTTTGTGATGTGTGCATTTAATTTGCAGCATTTTATAAAGTCTGAGAAATCTGAAAGTAGAAAATGAAGTACTGTTCACTGATATTACAGTAGAGACTAATAGAGACAATAAAGTTAATGTTGTCTTGTTTGTATTGATCATGATTGATTTATTGACCTATTTCTTTATCAAAGCACTGACATTACATTTCCTGTTTTGTTGTTGTGTGAATAATATTATAATGTATGTATTTGCAATAAATTATTGTCAATAACAAGTTTTTTTCCTTCAACAGTGCAAGTCACGGCATATTTCCTGCAGATAGCGTGGGTTCAAAGCATGATGGACGAGTGGTGAAGTGGGCCGGTATCATGATCACCTAGGATACAGGATGTGAATTTAGCACAGAGATACCAATTACACAATAATATTATGGTAGTGGTCGTCACAGTCAAAAGTATAATTATGCTGACTACATTATTTTAACTTTTGCCTGTGACGACCACTACCATAATTATTATGATATTGCCACAGTGATCAAGGAGGCATCAAAATAAAATCCAGACCATTAAGCAGCACAGCAAAAAAGGGTGGGCAATACGGCCCCGTTTTTTGCCCGTATTTCCCACAAAGACGGTACTCCGTACGGGAAATTTACGGCATTACTACGGGTACCGTCGACGCCCGTAATGGGAACAAACTACACGGGCGAGCTAGACGGGAACCGTCGATTTCCCCGTTTTACCCGTCGATTTTCCCGCTTTATACCGTGACTGCCCATCGATTTCTCCCAAAAGGCCCGTGGATCATACCGTACTTGCCTTCGCTGATACGGGTAGCAGTGGCGGATCCAGGATTTCTAAAAGGGGGGTTGTAGTACACTCTTGTGCGCGGAGCGCGCGCAAAATTTTAGAAGCCACGCCCACTTTAGGCAAAACCACGCCCATTTTGATTGCTTTTGAGACTAACTACCAGCCCTACCAGTCCAATCGATCCGTTTTCAAACGAATGTTCTTCTAAAGCATTCTAAGGTGAGCCATAGCAGCAGTTTTCTTAGTTCTATAGCCAGAAAGGGGGGGTTCCATTTAGCTTATCATCAGTACTTCTTAGTGTTGGATGCAGCCCAAAGGGGGGTACACTTGCACCCCCCTTACCCCCCGCTGGATCCGCCACTGGGTAGCGCGGTGCCACCGTATATACCCCACCTCTCTAGTTGCCATGAATATCATTATTTCATACAGCGCTAGCGCTATACGCACTCGCGCGCGGAATCACAATGAATATTGAATTCCAAAAAAATTGAGAGAAACATGGACAATTGACTCCAATTCACAAATACACAAGTGCATGTATAGTTTTAACAGCAAAAATAGTTATACCTAGTACCTCATGATGATAATTATCAATTAATGTTATTGAGTCACTGTTCTTTTCTTTAATCCTGCCACTCCATACATACACCTCCAGCAGTCGATACCGTTGAACAGCATGCATCAGCCGCTACATGAAGTCATACCTACAGACATTTGGTGTCATAGGATTATAACAGTGACAATAATATTATAATACCTGGATCAAGAGGCACCAGTCTTTAAAACTGAGCAGCAGGGAGCCACAGATGAGCGAGTTTAGGAGAATCAAACAAGTGCAACAACAATTTTCATGATAATAATAATACACAAACTTTACATGGCTCGACCACTGCAGCTGGCAGTACAAGTGTATCTAGAAAACAAATTATTTGGTGAATTGTATGACAGAATGCAATGGATGTTGTGTTTGTACCTTAAATGCCATTGAAATCAAGAGTAGTGGCTGGCACTGGCTGCATATTAATTTTGTAAGCTTCAGAGATGACTCCAGCTTGCATGTTGTAACCTTACATTGGTACAGCTGATACACAGGTATGTACAAACTCAGCAACTCACAATTAATTTTGATACATGATTGTATATGATGTACACCAGTTTGACCATCATCGCTGAAACTGAGCACAAGAAACCATGAGTGCATGCATAATATTGTTAGCATTTCTCTTACCCGGCAGATAGCGCAAGTACTAGTTCATTTGAATCCACTGCATGGATAGTAGCCAGTTGAGCAACTCTGAGGAGTGCTGATACATGTACATAGAATACCGGTAATATTATGATATTGTACAATGCATGTCTTACGGAAAAAGAGTGTGGCAATAATGTAGTTCCATCCTGTTATTCTCAGTTGCTAGCTGCAAAGAAACGAACGAACACTTTCTAAGAAAACTTAATACTATTAATTTGGTAAATCTTGCTGACAAGGGGGAGGTCTATGCAAAATGAGAGCTTACTTGTTGACTTCCTACACTTGATGACATGGCATAAATATAGTTTTGGTGCATATCATACACGGATACTGACAAGTACAAACCCATGAGTTCTAAATGACTTACCAGGTATTGAAGAATAATTGATTCTGAATGTTAAAATAACAATATAATAATATGTCACAAGTTAAGATGATACTAACAATGTTATAAATTACAATGCATCCTGACAGCAAAGATCCCTCTAACCTGTATGCTCAATGCTCAGCAGATTAGTACGTGTACACGCACACTCGACAAGTTTATTTTCTCACGCACACACGTAGGGACCCCTCGACTTGAGATGGGACATCTTATCGAGAAGCTGACGAAAGAATGGGACATCCTGACAGCAAAGATCCCTCTAACCTATATGCTCAATGCTCAGCAGATTAGTACATGTACACACACACTCGACAGATTTGTTTTCTCACGCACACACGTAGGGACCCCTCGACTTGAGATGGGACATCTTATCGAGAAGCTGACGAAAGGATGGGACATCCTGACAGCAAAGATCCCTCTAACCTATATGCTCAATGCTCAGCAGATTAGTACATGTACACACACACTCGACAAGTTTATTTTCTCACGCACACACGTAGGGACCCCTCGACTTGAGATGGGACATCTTATCGAGAAGCTGACGAAAGGATGGGACATCCTGACAGCAAAGATCCCTCTAACCTATATGCTCAATGCTCAGCATTTCAGTACATGTACATGCACACTCGACAAGTTTGTTTTCTCACGCACACACGTAGGGACCCCTCAACTTGAGATGGGACATCTTATCGAGAAGCTGACAAAAGGATGGGACATCCTGACAGCAAAGATCCCTCTAACCTATATGCTCAATGCTCAGCAGATTAGTACATGTACACACACACTCGACAAGTTTATTTTCTCACGCACACACGTAGGGACCCCTCGACTTGAGATGGGACATCTTATCGAGAAGCTGACGAAAGGATGGGACATCCTGACAGCAAAGATCCCTCTAACCTATATGCTCAATGCTCAGCATTTCAGTACATGTACATGCACACTCGACAAGTTTGTTTTCTCACGCACACACGTAGGGACCCCTCAACTTGAGATGGGACATCTTATCGAGAAGCTGACAAAAGGATGGGACATCCTGACAGCAAAGATCCCTCTAACCTATATGCTCAATGCTCAGCAGATTAGTACATGTACACACACTCGACAGATTTGTTTTCTCACGCACACACGTAGGGACCCCTCAACTTGAGATGGGACATCTTATCGAGAAGCTGACAAAAGGATGGGACATCCTGACAGCAAAGATCCCTCTAACCTATATGCTCAATGCTCAGCATTTCAGTACATGTACATGCACACTCGACAAGTTTGTTTTCTCACGCACACACGTAGGGACCCCTCGACTTGAGATAGGACATCTTATCGAGAAGCTGACGAAAGGATGGGACATCCTGACAGCAAAGATCCCTCTAACCTATATGCTCAATGCTCAGCAGATTAGTTCATGTACACACACACTCGACAAATTTGTTTTCTCACGCACACACGTAGGGACCCCTCGACTTGAGATGGGACATCTTATCGAGAAGCTGACGAAAGGATGGGACATCCTGACAGCAAAGATCCCTCTAACCTATATGCTCAATGCTCAGCAGATTAGTTCATGTACA
Source organism: Cliona cf. orientalis (assembly GCA_963930775.1). Taxonomy (NCBI): domain Eukaryota; kingdom Metazoa; phylum Porifera; class Demospongiae; order Clionaida; family Clionaidae; genus Cliona; species Cliona cf. orientalis. The sequence goes on along the minus strand of OZ005693.1, from coordinate 807,431 downwards.
CACACACTCGACAAATTTGTTTTCTCACGCACACACGTAGGGACCCCTCGACTTGAGATGGGACATCTTATCGAGAAGCTGACGAAAGGATGGGACATCCTGACAGCAAAGATCCCTCTAACCTATATGCTCAATGCTCAGCAGATTAATACATGTACACGCACACTCGACAAGTTTGTTTTCACACGCACACACGTAGGGACCCCTCGACTTGAGATGGGACATCTTATCGAGAAGCTGACGAAAGGATGGGACATCCTGACAGCAAAGATCCCTCTAACCTATATGCTCAATGCTTAGCAGATTAGTACATATATATACACACCCTCTCAGTAAGCCTGGTTCTTTTGTCTCACGCACACCATGATAGGACCCCTCGAGTATGGTGGGTCTGAGAAGCTGATAGGGTATCCTACCGGCATGTTCATAAAATAAGCCAACCTATGGTGTTCACATACACACAAGATGCGTCCCATTTCTGTCTCTATTCTATATTGAACTCCCTCATACACTTACCTCGTGCAGTGAGCTGCCTGGCCACGTGTTCTTCGTCCGTGCCCTCCACTCACCAGAGAATGCGACTTCTACCATGGTTGAAGTGAAAAATAACCTCGTACAGACGACCAGAAGGCCAGCGCTACCATTCTGAGTGGTGATTCACACTCGGCAACCCCAGCCGCCATTTCTCTTTGCCAGATTTGAATTTGACTCCAATACGCATGCGTATATGACGTGTACAGTATGACGGCCGATCTTCCACACCGTATTTTGGCCAGGTAAAAGACGGTACAACCAGTGCCCGTCTTTACTACAGTTATATCAAGACGGGGAACTGCGTAGGACCGTTTTTGGTTGCGGTAAAAGACGGTGCCTCAAACGGCGCCCGTTTTTGCTGCGGTCACCACCGCAGATATCGAGACGGGAAATTGCGCGGTACCGTCAAATTCTCAGCCCGTCAATGCCCGTTGATTTTCCCGTTAGCAGAAATTGACGGGAATTCGTATTTCCCGTATTTCACCCCATTTTTTGCTGTGCAGTTGAAGAGATACGGCTGTTTTTTGAACAATTATTTTTCTGCCACACGTGTGTATACCAATAGGGCCGGGGCAATTATAATTTATTATGACAAAAGGGACAGACATAATCTTAATCATAATTATATTGAGGAAGAGGATCTGGTGATGTGTACGTGGCTGGAGTATTGATGCAGCTGTGATGTGGTGCACTGATGTGGGCAGGGTGGACGCTTTAAGCTATATTATTGTTATTACAGTGCTGAGAGTATTTTCCCCCATCGCTGTAGGCATACAAAGAATTGCACTGATAGGGAGGGTGACCCACCCGGTGGTAGAGTGTGTTCCTCGTTCTCATGTGAGATATTGCTCAAACTTGACTTGGCTGTACACATGTGGCTGTGTTGCCATGGTGATAGTGAGTATAGATTAGATGACCAGTGGCTTCGTGGCATCAACAAAACAACTTGTAGCCTTGCATGAACAGCCACTGGCCGGGCTCATTCCCATTCCACCTAAAATTTAATACAAGCCACTGCTGCTAAATCATCAGGCCGGGTAAGTGTTTTCTCTCTCTCGGACATTAAATTCTTGTGTAATTGTTTTCTTGGCAGGTGCTGGGGCCAAGATTTTGCTCACAACTGAGTATTTAATATAATCACTTGCAGCTGCCCATGTGTTGAACTACATCTAAGAAGCCATAGCACATGCACACACATCGATTCAGCCAGCCCTCAATCGCTGAGCTGGCAGCTACAACCACACTATAGCTCAATGCGGGGAATAATACAGTGTAGTGTTCATGTACAGTGTTAATCATCATGCCAAGCCAATAGCTCTATACACGACATTTCAATCTTAATTACTCTTGAATAAGCGTATTTAATGTTGGTGGAAGTGTTTTTGTACTTTAATTACTTATGTCGCATACTTGGTCCTTCTTACCAGGCGTGATTATTATACAGAAGCATAATTATTATAGGAAGATAATAAAAATAATTTGATTTTTTTTGGTGGGGGAGGGATGCTATAAGCCAAAAAATATAGGGTGGTATACCTGGCCCCCTTCCTCAATGCAGGGAATCATAAATTACTCATGAATAAGTATATAATGTTGGTGGAGGTGTTTTGTACTTTGAATGGTGTCCGCTTTAGAGGGGTTTAACTGTATTACTTATGTCACATACTTGGTCCTCCTTACCAGGCGTAATATTTATACAGAAGCATAATATTATTATAGGAAGACGATTCTTTTGGGTGGGGGAAGGGGCCGGGGGTACTATAAGCAAAAAATACAGGGTGGTACCTGCCCACCAGCCTTCCTCCGGAGACTGATATAATAATTATTATTCAGCAACTGCTGATTAAGACTAGCTGTGTGAAGGTCATTTGTCTCATACAAATCATCCCTTGTTATTCACACATCAAAATTTGTCTTTAAGAGATAATTATAGGACAAGATTAGTTAATTATTAGTTAACAAGCCAACTACTGCATGACAGATTTTTAGAGGCGGGAAGAAAATAGTTGGATCGTGACTTCAATGTGACTATACCATGATGGGGGGAAAATGAAAATCCTATAGCTATACCATAATAGAATTAATTTTACTTATTCCAAAAACAGCAGATTGAATCACCCTGAACATGTACAGGCTCATGTTATTCATTGTACCATTACAATAATATTATTATAGATAGCAGAGCTTTTATCTAATTATGCATAATTATACACCACAAACATGGGCCGGAGACAAAACTCAATTAAAATTTAATATTCCTGCCACAATTCATGCTAAAATGCTCACCACCATCCTCGCCAAAGCCATGACACTGTAGAAATAATGTGCGCCCATCATACCATGCAAGCCGGGTTATATTAATCAATCATTACTACTCATAGTATCCATTTACCGTTATATTAGACTATCAGCATCCATTGCATTCATTAGTAGCTGCGTCTAACGTGTCAACATACCCGACACAGAAGACCAACAAGAACACTACAGCAGAAGACTTACAGCAGTTGGAATGCATACTATAATATCATTAAGACACTGCTATTCTACTGAGAGAGAGATAGCTATATAGTGGGTGGATTGAGTTACAGACTAACAGCTGACATTAATCAAATTAGTTTTATGTAACTAGGCATTAATAGTGTAAAAGAAGAAAGAGACGCAGTAGGCCTTACTTGGCGAGGATGACGTAATCGTGTTATTGGGAGATGGGGGGATAGGGTTATTGGTCGACTGACGCCCAAGCCAGGCCAGGTCACATGACACGATAGACAGCCAAGCCAGGACAGGTCACATGACACGATAGACAGATTGTGTGGGAAAAGCTGAGACTATAGCGTAGCATTCTTGATGGAAAAATTAGACACTTAGAGCAGACAATTTTGTTAGTCCAAAGCGTGACCATGAATTATTTAATTACACCACATGATGGAGAACATAGACTATAGCTATCGATTGGTGGAAGGATAGATTTCTCACTGAAAAGAGAATGGATTAATAATTAGACGCTACATTACACATTATAATTATGGCACAGTTGTAGGTTACATTTTATTACAGCATCATGGGAATAGAATGTAATAATTGTGAATAATAATTGCTACGCTTGAGAATAGACAGACAGATGATAAAATTTAATACCAGATCAGAAGGAAAAGAATATGTACAAATTGAGAGCAGCTGCCAGGATGAAGAAAAAGGTAAGTGCATGCCATGGGAATGGACTAGACAAATATTCTAGCGAAATAGGGTGTGGTTTGGTAGCTAAATGGGTGTGGTTTGGAGTAGAGGAAGTATCATACATATCAATAGGATCTTCCGAGTCATCAGTTGTCAAGAATATCACTAAACTGCCTCTCCCACTGAGAGAGGTCTCCTTCGTAGATCTCAGAGACTATTGCTAACACCTCTCGTTTATCAAGCTCCACCTGGGCATGAGGTCCCCAGCTGTAGCGAACAAGATAGCTCTCCCCTGCAGCTGTGCGTTCACGATCAAGATACCTGAGGGAAGGAGAGAGAGAGAGAGAGGGGGGGGGGAGGGGGAGAGAGAGAGAGAGGGGGAGATCAAGGGATCTGTGGTGACGTGATGTGATCTAATAATGGACCTCATCATTATTAATCACAACTTCAGTCTAAACAATCATAAATAATTCTCATAAACACCGCCACCGACCTAGTGACCAATTATTACCCCGGCCGACCATAAACTGGAAGTGGCCTTTGAATTCTATCGATATTTCCTATGGTTAGCTTAATTATGTAGGGGTTTACTCCTTAGCTTGTTCATGAAGGTGAACTCACATTTGGTCGACAAAATCTTTTGTTATGAGTCTCTTCACGTCACCAAATGTGGAGTGTGAGCTACAATGAGTGAGTGTGAGTGTGTGAGTGTATGACGTGTGGCAAGAGGAAGAGGGAAGGGGATGATCAATTAAAAAACCTGAAACTGTTCACCTAATAAGTAGAACAGGAAACAGTTAATAATAATTGTATGGGCGTACGTACAGTGGTGAGTGTGTGTGTGTGTGTCTGTGTGTGTCTGTGTGTAGGCACGTGTGTAAGTGTGTGTGTGGTATGCAAGCAAAACTGCAAACACTGCATTAATGCAATTATGCCGACAAGGCTGCTACAAACTGCCAACATGTATAATTATTATTATACAGCATGCAATACTAGTATGTGGGAGGGCGCGGCCAGCGAAACACGACACCAACAACAGACTTCACTGTTCCCATCAGTGAAGAGTGAAGATAGCCATGGCCAGCGGATGGAGGGAGGGAGGGAGGGAGGGATGGGGTGGGGGGAACACCTCCAAGGATGCATATGTAGCTGTTTTCACCACAATAGAATGACATAGTAGACCTCGAACACATGCAGTGGTCAGCTGACCAGCTCTCTCTCTCTCTCTCTCTCTCTCCCTCTTTTCTCCCCTCCTCCTTGTCTCCAACTACACAACGACACCATCCGTCACCAAGAGACCACCATAAGGATGCTTAAACATTCAACCAAAAAAGGAAAATTCTGAAAATGACTGTCAATTAAAACAAAATTATGTGATAGCTACCTACTCACTTGGAGTCTGGTGAGAGCCCCAGTCTCTTAAGGCAATTCCACAGCTGCTCTGTGAAATATAAATCAGCGAAAGATTAAAATAATAATTATCAGCCCTGTCTCTGACCGGCCCGAGTGAAATAATGGAAGGGAGGGCCTGGGGACGAGGCTACTGGAACATTATAGTTATGCCGTGTTATTATAAAAAGTTATTACCTTCTGTGATGTTTCCTCGTTTCATCATGATGAGAGAGAGAATGACACAGAGAAGGCCCATCTGAGCTTTCTCCTGCTTGGGACTGTGTGCATATGCATGTGTGTATGTTTGTATGTTTGTAATGGCCTAGCAACAAAAGTTTTAAATTATTATCGGCTATGGGATGAGTGTAGATGATAGTTATAGGGGAGCCTAATGATGAAAGGGGATCATGGACAAACAAACTTGAACATGCATCTCATGTACTCCAATTTGAAAGCACCCCAATCGATGATGTGTGTGTGTGTGGGGGGGGGGGGGGGGGTGGCGGGGTGAGGATTGTACTTGCTTTACATAGCAAAGCAAATACGATCTCAGAGATAAACAAGCCGCCATTATTGCAGTGTAGCTATCAAATATCCGAGGCTTTTGTTGTGCTGTTAAAAACAGTTTTCAGCCACGATATACTATCCGTTTATTATTCTTTCTATTCTACCACTAGTTGCAGCATGGCTCAACATCTCCAACATTGACAACACCAAAAATGGTGCAATGGTATGCTGACACACGCTAAGGGGCGGGGCTTGCTTGGTGGACTGAAGAGTAACACGGGAAACTAGACTGTTACGGCGCTTCGTGAACAGCAAGAAGGCGGCGATCTATCACAATCTACCCTACCTACCGCCATCTCTTCTTCAAGAAAACCCTAACAACATGCTCCGATCGTCGCTATTAAGACACTAAAGACACAACGACCGTCCAATACCCAGTGCCACCACCAGGAACGGTCGCCTCGATCGTTTGATTTCGGATCCAGTCATGTCCAACAACCTATCCTGTTACTCTCTCGAAGATACGCCACTCGAAGCGGAGATCCTACACATCGTAGTCCTCAGCGTGATAGTGCTGCTAAGTCTGCTAGCCAACGGTCTGGTGCTACTGCTCGTGGCGCGGTACAAGCAGCTCCGCCGTCGATCGATCATGGTGTCTCTGAGCGTGGTGGTGGTGGATATTCTACTCACCGTGACGTTCACCTTTCCAGTGTTGGTCACGGCTGCAGCACAGGACTGGGTGTTTATGGACGGAGGCTGCGTGTTTTTTGGTACCTTCTCTTTCCAGTTCCTCATGACCCGCTGGCTCATCATGGCCATACTGTGCGTCGACCGATTCAGCACGGTCCGGTTCCCATTCTCCTACAAGAAGTACAGCAAGAAAATCCTAGTAGTCCTGACATTTCTGGCATGGGTGATCCCACTCGTTTTTTCCCTTCCCGTCCTCTCACAATCAGGCTTTGGTATCGCTGAACTCCGTGATAATATGCCGACGTGCTTCGTAGGCTGTGACCAAAATGACAATATATGTAAACTTTTCTACCTGTTCTACTTCACATCAATATTCATTTTTGGTTCAGCAGTTCCCATAGGAGTCTACTCCTGGATGTACTACAGAGCGAGAAGGCTCCGCCCAACTATGTTACTCCTCGGCCAAGTGTCGACACAAGTTGCCAGCGGTGCGATCGTGAGGCAACCTATTGCACAGCATCAGCAGCTTCCGAGCCGAGAGAGAAGGGCACTGGTGACCTTTGTACTCATCATGGTAACGGTTCTTGTGACGGGATTGCCTGCATATCTGAATCAAATCGTACGGGCACTAAACTTCAACCTGCACTGTCGAATATCGATCTATGTCCATTACATCATCATTGAGCTACTACTCTCGGCTTCCGCACTTGATCCATTTGTCATTATAAGAACGAAAGATTTCAGAACTTGTATAAAGTTGCTGTTCTGCAGAAGGATGGCACACACTGAAGACATCAGTAACCACGCTGAGGTACCCAATTCAAACTCTCAACAGCTAAATCACTTATATAACTTGCACAAGTCTGCTAGCAACGAGAGCCAAGCGTCGAACTTGGGCGGTGAAGCGCACGACACCACCACGGTTACCGTCGTCAGTATTGGTCCCTTGGCCAATGGAGAGGTGCCGCTGCATAAAACTATAGACCATTCCACCCCAAGACCTAGTTTGACGTGATATTATATGTATGTGTGTACGTATGTTTTGTTCCTGTGATTCCATGTGTGTATTGGTGTGTGTGTGGTGTGTGTGTATGTGTACGTGTACGTGTGTGTGGTGTACCATTCTTTAAGTTATTTTTATCCGAACCATATATATTTTTATATGAGCACAAGGCTGTCGAACAGCATACCCAAAACTGCAAAAAAATTCCCTGTTATATTATATAACATTATTCATAGTCTCACTGTTACTACAACTACTAGCTCAATTATTGGCTATAAAACGCCACAATGTGGGCGGACACGCATACGCACAAAACCAACTAACAGCGCGCGACAATTCATTACCGAGAACAAGGGGGAGCTGCTTCTTTATTGTTTATAATGGCAGCAAATGACTCGATCGACGAGCTCGAGCTATGGCTGCGCATTGTACACGGAGCCATGGGGTCCCTGCTACTCCTGTGCAGTTTACTCGGCAGCTGCCTCGTCCTACTGCTCGTGGCCTACAACAAGAAACTGCACTATCCCTCCATCGTGATTAGCATCGGTTTGGTGGCTTCAGACCTCATCCTTGCCATTGCGTGGCTATTCTCAGTCCTGGCCTACGCTGGCGCTGGAGATTGGACGCTCGGAGACGATGCCTGCACGTTTTTCGGCGTGATGCTCGTCTGGCTGCTCTACGTGCGCTGGAGCGAAGTGGCCGTGGTGACAATGGATCGTTTCTTGATCGTAATCTTTCCATTTTTCACCTACAAGCGATACAGCAAGCCGCTGATGATTACTATGACGATCCTGGCCTGGATCGTGCCCGCTGCGCTGATGCTACCGAGCGTGAGCGGATTCGGGAGTTACCTGTTCAGCCCACAGCTCTCGTCCTGTATCATAGATTGCGAGGAAGATGGACCCTGTACCACTTTCTTCTCTGCACTGTTCGGAGTTTTCGTGCTGATTGGAGGGGTCTTACCCGCAGTACTTTACACCACCATGTACTGCATTGGGTTCAGAAAGAGATGGAAGTACAAGAATCGACAGCTGGGTACGGTTGACTCTTCAGTGGCGGGGATAAATCCGCAAGATTCATCATCCTCAGGAAATCCCGGCACATCAGAAGCGGCAAACATAGACAGTCCAAGTCATCTAAGCTATGAAGAGAGTCAAGCTGTGGCGTCATCCAATGACTCACGACCAAGAAGGCGATCTAGAAAATTTCGGCTGTTTAATCCTCGTGACAGAAGAGCACTGACCACGATATTCATCATTTTTCTATCAATGGTTATCACGCATATACCGATCTCCGTGCTCAGTGCGATCAAAGGTGTCGGTGATATCTATGAGACAATCCATCTGATTGTACACTTTGTTAGTCTTTACATATTCTTCCTTGGGCCAATCTTCGATTCTGTGATCATCATGAGAAATAAAGATTTTCGTGACATATTCACTAACGCTCTACGAAAGCAAAAAATTCGACCTTACAATACTGCAAGAAGGCCCAGTGTCATGCTGCTGCTAAGTGTCACTGGCGACAGAAGAAACAGCACTCAACCCGGTCAACTAAACGGCTTTTCAGGATCTAGGAGAGATAGTAACAATATACAGCTTAGGAACCTGTCAGTGAGTGAAGATAGACAAACAAGTATTGCTTGTGCTACACGTAGTAACATTAATGGTCTGGACAGCATTATTGAAGAGAAGTCGAACTCGCACACTCTCACTGTTGACAAGCCAGTAAGTATGGACGAGTCATGTTATCAGTATGTAACAGAGGTATAACCAATTCTTGTCACATATGTGCACGCCATGTCCACTTTTTTATTGGCTATTTACAAGCCTTTAAACATTATTATTAATTTTTTAAAAACATCTGGCCCTCCAGGCCTCATCAATCACTTGATGTTTATTATGTTGTGCACCATGTGTACAAAAAAAATTATTAAGTTTTGTTCTGTCTCGAGGTCGTGCCAATGTATATTATATCATCATGTCGATGTACATCACCAATGATCTGTATTACACTTAGGCCATACCAATTTGAATATATGTTTCTCGGACAGGCATGCCATCAAAAGAGACCCGGGTGGCAGGCAAAAAAAAAAAAAAAAAATCTGAATCTGATTATTATCACTGCAAAGTTCAAGCAAAACCACAATACAGTGACATAAAATTAATATAAAAGCCACATGTCCGTTAACAAAGCCCTAAAATTAATTAATTTTCGTCGATTACGTAGGACAGTATACTTATGCGCATGCGCCATGTCGATATACAGCGTTTATTATTGCCAACACTTGACCACACCCTTTTTTTTTTTTTTGGAATTCAGCAAAATGTGACCCGGCCGGATCCGAGAAACATATATTCAAATTGGTATGGCCTTATCAACACCCTATACGTATCACCCTTAGTGGTACACCTGCATGTCAGCTGTCTACGCGTTTCTTCTTGGCGTGCTCATAAATTCTGTTATCATCATGAGAAGGAAGGATTTTTGTCAGGTTAACTTTCTTGCATGTCTCGCAAGAAAGTATAATACTGGTAGGGAAGGTGAATAGCAATAGCACAGTATCAGTGGAAGGAACTCGAATTCATCGAAATGGAGAGGAGGCCAACTCACAAGAATAAAGTTGTATAGTAGAGTAGAAATTCTAATAATAAAATTATGGAGAATAGAATGTAATCAAGTGTCCACCCAATATAATATCAATTATTGGCTATACAAAGCCACAATGTGGGCGGACACGCATACGCACAAACCAACTAACAGCGCGCGACAATTCATTACCGAGAACAAGGGGAGCTGCTTCTTTATTGTTTGTAATGGCAACAAACGACTCGATGCCCGAGATGGAGTTCGAGCTATGGCTGCGCATCGTACACGGAGCCATGGGGTCCCTGCTACTCCTGTGCAGTATACTCGGCAGCTGCCTCATCTTACTGCTCGTGGCCTACAACAACAAACTGCACTATCCCTCCATTGTGATTAGTATCGGTTTGGTGGCTGCAGACCTCATCCTTGGAGTTGCGTGGCTATTCTCAGTCCTGGCCTACGCTGGCGCTGGAGATTGGACGCTCGGAGACGATGCCTGCACGTTTTTCGGCGTGATACTCGTCTGGCTGCTCTACGTGCGCTGGAGCGAAGTGGCTGTGGTGACAATGGATCGTTTCTTGATCGTAATCTTTCCATTTTTCACCTACAAGCGATACAGCAAGCCGCTGATAATTACTATGACGATTCTGGCCTGGATCGTGCCCGCTGCGCTGGTGTTACCGAGCGTGAGCGGATTCGGGACTCACTTGTTCCGCCCACAGATCTCGACCTGTACTGTAGATTGCGAGGGAGATGGACCCTGTACCACTTTCTACACTGCACTGTTTGGAGTTTTCGTGCTGATTGGAGGGGTCTTACCCGCAGTGCTTTACACCACCATGTACTGCATTGGGTTCAGAAAGAGGTGGAAGTACAAGAATCGACAGCTGGGTACGGTTGACTCTTCAGCGACGGGGACAAATCCGCAAGAACCAACCTCTTCATCATCCTCAGGAAATCCCGGCACATCAGAAGTGGCAAACGTAGACAGTCCAACTCATCTAAGCCACGAAGATAGTGAAGCTGTGGCGTCGTCCGATGCTTCGCGACCAAGAAGGCGGTCTAGAAAATTTCGGCTGTTTAAGCCTCGTGACAGAAGAGCGCTGACCACGATATTCATCATTTTTCTATCAATGGTTATCACGCATATACCAATCTATGTGATCAGTGCGATCAGAAGTGTCGATGATATCTATGAGACGACCCCTCTAATTGTACACTTTATTAGTCTTTACGTGTTCTTCCTCGGACCAATCCTCGACTCTGTGATCATCATGAGAAATAAAGATTTTCGTGACATATTCACTAATGCTCTACGAAAGCAAAGAGTTCGACCTTATAATACAGCAAGAAGGCCCAGTGTCATGCTGCTGCTAAGTGTTACTGGCGATAGAAGAAACAGCGCTCAGCCCAGTCAACTAAACGGCTTTTCTGGATCTAGGAGAGATAGTAACAATATCCAGCTTAGGAACCTGTCAGTGAGTGAAGATAGACAAACAAGTATTGCTTGTGCTACACGTAGCAACGTTAATGGTCTGGACAGCATTATTGAAGAGAAGTTGAACTCGCACACTCTCACTGTTGACAAGCCAGTAAGTATGGACGCGTCATGTTATCAGTATGTAACAGAGGTATAACCAATTCTTGTCACATACGTGCATGCCATGTCCACTTTTTTTTTATTGGCTATTTACAAGCCTTTACAATATTATTTTAAAAAATATCTGGCCCTCCAGCCATCATTAATCACTTGATGTTTATTATGTTGTGCACCATATGTACGAAAAAAATTAATAGTTAGCTAATTAAGTTTTGTTCCGTCTCGAGCTCGTGCCAATGTATTATACCATCATGTCAATGTACATCACCAATCTGTATACCAATCTCCCATCCCATAGATTCAGCGACAGTCGCTAACAGTTATGAATAACATTGTTTGAATAACATTGTTTGAATAACAATATTCAGTGGTCTCCAAAGCACACACCCACAGTCATTGACAACTGTGGTGGCCCCCAAAAACATGTGACAAACCTCGAGTATGATTATTGTTAGTCTCTAACATAAAGTCAACCCAGCCCACTACCTACTGCTAAATGAATGTATGTATGGCCAATGGCATCAGGTAATGCCATAGCTACAATTATGTGGTGCATGTTTTGAATAACTGCATGCATATTTGCATGAATGTGGTTTATATATTATTACAGTAACAATTTGTTTTTACAAACAGATGCTATAGACGTACACACATAGCCACTAGCTACCAGATGAATAAACACATTAAATAAACCGACGGAAATCCTAAACATCCAAACATACAAATACAATAACCACATAGCCAATATTAAACATACACAAACACTATAATGATATTATTATTATATGTATACGCAGCTGTATATACGGTATATACTTTCAACTTGTCATAGATCATAGTAAGCATGCATGGGTAGTTGAGCAGCATAAAGGCATTTCTCAGAAGAGCCAGAAGACTGGTGGATCGGTTCTAGCTTTTATGCTTAATTGACACCGCGGCGGTGATCACCAGACTGAGTCATTGCATGAGCTTTGGGGGCAATGTGGTGGTCCGGAGCCATGGCCGGGGAAGAAGGAAGTGGCTGGCTAGGCTGGTGGGGTAGACTCCATGGCAAGCATTGTCCAGAAAAACAATCGTAACCAAAACCAATGACCTGAACAACCGTTATACAGTAAGATCAGGTGCTCGACATGCGCATTGTGTGACAATGCTGCAAAATAATGCATGTAAACATACTAATAGCTGTATTATGTACGATATCATATTAATTTTAGAGATAATATTATGTAAGCATGCAACGCATTGTTTCACTTGGACCAAATGTGTTGAACTGTTTGGAAGTGATCCTATTACACATGTCATTGACTTGCCATATGTACCGGGCAGTGTATAATGCACTACCTTTTCTTAGAATTGTGTCATATTTCAAAGAAATAGATCTCTGATCAGTACCGGATTGACTGACCTGAGGATTTCATCACACTGTACCAATTGCTGTATTTAGCTGCAAATTACAAGTTTAAACAAACAGCTAGCTAGCTCTCAATTATATAACTATCACTGATCAAGAATGGCATAGACAGATTGCCTTTTGATAGCTCTAGTAAAGAGATAATTTGTCCTAAATTTAATACCTGCACAGCTACAGCAACTAAATCTGTAACATCATGCATGGACATGAGTATAGCTATACATGCATAAAAAATTAATTTTAAATAATTTTAATGATTATACTACTGAATACAGCCAGATAACATGTTTCTTTACTCGTGCTAAGTAGATCTAATGCGCATGCGCGTGAATGACGCGGCAGCTCCTTGGAGCATGCGCACTTCTATTGCACGTCAATCGCAGCCTCCATCATCATGGCGAACGAGACGACGATCGATTTGGAGCTATGGCTGCGTGTCTTACACGGCGTCCTCGGCTCCACGCTTCTTCTCTGCAACACCATCTGCAGCTGTACAGTGATACTGGTCATCTCTTTCAACAAAAAGCTGCACTACCCTTCCGCGGTCGTGTACCTGGGGCTCGTGATAGCGGACCTCATCCTCTCCGCGATCTGGCTCGCTCAAGTCATCGCGTACTTGATAGCGGGTCGGTGGCAGCTGGGACAAGGTGGCTGCATACACTTCGGTATGATACTCGTCTGGATGCTCTACGTGAGGTGGTGCGAGATCGCCACGGTCACGCTCGACCGCTTTCTCGCAGCCGTGCTTCCGTTCGCGAAGTACAAGATGTTCCATAAACGTTTTCTTGTGGCGGCGACGATCCTTGCCTGGGTCGCGCCCGCCCTGCTGGTCTTACCCAGCGTGTTCGGTTTTGGAAACTTGAGCTTCAGACCTCAGCTGTCCGCTTGCACGGTCTACTGCGAACAAAACTACAGCTGTGTTGGATACTATACAATGCTCTTCCTCATCTTTCAGATAATTGGAGTGGTCTTACCCTTCATTCTCTACGTTACATTGTACTGTATTGGCCGCAGGAAGAAAAGAAAGCAAAATAACAGTACACTGTTAGGAACTGCGCAAGCATCAATTAACACTCATAATAATGTTACTCAATTAAAGACGGTCACTCGTACCATCATCAATCATGACCACCAAGTAATGACAACAGTTACTGCAAAAATCCCGGCACATGTTGAATATGCAAAATCTGCAGAAAATTGCTCCATTGATGCTGAATCTTCTAATTCATCACCACATCTCCCCAACCAGCTGGAAAGGAATTCATCCACCACCACCACCACATCCTTCAGGACATCATTAAGCATTTTTGTGACAATGATCCTGACACATATACCCATCTACTGTACCAGTGTGCTTGAGCACTTTGGAAATCTATATGTATCAATACCCTTAGTGGTGCACCTATCAGCTGTCTACGCGTTTCTACTTGGCGTGCTCATAAATTCTGTTATCATCATGAGAAGCAAGGATTTTCGTCAGGTTAACTTTCTTGCATGTCTCGCAAGAAAGTATAATACTGGTAGGGAAGATGATAGTGCCAGGTGAATAGCAATAGCACAGTATCAGTGGAAGGAACTCGAGTTCATCGAAATGTCGGAGAGGACGCCAACTCACAAGAATAAAATTGTACAGTAGAATAGAAATTATGACATGTATTGTAATGATAATATGGAGAACAGATTGTAGTCAAGTGTCCACCCATTGTAATGTTATGAGAATTGACTTTATTATGTACAGAACTCAAAAGTAATTTATTTGGTTTCTTTTTCTTTGTCCCATCTCTAGATCTCCCCCTCCCTTCCCTTTCCACCCACCCACCCCGCTCCTCTCCTTCTGAAATCAGATATCAAAATCAGACTACACAATGTCTGCGCACACACACACACCTACTATCAATATCATAGGTATAATAGTAACTTATCCTGGCGTCGTATTTCAACCAATTGCAGCTGTTAGCGCAATATTTTTCACTACTCTTTCGCGATCGGTACATATTATCTTACCAGAGGACCAGGCCCTCCCTTGATTCAGCTGGCAGGGTGTTGATCAGAACATAGTACTTGCTCTTGCCGCGCACAATTTCTTCAGCACGCAGCCCAAACACCTAATATATATTATAGGGGGCATACAGCGATTAATTAGAGGGTTGGGGGGCACAGTGATCCCCCCCCCCCCGAGGTTGATTTCCCTTCCTAGAATTTCTAAAGTGTACCCCTCATCATGTGACTGATCACATGATATGGTGGTCCTACCTTCTTTAGTTGGTCATTTGCTTCACTGAAGATGATTGGAAATGCTCTTGAATATTCACAAAGGACTTTATCTAATAGCTCTATTCAAGTAAAAATTATATTCAATGATATTCATAAAATTCCATGCACATGTGTCCACCATACCTTTTCGTCTTACTGGAGTTTTCCTTCCCTGGGCACACAGAAGATAGCGAACCATTTCAGATACCTACACATAAAAATAATTAATAACATTGTATTAGGAAGGAACAATTGTGTAAAAGATCAATGGCTTTTCACACTAAAATTGGTGACATCCTGTGAGATATACATAATAGTTATCTGACATTAACAATGGGGTGCATGAGATGCATGGTCGAATGCACCCCAACTACTGTCTGATCACTATTTTGTTGGTAGTTGACCTCTGTTCGTCATTGGCCTACTTTATGATGACCCACCCACTTCCCATAGCCGCCAAATTGCCTATAAAAACTTTGGTTGCTAGGCAACTACCAACAAATGCATGTAGGTATTAGATTCTGGTTGCAATTGATAATATTATTCTAGTACATTGTTGCAATAACACATTAGATAAGTGGGTGTCATGATGGTACGTGATGTTGCTCCACTAAAACACTTGCAACTGCGTGATAGCGAATTGATCAAGATTTTCAAGAATGAGGGTATCATGACAAAGCAGGGATAAACCCTTAATGAGAGAGAGGTATCATATCAAACATCCCGGAAAGTCCAAGAAAGTACAGGATCAATTATCTGAGAGGATATTTATTTGGTATTAAATTTGCTACCCTCCGCCACCTTGCTCTGTTCCACATAATACACAATTAATAGTATTCATAATTAGATAGGAGTGATTTAATATCGCTAGGTGTGGCCTTGTCGCCATGAAGTAGGAGGGTAAGAGGTTACACCCCCATGTCATTTGATCACATGTAATCTATACCCTTCATCTTTGGGATACATGTCTAATGCAACATCATTTAAGTTTTGCGTCATCAATTGCGACAAAGCAGATGACCTTTGTACTCAAGGGGGTGAATACGCGTACGCAGGTGATGGCGACCCCTTACCAATCAATTTGGAATGCGATACACCAGATAAAATTACAATACTTTACATATACGTAGGCAGACATTAATTTAGAAACCCACTAATTATAAATGATTGTGGAGCCTGGTAGTTGAGCTACTGTGACCGTGGCGTAAAGCTATGGATGACCTTTCTCTTGAGCACAGCCTGATCCATGGCATCCACGGTCTTCTTGGCTGTCCTATTGACTTGCGTGCTGGTCATATCCTCCTCCTCTTCCACTTCCATCTACAAAATCACAATCTTGAAGAATAACATTATGGTGCTCTTTAAATAGAACCACTCACCTCCTCTAGATCTTCCAGCGCTTGTGAAGAAGTACAAGGCTGTGAGAGGTCTCTCCTTCGCCCTGTGCTACTCCTGCCTTTGTGTCTTTGACTCATAGCAGCGATCGCCGACGAGAGATAGAGAAAATCGTACTGCGTGTATTCAAATGGGACCTGATTTGGCGGGTATTTCGCGGTTGTCATGTGACGTACAGGAAGTGAGCATTAATCGGAAATTACTACAAAAAGAGGGAGGGTCAGCTTCATAATTCAGCAGTGCGTTGTAGTGTTGTATTAAAAGACTTTTTATCATGGCCGGAGTGCTGGAGAAGCGAGAGCGAAGGACGTACCTGGACGACACTACTCCTCTGACCGTCACCATTGTCACAAATCGAATGAGAGACACTCATGTGGTAAGTGGTCAACCAGCCAAAGTTTAGTATACAGCAGCTGTAGCTCGGCTTTCATGGCTTTCATGTTTCGTCTGTATACTTTCAGGAATATGTGATAAAAGTTTACAGAGGTCCTAATCCAGAGGAGGGCTGGGAGGTAAGTCACCTTATGTAAAAAAAAAAAAAAAAAGAATTATCAGCTAAGCTTAGCACAGGTTACATTATTATACAAATTTGATGTTAATAAACCCAGCACAATCTTGTGCTGAAGCTTGTCCAGGTGAAAGTGCACAAGTGCAGGTGTGGTGGGGCACATTTCTCAAATTAATAATTTGTTGCATGCTATGCTAATAATGTATCTCATTATAGCCAGCTTCCTTGCATATGACCCGGCTTTGGCTGGCCCATGCCTGCGAATTTAATTTGTAGCAGCTTGTCCATTAGCAGGTGTCGTAGCTAGCTTGTTCTCGTGTAGGGTGGCCATGTACCCACTTTATTTTATTGGCTATTTGCAACAAAACCCAAAGAGAAAGTGTGCACTTCCATGTATGGGCAACCAGGGTGTGTGTGTGTGTTCCTCTTGGCTGTGTTGGTGGGTCTCAGTGATTAAATTTTAGTCTAATGGTGGCTTCATTTGCTGGTCAAAGGACCACCTTGTATGTCTCTGTTACCATCCTCTGAGCTGACGTATGAGCACTGAATAATTCTATTTATAATACATGTTTGTGTACAATAATGTAGATATTATAGATTTCACATGATTGTCAGTTAAGTATTAAATTTTTCCCCCAGGTTAGTCATCGCTACAATGACTTCCTATCCCTGCATCAGACATTGCAGGTAATAATAGTTTAATATAGTATGATAATACTATCTATGTCATCATGGTGAAACCTTTCTGCCGGTATTAGAACTACCTGAAAAAGTTCTTGAATAGAGAGGGGAATATATATAGATAGGCTCGAGATACCCTGCCTTCCCTACAAGTATTACTATACTGAATCACATGATTTTCCATTAATATTTGCTGTTACATAAAATAACATTATAATGTTTTGTAGTATTGATATACATGTACATGTACACATGCATGTACACTTGCATGTACACATGCATGTACACATGCACCGTCATCCTATATAGATATTGACTGTTTTCATTTACTTATCTATCTAGATTCAGGGGAATCCCCTTCCCATGCCTCCCAAGAAGATCTTTGGTAACACGGATCGTCAGTTTCTTGTCGAGAGGCAGCAAGGTCTGCAGATCTTTATCGATAGGATCCAAGAGGAGCCAGTCCTCAGAAATCACCTCGCCTTCAAAAAGTTTGTCGATCCGGCAAACTACTCCATTGACTTTTACGGTGTGTGTGTATGTGTAGCTTGAGTCCTGGGTGGGTATGAATTTTTGTCTATTAATAATGCTTCTCTTTCTTTAGAAAATGCTCTTCGTAATGTGTCCATGTTCTTTCGCTCTGAACCCAGTTGGTCCATTGTCAATCCTCTCAAGGGTATAGGTAAGAAGAACTCACCTACAGACGTCACCATGACTGTTTGTCTAGTACCACGCCAACATTTATCTTTGCTCCGCCCACTCTAGGTTGGAGAATCAGGAAGCAGTATTACCTCATTCAAAGCAAAGGTGACGTAAAGCTTCCCCAGCATCTGCTAACATGGGTAAGCCCCTTATAATTAGGGCTCCGACTTTTGTTTATTATTTTTTCATCACTGATTCCTTCACTATACACTCAAGAGTGAACCGGGTCCTGATTTCTGTCTGAACGAGAGAGAGCTAGAAGCTTGTCTCAAAGTTCTTCAGGATATCAAAGTAAGTTCTCTCTCTCTCCCTCCCCCCCCCCCCTCCCCCCCCCCCCCCCCCGCCCTCTCTCTCTCAATTAATGTGAACTCTCTCTCTCTCCTCTCTCTCTCTCTCTCTCTCTCTCTCTAAATTAATATGAACTATCTCTTTCCTCAGCATCCATTCATCCTCTCTCCAGTCTATGCCAGCTTCAATGGCACGGGACTGATGACAGTTCGACAGTTCATCCCCACTGGGTCGCTCCGGGATGCCATATATGGTCAACAGCCTCAGGGCAACCTGCTGCAGAAGTACGGGGGTACAGTTGGAAGGAGAGTCCTGGGACTGACTCCCGCCAATATCGCCAAGTATGGCCGTCAGGTGCTAGAGGCATTGAGGTTTCTCTTTGAGAAGGGATATGTGCTGGGTATGTCATTGTGCTGTGTGTCTACAGTAGTATTTTTCAGTTTGTATCACAGAATCTGATAGTATCATAGATAATGTATGTCCTTTTGAATAATAATAATATAGTATAGCTATGTGGTATGTCTTTCAAGCTTTTTTTGGATAAATTCGTCATCAATTTTCGTGATGACCAAAGTATCATTTGTCCATTACAGAAGCAGCTATATACATTGAGTGTTGTTTGTGAGATAATTACTGGTATTGATTTCTGTACGTATTTAGGGCATATTCAACCAGGCAATGTGATCTTGGAAAAAGGGACAGCAAAGCTTGTTGACATTGAGAACTGTTTGATCGGTCAACCGTCAATATACAGGCACCACCTCTTGGAAGTCAGAAAGATATACGTAAGCTAGGAAAATGACTAAAAAGCTCTATAATAATATTATGAAAGTTATACAATAGTTTATTATGAGTATGTTTCTGATAATCATTAGACTTGTGTGGATCAGACAGTGTACAGCTTTGGTCACATGCTCTATGAGATGGGGGCCGCTCAGATGTGCAAGACACCGACCATCGATACTTGCCCTTCCCCCATCCCATTCGGAGTGGGTGAGCAGAAGTGTCCCTGTGTATACTAAAGACGTTTTCTTCCAATTTTTACAATTTACCAATTTTTTTGTCTTTCTCTGTAGCTCCAATCATCATGTCCATCTTGAGCCCCAAAGGCATCAAGGATGGCTTACCCTCCATCTCGGATCTACTAGTAGATTCGTAAGTAATAGTTATTCACCTTATTCAAGGCGCTAAGTTTGTAGGCCAATTTGTCCGTGTTTCAATTAAGGCCTTGCCCCTGGTTTTATTCCCAGCTTTTCGGTACTGCAAGCTGAAAAGCAGCCAATTTCAGTGTGTAGTCTTCTAAAATGCTAGGTATAAGGCTGGGGCACGAGACAGGGCTGTATAATACTGTAAATCTGGAAATTTTTGTTGTAAAAATATTTTCGTAGTCGATGGTGGCTACAAAAATTAATCTTACGAAAATTAGCATGCACTATTAACGCTAATGTGGTAAGGGGTCATTCCTACGAAACTTTTTTTACACGATAATTTATCATACGAAAGTTTCTTTACACGAAAATTTCCAGATCTACGGTAGTTTAAAACTGTGTCCTTTTCTTTGTACATGTAGCTTCTTTACAACTGGTGATGGAGTACCAGCTGGTGAGAAACCGTACATCAAGGTGTCGAGTAAGCTGAAGGAGGTGATCAGGCGCCACAACGAGAACTCAGAGCTGCGGCTGAGGGAGGAGCAGAAGAAGCTAGCTCAGCAGAGGAGGGTCTCCAAGGCACAGGAAAGCATCATGTCCGAGGACGAGAAGAAGAAACGAAGAAAAATGAGAAAAGTGAGTGACTAGATCAGTATAATAGTAGCCGATAGATATTTCCAAGTTCTGCTGAAAAAAGTGAACGGGTGTATTTGTTGTACATGTAGTTATTTCATCTCTGCACATGTAATTGCTAGCTACTAGGCTCAAATTTTGTCCAAAATGGTTGTGAAATTTTTTTTATTTTTGTCCAATTTTAGAAGCAGCTGTCTCTCCAGGACGTGGATGAGCCGCAGTCGTACCCCACGACCACCTCCCTCCCCCACCAGAGCACCATTGGAACATCGGGGATCAAAGCCAGCACGTCCACGAGGAGCAAGTCGGCTCAGTCTAACCACACCCCCTCCCCGGCAGCGACCACCAACGGCCACAGCAAGAGTGTCTCACCGGTCACCAACAGCACTAATAACAACTCAAAATCAAGATCTAAAGGTACGTGGTAGGCGGAGTCACGGAGTGAAGCAGTCCCCATAACCTATAATATATATTCGTAGACTATACTCTATATTACCGTATAGCCAGAAATATTGGCGGGAATTAAATTTGGTGATTGAGCCCAAAATTGCTATTGCAAGAATAATATTAGCGGATTTTAAATTTGGCGGTTCGGTACGGGATCGCCATACGTATATATGTGAGTAGGAAATTTTGGTGGATTTTAATTTGGCGGTTGTAATATAGATTGCCAAATCGCCAAATAGTATACTATATTCCTAACTTTTAATATATTATTATAGGTAGTCTTCCAAAAAAATTAACTCTTTTAGGCAATCTTCCATAATTCCGGCAATAATAATTAGTTTTTACCTGTGCATAAAATGCAATAATTATATCATATTGACCACTTTGTGCATTGATTTTGTTGTAGCCCCAGCTGCCCCCTCGGACTCTCCCCCTGCACCACGCGCACCCGCCAGCCGGAGTGGCAACGAGCGAGGAGCCCTCCTCGGATCCATCGAGGGATTCTCTAAAGGCAAGCTCAAGAAGGCCATCACAAACGATAGAAGTGCACCTCGTGTTTAAGGAGTACAAGTGTTCATAATATTATTAAATATTATTGTGTGTTCGCAAAATTTAATGTGTTATGCTATGTTGTGTAATATACATTATCTATTTTGTATGGTGGGTGTGGCTCACAAGTAGGGAGAGTCCCTTTTTTCTACACGTGCACCCATAGCAGTCTGGAAGGATACGTGAAAAGCGACATGGCTCGACTAACTTACTTCAACGGCCGCGGCCTAGGAGAACAGATTCGATTTATGCTGGCAGAGACAGGTACGCAATACGAAGAACGTACCATCACCACGACCCTACTCAAGCAGCTCAGAGAAAATGGCGAACTCTTCTTCAAGCAGCTGCCCCTGCTGGAGATAGACGGCCTCAAACTGGTCCAATCCGGCGCGATTATGCGCTACCTGGCACGAAAACACGACATGTATGGCTCCAACGCGACGGAGGCCTACCAATGCGACATGATAGCCGACGGTTTGGCCGATTTCAGAAAATCCTTCACCTCCTTTGATAACTTCCGGCTGAGGAAGAAGGACGAAGCTGGGTACATTTCTCAAGTGAGCTCGTTGCTACCAAAGTACCTCAGGCCACTGGAGGAGATGATCAAAGAAAATAATGGAGGAGAGAAGAAGGGGTTTCTGCTTGGAGAAAAGATAGCCTACACGGACGTCTCTCTTGTGGAGGTTCTTGAGCATGTGAACGAGATGTTTCCAGGAGCTTTGGAGAGAGATTATCCATATTTGGGGTCGTTTCGTGAGCGCATGCTGGAGCGACCTGGCCTGAAGGCTCACTACTCATCAGGGAGAAGGAAGCCTCCAATCAACGACGAATACATAGCACATGTTAATGAAGTTTTTGAGAGAAAATAACTTTACAAAAAAAACTTATTTACATGTATGCTAGTAAAATAAAATTTCTGGATATTATTATAGTGTTGTCTATTTTTGTTTTGCACTTTTCCATTGAAAGAAGTCACACCTAGCCTCGGGATCACCTTTGCCCCCTCCTGGCCTGGCACAAACCCAGAACTGCTTATTCTTGTTCGGTCCCTGTTTTTTGACGGTCCTTAACACACATGGCTCACTGTGTCCCTTGCACAGGGGAGGTTTAGGAGGGCCACCAAACACCCCCTTCCAAGCCTGACTCAGCTTTCTTCCACTGTTTGCACTAGTGTCACTTTGAGAGCTGCTATCTGTATCTGTTGAAGGACGCTCTTCTTGAGAAGCTGTTCTACTTTCTTCGGAGCTGGTAATAGAATCATCTTCCATTACATTATCTTTTAAAATATTGTCAGCTGGTTGGTCATTAGATTGCTGCTTTTGCTCACTAACTGGCTTAAAAAATGACGCCAGGGACTGTTTTGAATCAACCTTCTTCTTTCCACCAGATGCCATCTTTCTAGTTTTCGCTGCAGACGTTTGATCAACTGTCGATCCACTTTTTCGCTTTCCCAAGCTGACCTTTGCACTTGCAGCCAATCCACTCCCACTCCCAGACGACTTCTGCCCTGCACGGAGGAAGTCTGAAAGTTTCTTCTGTTTTCCAGCAGAAAAATTACTAGAGCAGAGAGAGGGCCGACTTGGCTGCGAAGATGCTACCAGCTCCATGGCTAGCTCAGTGAATACAGGGCAGTGGTCTGACCCTTCCACTTCTTGCCAAACTTCAGCCTTTCTCAGGTGGCCAGCCAACGATTTGCTAAGTAGAATGTAGTCTATCCGAGTGCCATAGTTAATCTTTCTGCTGTCCAGAAGCGTAGACCAGCAAGTGTAGGCTTTCTCCTGTGAGGGGTGGAGGTAGCGAAATGAGTCCACGAGCTCAGTGCTATTTGTGTCTTTGCAAGGGTGGGAAGGGTTGATCGTGACAAACTGTTGCATCCAGTCTCTGGAGGGGCTGTTTCTTAATCGGTCCTAGAAGAGGAGCACAGACAGAGAGAGAGAGAGAGAGAGAATATAAATTATAAAACTAATAAATTAATAATTAGCATACTGGGTCATCTAGTATCTTTGCACTGTCGATAGGCTCTTTTGAGCAGTTGAAATCTCCAGCGGCAATCACTATCCTACAAAAAATAAACAATCAAGATT
Organism: Cliona cf. orientalis; assembly: GCA_963930775.1. Lineage (NCBI taxonomy): Eukaryota > Metazoa > Porifera > Demospongiae > Clionaida > Clionaidae > Cliona > Cliona cf. orientalis. Next base: position 783,843 of record OZ005693.1, on the reverse strand, counting down.
TCATCCAAATTCATGTCAAGATCTCTGATCTAATGTACCTACTTTCCAGCCTTCTCCAGTGCCGTGCACCTCTCCTGTAGAGCAGCATAGAACTTGAGTTTGTAGTCCAGCCTGTCTGGGTCAATGCCTCTGTCCACATCCACCATAGGGCAGTAGACGTTCACCACAACTAGCTGCCTGTGGCTACTTCTGCTGTCGTCATCTTCTCCATCCTCGCTAATTAGCTGGATAGTGTGTTCAGTTAACACAGCTCTTCCTTCAGAATCAAGTGAGGCCAGCTATCGTTAAAAATATGCATGGCTAGCTACGAAGTTCTTTAGAAAGCTCTTAACAAATGCTCAATAACTATTACCGTATTTCTTCTAAAAATTCGGCCCTTCTAATTATTCGGTACCTTTACCGAATGATTGAAAATAGTCTCTAATTTTTCGGCAAAGGTCATCATGCGCATAATATTATTATTTATATTACGCTATAAACGGGAATGGAATGCGCACGCAGACAGAATGTTGAATATTAACCTCTAAAAATTCGGCGAAGCTAAAGCAATATTATTATTTTTATGCTAAATTTTTAGAAGAAATACGGGTATTACTAAACTGGCACCTCTTCAGGAGAGAATTCCTCCCACTGTCCATAGCATTTGACTGTGTCCAGTCTATCGGCAGAGAGGGAGCCTGTCAGCCCCTCTTCAGCTGCCACGGGAGTAGCACTGTCTCGACAGAACGTCACAACACCTAGCATTTTTAAACACACAATTTTCACACAAGCCCCACCCCTTTCCCACACCCCCTGCCCCACGGCTCCATTTTTGTCAATTACCAAACTCACCGGAGTAACCTCCTTTAGTCCGACAGAAGGAAAAGTAGGCACTGTATCCATCAGCCATATACATAGAGCTATCCAACTGATCTCCTACAACACAAAGAAAGGATATGACATGAAGATGAGGTGATGTTTGTTTCCTGCTGACTTTGTGCCTTGGTCTCTTGAAAGCAGATGATGTCGGCATCCAGACGATCCAGGAGACCCTTGAGGTCCGTCCCTGAGTTCTTGATGGATGCTCTAAGCCCGTTCACGTTCCAGGACACAATTTTCATCTTGAGGACAGAGGGCCACACTATTGCGCATGCGCCATAAAAATTTTGATATTTTTGGCGCCAAAACGTATTGGGTGGCAACTTCTCCTTTGACCCGCGTGGGCCTTGTCAAGTGTTTTTAGTCATTTTTTCTCCAAGATGATAACCAATCCAGAATACCTCCCGAAGGACCGACTTAAGCAGGAGCTGAAGAAGCATGGCATCAGCTTCAGTCCCAACGAAAACAAAGACTACTACGTACAGCTCTATCGCAAGGAGGTGATGCAAGGGAAAGAGCCGGAGAGAGGAAGAAGCGAGTTCTCGTCCGACGAGGAGTTTGTCAAACAAAGCCCACGCCCTTCTAAGAAGCAAACAAAGGTTCGTGTTAATATTCATATAAAAAGGGGTGGCTTAGGGTGGGCATTATTTAGGATGAGGCGCCTAAGGCTTTTTGGCTTTTCGTACATGTGTAGAGCACCACTGCAAAGAGCAAGCGAGGAGCGGCGCCAAAGATAGACACCTATCTGCCTCAAGTGGAGACTCTCTCGGACAAGGAACTGTCTGAACAGCTGCAGGGATATGGAGAAAATGTTGGGCCAGTCACTGCAACCACTCGCTCTGTCTATGAGAGGAAGCTGGCTAAGCTGATGGCCACAGAAGGTGAGACAACTTTCAATATGTCAATTGTCGTGTAGTTACATAAATTTAGGGTGTGCACATATCTTGATAGGGTATGGGGGGTTCATTACGCTCTTGTTCCTTTAATTATGGCTTCAGCGTGTGATACTTTTGATGGTGCTCGCCTTATAATGAGCCATACCCCATTCCCTTCCAGGCTGCATTCACAGGATTCTTTGCCCATTACCTTACTACGCCAGTTTCACTCCCTTTATCATAATTATTATTGTATAAATAGTATAATTATTTGTGTGCTTTAAAGGGAGCAATGTGGTATAGCCCACACAAGAGCAAAGTCACGATGTTTATCACAAAATGTTTAAGACACGGCTAGATTTCCTGTCTTGGATAAAATGTATAGCAACCTGAGTGAATCTTAGACTGTCCATATTCTGCAGTTGTAGTCAACTAAAGTGAGATTTTGTTTGTTACATGTACATGTACTTCTTCCTTGACCAGGTGTGAATCCTCCTCCTCCCCCGGCAGCTGTCAGCTCCCAGGAGCAGGTCGACTACGAGTCCAAGAACGAGTCCTTCATTGGGGAGTGGTCCGATGATGACGAAGAGGACGGAGAGGAAGAGGGAGAGACGGAAGAGGCTGGGTCAGGTCTGCCCCCTCAGAGACGAGTGGTGACCCAGTCCTCCAGGACCAGGAAGCAGTATGCTGAGACCATCCACGTGTCAGTACCGGTGAGAAAGAAAATTACTTAACCTTATAATCGGCAACTGAGTCTAGGAGTCCTTGGTCAAATACTGTGATATTGTCTAATCGTACTCTAGGTTTGATATTCTACGGATTGGCCCAAAAAACGATTTTGTAACAGCTATATAACATTAGCTGTGCACATTAGAGTTTGTTGACCCTGTACCAAAATCGCTTACCTGCAAAATTAATAATGGTGACCTTGTGGTAAAAAATTAATATATTATTATTATTATTACAGGGTGCAGGAGTAAAGGACTCTAATATCCGGCAGCGTCCTCCTCCCTCGTCCTCTACCCCGCTCAAACCCAGCAAGCCAACTCGAGGCTCGGCCCCAAAATCATCGAAAAAGTCCGACAGCGGTCCCTCTTGCTCCAACATCTGGTCCCTCATCTGCAGCATTCTGCTCATCGTTTTGATGTTTTCCATCGCCTTCCTCGTCTACGAGCACTACACTTGTCCTGAGGAGCAGGAGAGTTTGATCATCTCCGGCTGGAAGAAGGCAGGGGACCTCGTCGTGGAGATGAGGGGCTGGATTTTGAAGGAGCTAGCACCTGACGGGGGCACTAAGGCTGGTGATGCGGAGGCAGGTAGTGCGAAACCTGAGAAAAAGGCGAAGAAAAGGAAGTCCAAGAAGCCTTAGAGATGTTTTTCCGTAGCGAATATTGTAGAAGGTAGACTTTTGAATTGTTTTTGGCCCTCATCATCTTTCTTGATTGCATTCACCTTAGACAGTTTCTCACCATTTTTTTTGTACATAAACCAGCATTACCTATATATTATAGCACATGCACTTGACCCCCGGTTCACTGCTCACTTATGGTATATAATATAGTATACCCATCTTGCATGCCATTGTGTTTCATACCAGTAATAGTCCAAGCTAGAGTAGATTAGGCCTCGATCTTGTCTCGTAGTGTGCTAGTAATGGTTAGTTGTTCTCTTTTTTCAATATACATTGTATGGCATATTTACTGACTATAATATTATCGTAAACAGCAACGAAGGACAAAAATTAATAAGCATGAAATAAAAATTTAAAATATAATGGATTGATATTCTGTGATACAGGAACTAGTTAATTATTAACGGTAAACAGTAATAATTATAGATTTTAAGATGATAATTATTATTATGCTGTGCTCCATATAATTATGCTAATAAAAACAGATTACAACAATAAAATTAAATGTAAATTATCATTACTCAATTATTGATGTGTATAAGGTTGTTTTTTCGTGCCTTCCGAGTAGGCAAACATTTCAGCTTTTTGCTGAACAGTTCTCTCGTCGAGATAGTTCAAAGCGTCGACAAACAGCTGTCGTAGGGTTCCCGGGGCAACGAGGCCCTTCCCAGTCTCACTGGCACTAGCCGCTCCCTCCTCACCCGCGACGTAGTAGAGGGCCAAGGCATGGCTACAGTGCTTCAGCTGAATGTCATCTGCGGAGACAGAGGATAGGAAAGAGAGAGAGGGTAATTGTCACTGTACATATGCATGATGCTTAGGCCACTTCAACTTAACACTCTGTTTCTCGGCCCGACTGACCCTACTTTTGGAGAAAACTTTTGTTAGTTTTGAGGTCAGAGGTCGGGTTTAATTATTACGTTCTGGGCATGTGCATTAGAACGTTTACAGATAAGATTCCATTATTGACCTAGGACACGCCCAGTTAGTTGAATTATTGTCATTTACAAGCCAACCTACCGACCCTATCCTGAAGCCCAAGAAATAGAATATTAAATTGAAGTGGCCTTAGCTACATAATATACTATTATGTGAGGGTTGGTTGGTGGGGAGGTTGAGAATCCCAAAGATCGAATTAAGGATACCTCTGAATTAAATGTGAAGGAGGAAATCTCCATTGAGCAAGACACTTCTATATCCCCCCAGAGGACTACCAATAATCATAATTAAAGGAAGATAGGTCAGTAGTTCTACGCTTCAGCTGGGTGGATGAAGTATGATATAATCACGATAAAGGGAATCGCAATCATACAGTGCATCCTTCGTGACACTCATGCATGCATGTTGGTACAGTGTCGTGGTCTAAGCATAACAACATTTACGATATCACTGCAATAACAATTCCTAAAAGAGAGGAAACAGCGCTGCACGAGCTAGGGAACAGCCCCCAAGTGATTCCAGTGAACTCTGAAAGTACACTGGATACGCTGCCATACTGTACCCTAAACAGGATGTGTGCCCCGCCCCATACACATATCCCTGGTCAGCAATAGTATTACTATGAAAAAGTACTCATTGTGCGAAAGTTGTGATTATCTTTGACTGGTTTAGACTAAACCTCTTCACAAACAAGGCATGACTCTTAGAGACAGGGGCATTTTTTTGTTTAGGTCAGAGTCTGCATGGTCAGTGCCTTCGCTATGGCCTATCATAATAATCATAATATTATGATACTACTATAGCTACTGTATATAGCTGTCTCGGGTACACCCTAAACAAAGATAGCCAGCCTATACACTGTAACAGTGTAACAGAAATATCAACCGCAGATTGCAAGGTAAAAAAACATTTCATAGCTGATGACCCATACTATAATACATTACGCCATCGATCCTGATTACATGTCTGTATACTGTATAGACATTTCTATGAACTAACCGAATCTACAGAATTCTGTTAATTTAATTTTTTACCTTCTTCATCGGCCTCGGTGCTGGGCTTGACGCAGCCGAGGACGGCAGCTGCCACTGAGCCACACACCTGCAGCGTCGAGGGAAGGTTGCCCATCCCGAGTTGGTTGTTGGAAATCTCGACGATCACCTCTCCATTCGTGACCACGTTGGTCTCGTGGAGATTGATAAAGGCTTTGGTGTGAGCGGCCAGCCTCTGGGCTTGCTCGAGGGCGTCTGTCACTGCCACGTCACACATCTGAGTCTCACGGAACTGACCTATAGAGACATAATTATTAGGTGAAAGAAAAGGCTTGAAACGCTTAAATTTCTTGCTTTCAGCAAAAATTAATAAGAAACTAATCCTAGGCCTACATGTAGCTGTGAGTGTCTATACACTTAGTCACATCTACCGTATCATCATTCAAACCCTTGCAAAATGGCAGCTAGCTATTGCCTAATACTTCCATGCATGCACTTGCACAATGTTATACCTAAGCAACAATACGTGCTGCTATATCTGATGCAACTGACCGTATTGGTCAGTTAACAACAGTTAGACAAGACACACTGCAAATGCTATTAACTCTACAGTGATATCCATGGCAACGGGGACAAAAATATGCTCATCTAGCAATACTGCAGCTCAATAACTGAGGCGTTCTCCAGTAAACACATTCGTACATAGTTGCTACGGATTTCAAATCATGTGATACACATGAGTACGAGGTAGCTATATAGTACTGACCTTTCATGTGTAGTCTTGGTAAACAAGTGGGGACTCTCTCGAATGCTTGGCCAGTGCTCTGTGGAGGGGTGGAGGAGGAGGGGGGGGTACAAAAGTTTAAACACAGGGGGAATATCGAAGAATAATTGACAATAAAACTCTAGGTAATTGGCTAATGGAGAGGATAATTGAGGATGTGACTAATATTTGACAGCAGAAGCAGCCTAAGCCTGAGCATAGGGTTTCAATTGCAAGCTTGATCGATCAACCAATCGTTTCTTGGCCCTTGACAACTTTAAACAGCAGGAAAACTTGACATGCACACACACACACTCACATAAACACACGCACACTCATACAAGTGCACTGCATACTTGACACATTTTAACACATGATTGTCATTCTTTAGTTGTCACAGATCAAGCGAAAAACGATCGAGGGTAAGGCCCCCCTGCCTTTTGCTGCCAGGGATGGCAAAAGATTTAAAACAGGAAATTACGCTTTACAAGGACACAGTGCTGGGGTCATGAGATGGGAGAATTTGTTACACTGAAGCCACTCAAGCATAATTAGTGACTAACGTTATAACAAGCAGAAAAAGTACCCATCAGTGATGGAGTGCTGAGTCGACCAGTAAAATGCACTGAGCATGTGAACAGTGCATGCACGACATTTCAAAATGCAGTGTTAGTGGCTAGGCTCGCTCCTTAGTGATGGCATTCCAGAAATGAATAATATAATAATAATAATATTATAGGCAAATCCTCTCTCTTTTATTCTATCTCTCTCTCTCTCTCAATCTTTCTCCAGGCCTCCCTCCCTCCATCTCTCTCTCTCTCCCTCTCTCCCTCCCTCCATCTCTCTCTCTCTCTCTCTCATTCCCCATCTCTCACACACACTCAACCCAGAGCTATGGACAATTACACTATGCAAAAAGGACACAGCACACCCATGTACATGTATATCTACCAGCCCTACAGGCATGTTAACACCGCCTAGCCTAGCAACGCAATCAGATGATGTGTAGTCTACACTAACGCACTTAAACCTCATTATCTAGAATACGTGACAGCAAGTGACTACCTACAAATTATACAATAGGTTATATCTGGAGCAGATTCCTGGTTATGTATGTTACGAAAGTATAATATAATAATATTATACATACCCCCACACATTAAGTATACAGTGCTCCACTCACAAATCGCATGATTTATGTATACAAGCTACTTATAATAATTTATACACAAACTGACCTTTCCCCTTTTGATAAGCTTCCTGACGCCCCTCGGACTGTTGACAGGGCTGCCTCGAGGGGTCGTCCGTGGCGATATCCCCGGGCTCGGCTCCGGACTCGTGATCTTTGGACTCCCAGACGGACTGCTACTGGCGGCTTTGCGGAACTTTGCCCGCCGTAGGACAGGGGGCAGGTTGTCAGGGGACTGCCTCTGCTGCTCCTCGCCGTCCCCGACCTGAAGAACCACCTTTGGTGTCGTGATTCTCTGCACTTCTTCGTCGTCGCTGGAGCTGAGGCTCTCGAGAGGGGAGCAAGCTGGAGAGTAAATATACAGAGATGATAATTATAATATACTGAGGGATATACAAAGATATTGAAGATATAATAGGGATAGTATCCAAAGAAAATATTATAGCCACAGATATTAAAAGATACATATGGGAAAGCGTATAATATTATTATTATTATGCACGAAGCAGAGATAACTGCCAAGTGAGAACACACAAAAGTGAATGGGTGTTCATTAAAATAACTCTTTGTAGCCACAAAAAGCCAAACAGCTACACTGTACCTTCCTATAATATGCCTATACATCCCCCACAGGCTTCCCACCTCCACCCCCTCCCCACACACACATACACACACACACATACACAGTGTACTCACTCTTCTCCTCTATGGCCTGTGCTACAGCGTAGATGTCCCCCAGTCTTCCGGTGATAAGAGTCGGACCTTTGTCCTCTATCACTCTCACGGCAAGCTCCTTCTTTCTGTCGTTGGTTCCCGTCTGTGAGGCTATGAGAACCAGAGGGTAGCTGCCAACAGCAAACTCCTCGATAAAGGTCTCAATGAGAGACTGAGGAGCACTGACGTCCAAAACTACAGCTTTGCAGTTGGCCAGATCCTTAGGGATATCCGCTGGATCTGTCAGTAAGGGGGGAGAGGGAGAGAGAGAGAGAGAGAGAGAGAGAGAGAAGGAAGGGAGAGAGAGAGAGTAGGTGTATTATTATAATTATGTAAATGATGAATTAATTATAAGTAGCTATTATATTATTCATGGCCAGATCATAAGAGTCTGAGAGTGGGTGGGTGGATTACGTCATTGCCTTTCAACTCAGGAAGTTACATGCACTCGTAGGATCGTACTTCCTGCTATATTATTGTAACATCCTGCTCCCAGACCAGATATATACCCAATTCTGTCGTTCCTGGGACTTCCTACAAGGCAAACACACTAACTCGCTCATCACTCCAAACTCCTGTTGCATCACTTAGAACTTCAAGCGATAATAACTAGTTTCCTTACACGGGTCAGGGGTAGTATGGTAATGAAGGAAAGAGTTTAATTCTCCACTAACAGCGGACTCAATAATCAGTGACAATAATCTACTTCCACCAACTAGAGCATTTCAGCACGGCAGCCACATGGTTATTAATCAGGATTAGTGCACAATGTCTCCACACAGAAGCCAGCATGGCGGGCCGCCTTGATTAGCAATTGTGAACTCACAAGCGACAGTATAAGTGGAAGTCGATTTCCATGTATGAGCCAACACAGGAATTGAGACTTCCCCCCCTCCCCCCTCCCCCCCTCTCTCGAAATTCTAAGCCAACTAAAGCCGGTTAGTTTGATTCTTCCTCCAAAGAAGGGAGAAAAGACTGACTGCCCCTGAATATCTTTTAGTTAAAGCCACTGGAATGCGGCTGTCACGAAAGCACTCGAGTTATTCGCATGCCATTCATAGCAGAGATCACTCAGAGAAGAATAACTGTTAATGGGCTGAGCTATTGTTGCTATGGCAATGGTAACGATACTCGTTGTTGTAGATTCACATATTCTGTACGAGTTCTCAGTGAGAAGGAATGGAATTGGGATGATTATGGGTAGCCTTGTCTGTATTAATCATTCGTGTCTGCAAACTTTATCCATTATTACACAATTTCTCTGCACTTTACCTGTTTACGCATACAGCATGCTACATACGTTCTTTTCCATGGAAACTGTATTGTTTAGAGAAAGCAATAATTGTGGCAAGGCTCCTCGTCTACAATCACGGTATCACATGTCCTTAGAATTCCATACAAAATTAGAATACTAGAACTTTCTATTCTTTATTCATAATAATATCTCAGACAACTAAAACGCATTAGTGACACACAATAGGATGGGCTGAACAAATCATCGGATGAAACTAAAGTAGCTTCAGGTATCAGTTGCTAATTGGGTGGACATCCGTCGGACCATTAACGGGAGGGAGAAAGAATCGAAGAAACCTAAACTTGCTCGTACACTAATTGCTAATAAAATCTATACTCTGGAATGTGCCTGTGAGGTCACGCATGCATGGCATACTGTGAATATTGCATAATCAGGCCATAACCCAACACTATACATGCACTGCTAGCAAAAGTAAGAAATTTTGATAACTGTGACCCAACTATAAACAGGCTGCTACGTGTAGACTAATCGGCTAGCAAAGCTATTAAAGATTGGCGATTAATTATTTACTGTAACAGTGCAAGAGTAGAACTAGTCTAGTGAACAAGGCCACTCCCTCCGCAGCGCTGGATGTATTCCAGCGCTGCGGAGGGCCGGGAGTGGCCTTGTTCACGAGACTAGAGTAGAACAGGCAATACGCATGGAGAAAAAGCACATCCACTCTCCCAGCTAAAGATAAGATCTACGCATGGAGGACATCATATAAATAGCACATCAACTCTCCCAGCTAAAGATAAAGATCTCCACTAGGCCCACGGAATGACACTATGTAGCAAGGGATCAGTAGTGAACACAGCTGTGAGTTGTTTAATACAAGCCCAGAAGCTCAATAAGCCTAAACAAGCTAGCAGGGTTGCTTGTTTTGTTTGTCAACACTGACAAACTTTGAAACTACAAGTTTTGTTATGATCATTTATCTGCAATCTCGGCTATTTAAATAATATTGACATTTCCCTCACCTTCTGTTATCAGTGGTACTGCTCCTACAGCTAGCAGGGCGCTGGCAACGAAATCCATTGAGGCAGCAGGGAGGATGCAGGCGATGGGCGGGGAGGTACTCTTCACCAACGAAACTTCTTTCCAGACAGGCGCTAGTACGTTGGTTTTGCCGTGGAAAGGAGTGGAGCCGGATCGTTTGTCTTTCTTCTTAGGCGGGATCGTATCGACGATATTCTCTACGCTTTTCGAGCGCATTCTCTCGTTTCTCGTCCCGCCATCTTGCTTTTTCTTCTGCTTGCGAAACATCATGGGGGATAGCGAGTTGATCACACTGTAGCCACTAGACGCCATGATTGATTTTTGGATCTCTTGAATGCTAAACACTGCTTTGAATAACTACAGATTCTTGAATTTCTTCAATACTGCGGTTAGTCCGCCTTCTTTTAAAAACGCTGATCAGATGGCTTGTAAATTTGCTGCTCAGGTGTAATAATAATTTGCGATAATTATTAAAGCGCTTCCTTTATGACGTAATGGACAGGGGCGCGACGACCACTTACCAACGTGCAACTGCAAGAGTGGCCAGGGTCATGAAGAACAAGAATTATCAGCTGGACTCAGCAGCTCTGTCGGCGTCGTATAATGTCGTCCTGCAGGTGCTAATGCGCTCCAGCAGCTTTGTTCTCAACGCCTTCGTGCTCAGATTCATCCAGGCAGAACTGCTGGGCGTGGTCAATCTCAGGTACGTAGGAAAATTTTTTTTATTATGATCGATCCGAAACCTTCTCTTTGATACTCATTAGATTGACTCTGCTCTACAATACTGTACTGTTTGTGTCACGTGAGGCTCTCCGTAAGGCATGTCTGTCTCAGATCACAGAAGAGAAGAGATGGGTACACGTTTTCAACCTCATGTGGTGCTCGTAAGTTTAATTAATAATAGGGGTGATTAATTAACTGTTAATTACCTTAATTTAAATGTGCCATAATATTGGCGGGGAATTAAATTTGGTTTCATAATCGCCAAATTCAAATCGTCCAGTTCTAGGGATCAGCCTGTTTATTAATTATTTCTGGCTGTACAGTATTCCTATTGGCCTGGTATCATCCGTGCTTCTGGCGTTTCTCTGGCTGAGCCCCTTCCTGGAGCAGCCAAGCTTACCCGGTGACCCCATGGGTGTGGTCATCTTCGCCCTGGCAGCTCTCGTGGAGCTGACGGCCGAACCACTTTATATCATGGGACAACTCAACCAATACGTCACTCTCAAGGTATAACTATCAATAATAATTTTTCATAATATCCCGATATTGACGACCTCTGGTGACGACCCTTTACCAGGTTGCAGCTGAAGGCTTGCCTCAGATGTTCCGCTGTGCTGTCGTGGTGACTGGCATCCTAGTCTCGCCGGAATGGGGACTGAGAATCTTCTGTGTTGGTCAGGTACGTCTCTACCATAATAATATTATTCTTATGTTAAACATTTTGATAATACCGTGATCATATCGACAGCTACCGTATAGCGGGAAACTTTCGAGGGAGAAAATTTTCTCAAGTTGGTAGGAAGGGAGCATTTCACAGAGAAAAATTTCACGGGATGCTAAACTGATTACATAATGGGTGTGGCATGCCTAAAATTTCATGGAGAAAACTTTCGCGGGAGGCTATAAAATCATGAAATTCGTGAAGATTTTCTACCTTGAAAATTTTCCGCTATACGGTATCATCCAAACTCAGCTACAGTACATACTGAGTATTACCAAAATTAGTGATATCTTTAGTTGTATCATCATTGTAATGATTATCTACTCTTCCCTCCCACTCGCAGCTGGCCTACTCAATAGGCTATGTAGCCATCTACTATGGCTACTATTCTCAGCACGTGAAAGATCCGGAGACACGATACACGCTGCCCATCAGGTCTTGCCTGGACACCCTCCCGAAGAAGGACCCTGTTGTTGGCGTCTGGTTCAACCCTCAGCTCACTAAGCTCTCGTGGAGCTTCTACAAGCAGTCCTTCCTCAAGCAACTGCTTACTGATGGTAAAGTCCACGAATGCGGAACTATAGAAAAAAATTTTCATCTCTCTCTTCTTCCTTCTCTCTCTCCCTCCCCCCCCCCCCCCCCCCCCAGGTGAAAAATATATTATGACATTATTCAGTGTTCTGAGTTTTGCTGAACAAGGTAAAAATACATTTTTTTGTATTTAGGTATCTACTTGCAGTAAATTACATGTATTTCTCTCTTTGCAGGGATTTATGATGTCATCAATAACCTCGGCTCTCTCGCTGCCAGATTCATCTTTCTACCGCTCGAAGACAGCTTCTATGTCTATTTTGCCGGCGTCCTCGTTCGCGGCGAACCACTCGAGAAGCAAGACCAAGAAGCTGTACCAACTATAGCCAATACCCTCTCAGTCCTCCTCAAACTAGTCCTTCTCGTAGCCCTCGTGATACTATCGTTTGGCTACGCCTATTCTTACCTAGTTCTGGATATCTACGGAGGTAGTCTGTTATCGGGAGGCTCTGGGCCCACGCTGCTCCGGTGGTACTGTGTCTATGTTCTCTTGCTGGCTCTGAATGGAGTCACCGAGTGCTTTCTCAATGCCACCATGAGCCAGTCTCGAGTTGATAGGTTAGCATTATAATACAGTTAGTGCAGTGTGCTGAGCAGTTCTGTTATGAAGAAATAACCAATAATTATTATATGTGCATACTCACCAAGATTTCCTGATTAGTGAAATACATGTATTTGTAGTTTCAGGGATTAATTTTATACACTTTTCTATGCAGCTCCATTGAATTTCTGCAGCCATTGCATGTACTCATACTACACTGAAAATTGACTACTTCGAAATTTTTATCTATATACCCTTAAATAGATACTGGATGTTTGAAAATACTAACCAAAGTAGCAGTAACTGTTCTAGTGTTGTCCCTTTCTGCTGCAGGTACAACTGGATCATGTTGGTGTTCTCCTTTGTCTTCCTCTGCTCCTCTCTCTTCTTCACCCGTTTTCTCGGCAGCGTTGGGTTCATCCTGGCCAACTGTGTCAATATGTTCACTCGGATCAGCTACAGCTGCCTCTACATCCGCGGCTACTTCTCCTCCACCCCTCACTCTCCCCTTCTCTCCGCCCTCCCCTCTCGCCGCACCCTAGCAGCGTTCCTTATAGCCTTCATCATCACTTCAGTCTCAGAGGTATGTATAGGCTCTTACTATACTATTTTTCGCAAATTATTAAGCGATGGCAGCGATAAGGGTAATATTGGTAAAGTTAGTAAAATTAGTAATGTTGGTGCCGTAGGCCACAGCAGTGACAAGGGTAATGTTGGTAAAGTTGGTAAAGTTAGTAATATTAGTATCATAGGACATAGCAGCGACAAGTTAGCAATGTTGGTGCCGTAAGTGATGGCAGCGATAAGGGTAATATTGGTAAAGTTAGTAAAATTAGTAATGTTGGTGCCGTAGGCCACAGCAGTGACAAGGGTAATGTTGGTAAAATTGGTAAAGTTAGTAATATTAGTATCATAGGACATAGCAGCGACAAGTTAGCAATGTTGGTGCCGTAAGTGATGGCAGCGATAAGGGTAATATTGGTAAAGTTAGTAAAATTAGTAATGTTGGTGCCGTAGGCCACAGCAGCGACAAGGGTAAAGTTGGTAAAGTTAGTAATGTTAGTATCGTAGGACACAGCAGCAACAACTTTTTTGGAAAAATATTTGTGCAAAATTGTGGTACCTCTTTTTTGTTCACTGACTCACCTCACATTATTCCAGGAGAGGCTTTGCTGTGAGTTTGGCTGGCACTTCCGTCTCCTCCACGTCTTCGTTGGTTTCCTTGCCTTGGGGATGGTCGGGACAGTCGTTGCCTTCTCTGAGCCACAGCTCGTTCAGTTTCTGCTGGACAGACTTCCAATGCAGAGCCCAGCTCTGGCTAAAAAGTTCACAGACGTCGCAATAAAGTCAGGGATATACAAAGACACACCAAAGAAAGCAAAGAAGAAAAAAGAATAGATTGAAATATCATTAGTTTCTGAGATTACAAGTATGTTTGATGTATAATTATTATAACAATGATGGGATAATGTGCATGAGTAATGCCCTCCAGGTAAGGACACTGATTGTCTGAAAAATATTTTTTGTTGGATTATGAGTTACATTTTGGTCTTTGTTCCAGCTCCATAACTATTACCGTTACTGAAATATGCTTTTTTGGTCTGAGAATAATGACATTGTGACAACCATACATGTAAGCTTGTCAATGAAGAAGCTTGGTATACATACTATGGCATAGTCTAACATGTCCAGAACCATGGTAGCTGCTTTCATCTGCTCAAGAGCTACAATTTGGTTTTTGTTCCAGCTCCATAGCTCCTTCCGTTGCTGAGATACACTTTGGCGCGCGCCGCGGTATAGAATTAATGATATTCATAGCTTTTAATTAATTACGTCACGGTCTGTACATTCCAACGTGAAAACCATACGCGTTTTGCTACCCCCTGTCCCAGCTCAATAAATAGCATTTTCTGGGAGGTACTATCGATAACGGGGCTAGACGGTGTCAGGGGTATCCCCTCTGGCACCTGCAGCTGAAAACTGCACATGGTCCTGGGCATATATGGCTTAGGGGTCGCCCAGGTTCCTCCCTTGAATACCCCCCATCCCTGGAAGTATGGCCAATTGCGGTAATGTCCGCAGTGTCACTCCCAAACGGATCACCGGAGCTGCGGCACCCCGGCCCGGGGGGAGGGATGATTGGGACTATTTTTTTTCTTTTTAACAATAATTATTATTCTTTTTTATAATATTAATGGTTTTTTTTTGTTTTTTTTCCCCTTCCCATTAATTTTATGCATACCAGCTCTAGACTTGAATTTTTCGCGCGGTTGCTAGGCAAATTTCAAACGTTGCTAAGGCGGGCCAGGCAATAAAAATGGCGGGTATAGTGCTCGGAGCTCAAAGCTCCCTTCCAGGCTACTTCAAGCAACAAGGAGGAAGGGTAAGTGACGCCAAACCGAATCCACTGGTGACTAGCTTCGAGAAGGACCTCACCCAAGTGCTCAGCTCGCTCAAGAAAGCCGAGAAGAAGAAATGGCCGACAAGCTGGGAGTTCTACCAAAAAGTGTACGTATGTTTGCAGCTAGCTAGCATGTGTATAGCCCGTAGCTAGCTGACTAGTCTGCAAGGGTCGGCTACGCTAGACTATTTTAGTCTAAGTTTGCTAGCAGTAGCTTGTGGCCAGGGAACTAGCCCAGCCTGAGTTCTAAGTTTCTTCACTTGTGTGGGAGCACTGAGGCTATGTAACTTTTGCTATTAAAATTTGATATACATATAATTTCAATTCTCTGCAGGTCCAATGCACTGTTCAATGTGTGGAACAGCTATGAAGCCAAGCTGCCTGGTGGCTACTATACAGCTCAGCTGCTGGCCACTGGAGATCTTCTTTTCAAGAAAGGACTCTACCAGCTAGCCAGTGTTCACTGCTATGGACGCTGCCTCACCTCTCTTGGAGTTCACTCTGGGAGCCAGGACCTTGTCAGTACGCTTCAGGAGGAAAAGATGGACACCATTACTGCTATAGTAAGTCCAAGCATAATCGTTTGCCATTGCATGTACATGTAAGCCTTTTACTCCCCCCTTACATAATTCATACCCCGCCCTTACGTGCATGTATGCATCGTATCCCCCCCTATGTATAAGCCTTGTACCCTCCATACATGTAAGCATATTAAAATTTGTTGTGAGTCAATTTCTATGAATTTTACTTTATTGTATACAGCTGCGAGCTACCATTGGTGATGTGATGTGCCAATTTTATATTGCAGAAGAGAAGGACCCAGCAATGATGGTCAGTTTTTTCCCTTGCAGTCACCTTCCTTCTATACGACAATAACGATAATAATATAATTATTCTTTTCTAACCTTCAGCTGTTGAGTACAAGAGCAAAGACATTGTCAGTTCTTCGGAAGCTTCAGCAGGTGTCTCAGGTTGGTCTGAGCAGGGAGCCGCTCTACTGGCTTGTCTACAACGCTCTACTCCTCACCTACACTCTCTCCAGGACTATGATCAAGTATGACTTACATACATGTAGTATACTATCAGTGGTATCATAGCCAGTGTTCTACTCTTGGTCATGGGGTTGCAAGCATGAGAACTCAAAATTCTGTTGGGGGGGGGGGGGGGGGGGGGGGGGGGGGAGCCAATACAAAATATATTATTATAGGGTCCAGGCCACCCTCTGAAATCATACCTTCCCCCTCCCCCAAAGTGAGGCAGATATTATAGAATAGAATAATAGTATCTGTTCAGCCATGGCTAAAATATTTGCAATTATTTTTATCTTTAGGTACGGTTACTCAGGCTTGGTGCTAGAGTACCTCCTATGGGGTGCAGTGTGTATGGAGTCCTCTGTCCCTCTCATGGCTCTCAAATATCTCCATCTTAGAGTGAATTTCTACGTGGCCGTCTGCCAGTGTTACTGGGACATGAGACAGCCCCACCATGCCGAGCTATTCGCCAGGAGGGGTCTCGGCAAGGTGCACGAATTGGCTCAACTGGAGCACCAGAGCTCCACAGAAGCCACCGAGAGTTCAGAGGTCGTGTTTAGAGAGGCGTCGATCAAAATGAGCGTGATGGTGTTCAAGAGGTCAGCGTTGGAATCACGGAAGAAGACGAAATCGGTATTTCGGCCAAAAGTTCGGCCAACGATCAGGGACTTACTCCAGGCAGCTCCCTCCCCTCGCTCGCCAACGGAGAAGCTACTCTTTGAAATGTTTGACGGACACAGTGCTCAGTTTTTGGCCATGCTGGAGTTCTTGAGTGATAGTTCTCGCAGGCCACTAGAGCAAGCCCCTCCTTCACCCATCACTGAGCTGGACAACGATACTGTCACTGATGTATACCAGGTAAAAAATTTAAATATTAATTTTATGTGTAAATTTTGAAATGCAACACTACTGATGTTATCTTTACATTTAATTTTTAGATAAAATTTTGTCCATTTTTTCAGGAACTGTTTTGCATTGGCACTGAGCTCTCTCTAGACGCTCTCCGCGAAATCAAGAAGGCAATTGAAGCGGCAGAAACTGCTGACTCAGCAGCACAACAGTCTCTCCATCAGTGCCCCTCCCTGATGACCCTGGCCAGCCGAGGAGGGGGGCGTGTCCCACTGGATGCTGTGGTGCGGTTTGTCCGATTGGCTAGGTCCTACAACCAGAAGGAGGTGGTGGACATGCTAGCGGAGCCAACCATCAATTTAGCCAAGGTATGATACCGTAGATCGGGATATTTTCGCTGGTAAAATATTTGGCTTGTAATTTTTCGTGTAGTCTAAATTTCATCGCCAGACTTTAGCGACCAAAATACATGTAGGTATAGGTCGACATACATTACACAAAATATTTCACGTGTTTAATTTTTGTCGGAAAAGGTGATCGACGAAAAATTTTTAATGGCGAAAATTTCGTGATCTACGGTAATATTGATTTTTAAGGCAGTACTTACATGTACATACAGTGTATAGATTAGAGTAGGTGCATAATAATATCATATTATTATAGCAGAAAATTTTGGCAATTTTTTTTTTATTTGATGATTAATTTTGGTGAATTTGGTGCTCTCAGACCAACTGAGGGCTACCAAAATTAGTGCTCACTAAAGTATACTACAGATTTATGTACCTTTTTTCTCTCATACATGTACATGTAGCTTTCAGAAGATGAGTTCTATCGGAGCAGTGGAGCAGCCCTGGAGCTGATACTAGCCACTGATTCCCTACACTCGGTGCATAAGAAATACAAATCTCGCATCAGTGCAGTTCCAGCCGGGGGCCAGCCGACATCGGCTGTGGGGGGCCCCCCTCCTCACTCCAGTCACCATCCCCCTCCACCTACCACAGCGGCTGGAACGAACACTACTGGGGCTGGTAGCTCCGCCCAACAGACAGCTGCCTCTGTCAATGAAGAGGGAGGTGAGCATAACACGTACAAAATTTTTCTACTCCCGCAAAAAATTAATTTCAAAATAAAAAATTTTGTATACATAATACAAAATATAATGCATAATACAATTTGAATGGCTATCTACTGTATATGCATTGTAAAAATTTTTCAGCTAAACTACGTATACATGCATCATGACATAATAATAATTTTCGTAATTTTTACCTTTAATCAAGAGTATATTGTCTTGTAAAGTATTCCATGGTATAGTCTTAGCTGAATTTTGTTCTTTCTTTCTGTAGGCACTGCTGAAGAGCTGTTTGATAAGCTCCAACATGTACTCACCTTGCTACACTCGGCCACTGTTAATGACATCACCACCCCAGCAGGCCACGCCCTCCCGCTGGTCTCCATGGACTTTGACCTGTTACTGGACGTGCTAGTGATTGTGTGGGAGGTGGCCCGCCCTGCGCTGGCACGGATCAACTCTCACAGCTACTCCTCCTGCAGGCAGTTCCTCAGCCACTCCACTGGAAAACAGGTACGTGGCAATGTAGTCATACCGTAGTTAATCGAATACAACGCATGATCCAATTTAATGCAAGAAATTAGCATTTTACGAATTCTCTTAACGTTTATATATGGAGCGATTGACGACCTTTACCAGAAAAATGCATGTTTTTCGGTATTTTTTTTCATGCGTTGTATTAGATTAAGTACGGTAATATTCAAAAATAGATCTTCCAAGAAAAATTTTGGACTCCATAATTATTTATACACAATCATCAATTATTTTACATGTGAATATATATACATGCACACAGTATTTGCAGTTGCTGGTTCAGCTGGTTGAGGTGTCTCAGTCTCTCCAGCTCTGGCAGACGGACCCCCTCCTCCATGGGGAGCTACACCTCAAGCTAGCCTGTCTCTACGAGGCCAAAGCAGAGGTCAGAGGTCACGACAGCCGACTAGGAGGGAGCAAGCCAGTATCCAATATCACGCTGGTTGGTGGTGAAGGGGGATTTTCCCAGCTCTATGACAGAGCGCAGCTTCTTGAGTGTTTGAGTGAGCTCGAGCTGGGACTGAAGTGTGTGAAGATGGCCAGAGCTGAGCTGATGGGAGAAGAGGCTAGAAGGAGGAGGAGGAAGGGGGTGGAGCAGGAAGGGGCGGAGATTACTGTGCTGCACTCGGAGTACATGTTCTCCATCACAAGGGTGAAGGTCAAGCTGGCTTCTACCATTCCTCCACCTCGTGAGTGAAAAAAAAACACCTTAGTTACATTTAGATTAAAAAAAATATATTTTATGCTTAATTTTTTTTCTCATACAGCCCCTCCTGAGAGTACACAGAAATTATCCTCACTGAAGTCAAAGGTGAAAGAGAGAGAGGAACGGCAGCGACAGAGAGAGAGGATGCTATCCGAGCTGACTGCCCCTACCGTTGCAGTGGCTAATGAATCCCAGCTGAGGGAGGAGTCGGGGAAGAACCTCTGGTCCACTGCACTCGTGTTAATGATAGAGGCGTCTACCACACCAAGGCTGGACCGCGAGGATAGGGAGAGACTAATAAAGGTAGTTCATAATTAATTTTATTTTTGCATACTGATTTTATTTCCATTGACCTACCGATATCCTCAAAGAATTTCAATCGTTTTTACTCAAATTTTATGATCAACTATAGGAATCATTTTCTTACCTGCTTCAAGAGCAGCAAAGACTATCCGAGTTGGAAAATGCCACCCCCTCCAGCACCTCTACTTCAATCTCATCTCCTCTCTCACTCTCGCCACCCATCCTACGGTTCTCCACCGACGAGAGTATGACCTTTGTACCCCCATCCTTTGCCAATCCCAAGCTCCAGGACTCTGTGGCCTACTATAAACTGTTTGGTCGCGTTGCCAGTGGAAGCAATGTCAAAGTCCGACTGACGGATAAAAATCTTCCTGGATTAGGCGTGGAGGTTCCTGCTCAGAATCGTTGTGATAAGGGAGAGACGGGGGCACATGTAACTCTGAAGGTCAAAGGTCTCCAAGTGAATGAGAGCTATGTGTTTGCCGTTGCTGCGTACGGCCAGAGAGGGGAGCTGATTGGTGGATCTATCGGAGCCACGGGGAGACCGATAGTGGCCTGCTATCGGCTGTCTATGCTTATGCTATGGGGATACTGCTGCCAGGTAAGGGTGTACATTGTGATAGGGAGCCCCTGTAATTTATTCTGCATAATTATTGTGTTAGAGTAGGCAGCCCCTATAATAATTAGTAATTTTGTTTTGTATTGCAGTGTGCTTATAAAGCTGGTGTTGGTTCAATTGCTAACAAGGCGAGTGCAATCCTCTGGAAACACTTCATCCATCCAAAAGATAGCGACCACACTCTCAAAGAAGAAGAACAGTTCCAGTTCCACTCTCTCGACAAGCCCCTCCTATCGACCACACCCACTGCAATCCTCCGTCATTTTGTCGAATCCATAATCGTGCACGCGCAGCTTTCGATGTCTCAAGGCTCTCTCCTTTCGGATCAGCTATGCGTGGCCGGTCCACTCAAACCTTCCCAGCTGCAGAGACTAAAGCTCGTCAGTAGGCTATTTACCGCTGTGCAGGTAGCGGGGACGATCAATGACTCCAGCCTTTGCCTCCAAGCCGTCGTACTCTGCTTTGGCCTGGTGTCCCCTATGGTGCAGCATAGCATTGAGGCACGTCCCTTACTCGAGGTATTGCTTTACTGTCATGCTGTGCTGGTGGAATTGCCTGAACAGGTTCTGATTGGTGCCGGAAAGGACTCCAGTGCTACAGCCAGTCTCCACCACATTGTTGCAGCCACGGCTTACTATATTGGAAAGGTATGCTATCATAGAGTCGGTAGACTCTATAAGCAGGGATGGCCCGGATATGCCATATATGTAATACATTACAAATACCCAAATATCTCAAAATAAGTAGTTTTGTGAAATTTCTAATATGTATATTATAAGAACACTACTGAGTAGTGATATACATGTACATGAAAATTCAGTAGGTTTATCTTCTACTACCAATCCAAACCTAAGGGGAAAACCATCTCACTGCCTGCTCAGGCAAACCTAATTTAAGCAAAAGGCAGAGCCACATAGGTGCCTAGCCTTGAGAACTAGGGGTGGTAGGTTGAAAAGCTCTTTTGTTCCATGGAAACTCTCCCTACCCACCTAAGTGGCTCATGGACACGGGCAGCATGCATATATGACCATAATTACACATTCAGGGAAATTAACAGAATCTCCAGTCAGTATTGTACATAATGAAGTCTTTGGGGATAGTATCCTTAATAATTTTTTTAGATTTTAATATGCAAATTTTTTATCACTTCAGGTTGTTCATACTGCACAAAAGAAGCCCCTCTTCACCTCGTTCACTACTAACGCCAGGGGCTTACTCCTCTGCACCATGCAGGCAGCCACCAGCGTGGCCAAAGAGATGGAGAGAGACGGCCGCAGCAGGGAGGAGAAGGAGAAAGAGGACTCTCCCCCGCCATACGATGGAGACCTTCACCGACCTTCCCTCCTCCCTGACTCTCAGGTACATGTACATGTGGTTTGAATTGCTATCGAGTAAGATACGTACATGTAATATTATAGCTTGATAAGATTTCCTTTCAAGAATAAGGATATAATGGCTATATATGTATGTAGTCAAGCAATATGTTGTTTATCTGTGTTTCGAAGCGGTTAGTGATCAAAATTTCCATATTTTTTCAATAGTCTGACCAAAAAAATTTTTTTTTCTGAATTGACAGGATGCTGCACTTGCGAGCTATGCCGCAGTACATTCATCGCTTGGCCAAATCCTGCCCCCAAAAGTGACAGAAAAGAAGAAAAAAGGTCGCAAGAAGCTCATAGCTGCAGCAGATCAGCTCTCAGACGAGGCAAAAAGCTCAGAGTACAAAGCTTTCGAGGCGTTTCTGATTAGCACCCACTCTCACCAACAAGGCATTGACGACTTTGACCTCACTGGGCAGGAGGACCCTGTAATTCTCCATGCAGTAATTGCCAATTTAACCTCCCAGCAGGCCTACAAAGAGGTTCACAAATTCCGTCGAAGGCCACAGTATCTCGAGTACCTAGTTCACCTTTGTACCCTGACAGTGGCTAAGGGAGGTCAGGAGCGCGTGATGGGGTGGATAAATGACGCTTTCCATTGGCTTAAGAAGAGAAATGAACTCCTTCTTTCGCCAAAAACCCTCCCAGTGAAACCACCACCAGCAGGAGGAGGAGTTGGGGGTGCACATGCTCCTCATCAGAAGACACGAACTGTGTCCGCTCGTGGGTCAGCCACGGCACTCGCTCAAGCTAAAACTACTGCTGGTCGGCGCACGTCACTGACCACTGTAGGCCCCCACACTACTACTGCTACTACTGCAGGAAAAGGTCACACCATCGGAGCTAAGGAATCAAAGGATTTTCTACGCACGGCAAAGTCAAAAGAAGGTGCAACGACGACAAAAGTGGATGCTAGTGTTAGTAAGGGGATATTGGCTGTATCTTCACAGCATACTACTGGGCAGAAGAAGCAGTTACAGATTGCTAGAAAGCCGTCAGCAATGGGTAAGAGATTGGCCCCAGTCACATCTCGCAACCTGGATGTCTCGCTGTCTGTGAAAATCACTCGTGATGATATTGAGTATAAGGCTCACATCTTGGTGGCCACACTACTCCCTGAGCTGTGGAGAAAACACAAGTGCAGGTATTAAACATCATGATATAAATTATTAATGTATGAACCTATGTAGGCAGTATAATAATTTGTTGGTACAGAAATTGAAATTTCAAATTTTGAGAAATAATACTATTTCCTACCTTGCAGAAAGCGTCTTCGGGCAGTGTGTGTGGAGGATATGCCATGGAGGGCCCAGGCGAACCTGATCCAGGCTAGCTGCTGCCTGGGCTCACTGCTGGGGAGGCTGGAGGGTCAGAGTTCTAACAGTGCTAGCAAGGGGCCTACCGACTCACACTTGAAACAACATCATGGAGTTACTTTTGATGTAGCTGGTGTGATAATTGATGGGGTTCTCCCCATTCATTCTCCTGCTGTAGCTGGAGCTGAAGGAAAGGTACATACGTGTAGAGTTAAATTAGGGGACCAGGGATGAGAATAACCCTCTACTAGGCTATCAATCATACAATGATCATTCTTACCGTATAGCTGGAAAATTTGGCGGGGAATTAAATTTGGCAGTTTGGTGGTCTATATTACAACCGCCAAATTAAAATCCGCCAAAATTTCCTACTCGCATATATACGTACATGTATGGCAATCCCGTACCGAACCGCCAAATTTAAATCCGCCAATATTTCTGGCTATACGGTATGATTCTTATTTTCTATCCTTCAGCCTTCACGGTCCAAGGGAGGTAAACTGTCGTCCTCCCTTGAAGTAGTGGCCATCAGTGAAGTACAGGTGATCATGAGGCACCTACAGCGAGCAGTGGTGCTGGCCAGCCGGGGGAGACACTGGACACTCCTACAGAATGCTGCCAGATCACTCTGGAACACCATCAACACTCTCCTGCAGGTCAGTCACTGAGATACTGACTATTAGAAAGAGCAAGAATATTTTTACCAGTATTTGGATTAGATGGTGAAATTGTCTAGATCTCTATCCAAAAAAAATTCATCTCAACAATTTTTTTCAACTTATTTTTTTTTACAATTTTAGGCATGTTTCAGTAGTGGATTGGATGAAGTTAGGAGAGAGAGCATCGTGGCTGCAGTCTATGGCCTTGCCATGAAGCCACTCTACTTCACCGCAGTAGGATTAACAGACCTACTAGCCTCGTTAGAGATTGCTGACAGTGCTAAACCTCTTCTACCTACTGCGACTTCGCTGAGTTTCACCAAGTCAGTGGATGACTGCAGTGCCGTGGGCCTCCTCCTCATAAAGCAGGTGGTCTATCTTGCCGTGCACACGCTCTACGTTCACCAACACTGGGAAAAAATGATCAATATTGCAGTCAACTTTGATGATGTTACTCGGTAAGAATATACATAAAAAGTTGTTTTCATAATAATTTTTGTGCTTTGCCAGATCCCTAATTACATATAATATATTACCGTAGAAACTGGTTGTTAAGCGCTGCTCGCTGTTAAGCGCATACTTTTTATTAAGCGCATAGTTTTGTGCGAGCTTTACCGCTCTTTGTTAGGCGCATATGCCCAGCAAGCCAGCTGAACGACGAGCGATCGGTTACATGTGCATGAGCCCAGAAAGAAGGCTAGAAGTAGGCTGGAGAAGAAAACGTCGAGAATTACGCTCTCTTGTCGCTTCTTGGCCGCCGTTGTAGGCCTTTCTATCCTCGACACGTTCTTTACGCACGCCCCACCAACCGTGTTTTAGCACTTTTAATTAAGCGCATGCTTCCTGTTAAGCGCATACTTTTTGTTAAGCGCATATTTTCTTGCTGCCGCGTGTTATAAGCGCATGCGCTTAACAACCAGTTTCTACGGTATTATTAGTGCCTCGTGGATGAAGTTTAAATAAAATTAATCACCAGTGTGCAATTATTTAAAAGTCACACCTAATTTCAAAATTATGTTTATTCAGGCACTCCTGGGCGGATGAGCTTGTCCCTGTAATCATCTCTGCTCAATCGAAGCTGGCCGTTCGCCTCTCTCAACATCAACCCCACGCCAAGAACAACACCACTAGTGACCCCACCACCACCGCTGAACGTGGGGGTAAGATCCACCCGGCCGCTCACTTGGACCCGGGACCCGACGGATACAACATCTACGGCAAATCGGGTCACTCCTTCGCATTGACCTCTGTACCCTTAGACACCAAGCTGTCAATGGATAGACTGCAAGGTCAAGGTTCGAATGAAGGCGAGAGGGCTTTAAACAGTGCTAGGAGCATGCTCAGTAGGTACTGTGCCGCACAGGTGAACCAAAAATTGAAAAATGACAGTGCAGAGGCAAAAACCGAATCACTTGCCTGTCCATCTATACCCCTGACTGGAGTATCATCAGTCGTATCCGCCTATGATGAAGCTATTTCTAAACTGCTCAAATCTGGTCAGAAAGAGCTGGCTGCCCAGGCCATGAGTGAGCTGGGCGATGTACTGTGGCACAGTGGACACTGCAAGACTGCAGGGCACTGGTGGAGAGAGGTGCTATCAACAGTGATAGGGGCGACACAGCAGGACTGGCCCGTACCCGGTGCTAGTGGCGAGGGAAATTGGAGAAAGCTGATCGATCTGTCGGAAGGAGAAGGAGGAGGAGATGGAGGAGAAGCTCTCTCTCAGTTTGGTGTGTGGGGCTGTCTGCTTGCTGCAATCAATGCAACCAAGCTAGCAAGGTTAGCATCATAATAAGCATATTAACAATAAAAAAATTGATAAATTTTGTGCAAACAGTAGAAACAGACTTCTGAGACATGGTTGATAGTTGGAGATACCGATATTGCCTAAAAATTAATTTCTCAACTAAAATTAGCATACGTGTTAAAATTCTCAACCAAAGTTAGTTAGCATACCATGAATCCCTACAGATACATGAGCTGTGGTGCTCTAGACGTGCGGTTAGAGTACACCCTTCTCTCGGCCTCTCTGTTCCGATGCGTGCTGGCCTACTCTCTCCCTCACCCCATCAAAGACCTAGACTACATCTCCTACCACCTCCCACACTCCTCCCCCGAAGGCTCCAGGCTCACTCCTGGGATGGAGATATTCGCTGATGTTCATCGCTGCAACCCACTGGCTCTGCTGGCCTCACTGCAGTGGACTGCACATGAGCTCATACAAAGAAAACACTCAGTCAAGGTATGTGTATTTGGTGGGGGGGGGGGGGGAGTTGACGCAGAATCTACATACCGTATAGCCGGAAAATTTAGCAGGGAATTAAATTTGGCGGTTTGGCGGTCTATTTTACAACCGCCAAATTAAAATCCGCCAAAATTTCATACTCACATATATACGTATGGAAATCTTGTACCGAACCGCCAAATTTAAATCCGCTAATATTCTTGCAATAGCGATTTTGGACTCAACCACCAAATTTAATTTCCACCAATATTTCCGGCTATACGGTACAATGAGGTTTGGCTGTTGAAATCACACAGTATTTCTTGATCTCTCCCTTCCCCCCCCCCCTCTCTCTCTCTTCCCCCAGGTCCTTCCAGTGCTGTGGTTGTATGATCACCTCTCCCATAAGGTGTGCAGAAATGTCACTCACACAGCCACAGCCCGGCTCCTCAAGCTACAATTGCTGACTCAGCTATCTCAGTTTGACGACGCCCTCCTCTGCCTCTCTGAGCTACTGACTGGATCAGATCTCCCCAGCACAGCCACTCACCATGATAGACAAGTAGACTCACACTGGGTAAGAGACTCAGTACTTAGCCAAAAATTAAAGTACATGAAATTTTTAAAATTACATATACTTTCTCTGTTCATAAACGTATTATACATAGTATTATCAACATTTTCACCCTAGAAATTTTATAGAGGCCCGAATCTGTAGCATCCTGAGCAAAGCAAAGTGAAATAGTGGGCCTCCAACTGACCAATCAGATTCCTGACCTACATTACCCTACAATATCTTACAATACCTTATAATACCGTACAATACCTACAATGCCTACATTACCATCTCGATGTAACGAATACTGTGATCTGATTGGCCACTCAGAGGCCCAAATCTGTAGCAGCCCGAGCAAAGCAAAGTGAAATAGTGGGCCTCCAACTGACCAATCAGATTCCTGACCTACATTACCCTACAATATCTTACAATACTTTACAATACCTACAATACCCACATTACCATATTATAGTTGTAACAAATACTATGATCTGATTGGCCACTCAGAGGCCCGAATCTGTAGCATCCCGAGCAAAGCGAAGTGAAATGGTGGACCTCCAACTGACCAATCAGATTCCTGACCTACATTACCCTACAATACCTTACAATACCTACAAATATTATGTTTATGTAGAGTCCCCTAAAGTTCAACACTGGAGCTCCAATCAGTGACGCTAAGAACATCAAGTATCTCCAGTACGTGATGGAGAGAGGTCTATCCGCCAAGCTGGAGCAGCTCTATGGGAGGGAGCTGGTGGGAATGATAGCTGTGGCCAGAGCTCAGCTCTACACCAGTCTAGCTACCACAGCCATATACGTCACCCCACCAATAGCAAGGTATGCACATGTAAAAATTAGCCTGGTACAAAAAGTAAAATTACTGTACTTAATCTAATACTACACATGGAAAAAAAATAATTTCAATTTTGAAAAACGCGCGTTTCACTGGTAAAGGTCGTCAATTGCTCCATATATAAACGTTATGAGAATTCGTCAAAAATTAATGGCGTTAAATTGGATCATGCATTATATTCGATTAACTACGGTAACGATTTTTTGTGCCAATAATATGTTTATAACACAAATTTTGTTCTTTTTTCAGTCGTAGCAGTGTAGGGAAGTCAACTGGTGCACCCCAACCTCCCACCACTCGTTCCACCAAATCAGGAAGTCCCCGAAGCTCCGCCCCTTCCTCTCCCGGAAGCACACGCCCATCCGAGACCAATAATACCCTGATGAAGAGAATAAAATCAGACATCAAACTCATGCTCTTGGTTTCCGCCGAGAAAGAGTTAACGTCAGCATGGAGTGAGTCCCCTACTGGATCAGATATCAAAACCAGGTCAGAGATTTTAATTATTATTATTACCGTAGATCGGGATATTTAAATATTTCGCTGTAAGTTTTTTGCATCGTCTAAATTTCGTCGCCAGACTTTAGCGACAGACGTACGTTACACAAAATATTTCGCGTGTTTTAATTTTCATTGGAAAAGGTCGTCGACAAAAAAAATTTAACGGCGAAAATTTTGCAATCTACGGTATATCACCGATTGAATTTAAACTTAGTGGAGATAGTATAAAAATTCACATTTTTTTATGTAGGTCATACTTGGCGATGGCAGAGGTATCTCTGGCTCTTTCCCAGCCTAGCACAGCAGCTCAACTCTGTTTAGCCGCACTACGAAGCCTACAGTCTACCAACGAAAGTGCCAATCTCGGCAGCTCACAAGAAATGGAAGAGAATCTGAAGAGCATTCGTTTGAACTCTCAATCATCATTTGCTCCTGACTTGAGGCTTTGGCTTGAGTGCAAGAATATTCTTGCAAAGAGCCTAATAGACATCAAGTTTGAGTGGTTGAGCTGTGCTAGTGTATGTGGGGAGGCATGTGAAGAGTGTGAGGCTTGTGGGGATGTGGAGATGTGGGCGGAGTTTCACCTCACTGCGGCCCTGCATTCTCTCAATGCTGACGTCCTGAACCTTGACCTTATACAGGTCCATGCACAAGTAAGTGCTTCTGAGTAGATTGAAACAATATTTAATGGTGGAAAATTTGTTTTTTTAGAGTGGACTAGAATTGCTCAACTCTCTTCGAGAACAGACGCCCTATGCTCAGCTACTCTCCACCAAGCTGTCTCTGATATTATCTGATGCCAGTTGCCTCCAGACTAGTGCAGTACTGGAGGAGATGGTCCCAGTATACAGTGGACTCACAGCAATGCTCAACAAACAGGTAGGAGAATTTACATTAATTTTAGTCATGCAACATCTTAATAATAATATTAGGATGTTGCATGACTAAAATTTAAATATTAATAATAATATGTTAGATTCTAATTTTCCCTAAAAATGACAGTTTTTATAAATTTTTCAGATGACTGAGCTATCTATTGGCGCTAGTACAGTGAACATATACCAGCCACACAGAGTCCTAATGGCATCTTGCAAGCTACGCCTTGCCCATATACTCACTCTAATGGCGTCAAATAAGACTGATAATAATGACAGGGGTGACCTCATTACCTCAGCCATGGCTGCTTGTGAGGATGGGCTCCAGCTTCTGAAAGACTCTGCCCACACCAACCCACCTCTAGAGGCTGAACTCAAATTTCAATATGGTAAAATAATTTCGTGTGTGTGTGCCACTAAAATTTCATGTCATTTCATTTTTTTTCAGGCATAGCACATGGGTTGCAGTCCAATGATGGTGAAAATTTCAACTTCACCCCTCTACTTGAGGCAGTCAAGGCCTTATCCAGTCAAGGACTCAACCACAGGTATGTGTGTTGGTTCAATTAAGAGGAGATAATAGGGGCATGAAAAATCCCTCCATTTATGTACAAGATCATAATTACATGTACATACATAATATACATGTACATCATAATTACATGTACATGTATATCACAATTACATGACATACATAATTACATGTACATACATAACGATGCAATGTACATAATACATGTACATCATAATTACATGTACATACACAATTATGTACATCATTATCAATAATATTATTTGCAGGTTATTATTCACTAATTTCTGTGAGTTAGCAAGTCTATACAGTGCATCGAGTAAGCAGCCAAAGCCGTTCTACCCCAAGACCCCTAAAACTCCAGGCACGGGTGACACCCCTCCTGCAACACAGCAAAAATCTCTCAAAACATCTACCGTAGGCACACTGTCCAATCAGGAGCCAGTTCCACAGCGTGTGCCGTCACCACGACGACCTAGTGTTAGTAGAATGTCGAATAAGCCACCCTCACAAGAACAGGACAGGGTCAGCAAGGCAGAGAGGGAGTGGAATAGAGAGAGAGCGAGAGAGAACTACCTAGCATGGTGCATGGTTAAATGTGCTACACATTCTCTCAGTGCCTCACAGCAGTTGACAGTGCTAGCTTCTGAGCTTCGAAATGAAGAGGTCACCAAGAGAATCACCGATAAGGTGCTTGATGACCTTCCGGACTTTGTCCTCCTTGACCTTTGCCCTTCAGAGAATCTCCTACAGACGCTGGCCACCGATGTCCACCGAGGGGATGCTCCACCCATTGAAGCCATGCTCCCTAGCACTCGGCATGCAGATATGACCAACCTAACCTGGTTCAAGATTATTGGCTATTTTAACTACCTTCTGCAGCACTGCTTTTGGAAGAAGAATGCTCTCAGTACAACTGCCTCATCCCCCTGGCTCTTGCACTATAACGAATTTACACCCTCTGCCTATTCTAAGTGCAAATCTCTCCTCACTTTTCTCTTGCAGAATTGTCCGCCATTCAAGACCTGTAGACTTCCTGCCACTCCTCCCCTTCTCTCCCTCTCCCCAGCAGGGCAGCGTCCGAGTGGTGGTTCTCATTCTGCTGCCATTCAGCAGGCCGATACTTACCTCTCAGCTGCTGACAATGAACTAAGTGTCATATGGACGAGTCCATTTCTTGCACCGCTTGCAAGAAAAGCAGGTACCAATGTAAGCTGCGAAGGAGAGACCGAGAAAGCCAAGATTTCAAATTCTGAGGAGAATGCACTCTCGGGTGATGATATTATTATGGGATACTTTGTTCTCAACCAAAGAGCTGTGCGTACTTCCATACCCTCCAATCTCTCTTCATTTGGATTTGAGTCGTACATCATCAAAATGCCATCCAAAAAGCTCTCTGAACTACACACAATCTGGCAAGATTTGGCAACCGCCTCGAAGTCTATCTTGATGGAGTCACGTTCATCCAGTCGCCCTCTATCGCGCTCTCCTTCCAAACAGAAAAAGCTCGAGAAGCCATTCAGGATTCCTTCTGAGCTTGTCGAGAGCCTTGAGCTAGCTGTGATAAATCTAGCCGAGGCGCTGGGCTTGGTTCTCACCAGGGATCAGATTCCTAAGCTAGAGCTACAGAACGTCTCCACTATCGCACAGGTTCTGCGGCCATTTGGCAACACCACTGTTAAGGGGGAGGCTTGCTGCTTCTTCAAAAGTCTCTTTAACACGTCACAATAAAATTATTATCGATATAATATACAGGACAAGAAAACGATCAATATCATAAGTATTACTCTGAAACAATGACAAAAATTTAATAACTTACTAAAAATTCTCAATACACAATTTAAAATAAGACTACCATAACATACCAATTACAATATCGTCACAATCATAACCAGAATATGCCATGGGATATTAATGCGTGCATGATCAATAATTGGTGAAGTCAATTCATATATTTTGTTTGTAGAGGGAGGGGTCTGGAACAAATTTTACAATCTCATCATAGGTCATTTCTGGAGGGGTGGGTGGGGAGGGGAAGGGGATCATAACAGACATACAACTTGTGCATTCATTTTTGTCTTACTTCGCCATTGATCAGCTTCGAGTGTCATCTTTTCAAACGAGTCATCATACGGTCCAGAAACAGGCTGTATATAAAGATAAAAAAAAACAGCATAATGCCAAGCCCTATCACATGATCAATGATGTCATATACTGTACAATAAGCTCCACCCACCTCATCCTCTGGGTCGGCATAGTTGGCGAAGTAGGGGTGTTCCAGTAGCTCAGCAGCTGAGGCTCGACGATCAGGATCCATCACCAACAATCGATCCAGCACATCCACGGCCTTCGGGTTTGCTCCAATGAAGAACTTGGTGTAGTCCTTCTTGGGGAAGTTGGGCATTGACTCAATGTAGGTCTTGGCCTGTGTGTGTGTGAGAGAGAGAAAGTAGAGGTTAGCTTTGCTTAAGAAGATGTGGTGGATAGGGGGAGGTTCCGTTTCCTCCTTGGTCCTACATAATAATTATGTACACTACATAGCACATTCCACAGATGTAAGACAAAGTACAATAGTCTTGCACTCACTGTGTCACTGGAAATCTTAGAGAGATACTCCTGATCTGGCGTGCCAACCAGCTGAAGAATTCTTGTCAGCTGATCAATGTCTAAGTTTCAGATAGTCAAAGAAATCTCTAGATATTCATTATATCCTTGTCAATGTACATGTACATGTATGCTAATCCAGTTGCTTTAGGATACGGTCAGTCCCTGGAAAGAGGACCTGTCCGGTGAGTAGCTCCGCCATGATGCAGCCGACTGACCACATGTCCACCTTTTCATCGTAGTGCATCCAATTTAACATGATTTCAGGGGCACGCCAATACCTCGTCGCAACGTAGCCTGTCATCTCATTGTCAGTTGCCCGTGCTAGACCAAAATCTAGAATCTGAGGATTTGAGAGGAAGTATGACATTGTGTACGTGTGTATGTATATACATGTACATATAAATTGTATACGAGAGAGAGAGAGGGAGAGAGGTGGGAAAGGCGAGATAAAGATAAAATAAATTATTAATGAGCAATGAAGGGAGGGGTACTGCATGTCAACATTACCCTCAGTTCGCAGTCTTCATTGACGGCAATGTTGCTGGGCTTCAGGTCGCGATGAATGATCCCAGCCGAGTGAACATACTACATGTACAAGTGAAAGCATTATCCAACACAATAGGTGTTTATAATTTCAGCACACACAGTACAATTTAGTGCTATAATATTATAGGAAATTATGCTTGCTGGATTTCATAGCTATTGGATGGAACATTGTTCATTCAACAGAGACTAACCTTGAGGCCTCGGAGTGTCTGGTAAATTAGGAATTGTACGTGGTCGTCAGTGAGCGCTTGCTGTTTTATGATGTTGTTCAGGTCCGAGCCCATCAGGTGCATTACCAGGTAGACATCTTGAAAATCATCAAACGTCGTAGATGGAGTGAACACGTCTAGGAGACCGATCACCTAGTGTGTGTGTGCAAATTCCAGGAAGTACACTTAATTCACTGTCGAAATTTTTTAACTACTCATAAGCATTACTTGGAATGAATCGAGGGGAGGAGGGGGGTATTAATTGGAATATACCTTAACCAATAGCGGTATAGTATAGCCACATAATATTTATACCGTTCAGTGTATCAGATTAGGACTTGATCACATGCACCAGCATTGTTTAGCTGCCTTTGACCATATTAAATTTCATCCAGCAATGCCTCTTGTCTTGTACACAAATACATACATTTTCATGCTTCATATGCTTGAGGTAGCACAGCTCCCTGTACGTCCTGAGGGCGTGGATCGACGATTGAAACGGACGGGCCAACTTCTTCAGCGCAACACGGACGTTGTACGTGGTATCCAAAGCAGAACTAATAATTATGTTGTGCATGTATTAAACAAGATATAGGTGATTAATAAAGTTATGACGCACCATACTGTGCCGTAGGCGCCCGTGCCTATGGGACTGAGGTCCTGGTATCGCTCCGGCACCTCCCAGACCGTCTTGAAGAGCTCCACGCGATAGAAACCAGGCTTGACAGGCCGCTCAGCCATCTTGACTTGGTAGAGAGAGAGATTAGTCCGCACACTTTCGCTATACTATGGGCGTAACAGACCGTATACTGTGAAAATATGGGCGGGGCTCGTTTCCTCGCCCCACCCCCGCATACACAGCTATAATAAAACATGAACATATCTAGAATATAACAACCTATGGTGCTAAAAAGGTTCCAGTCTGGACTATTTTTTCAGCTTCAAACAGTATCTACAGTGAATCTTGCTACAGCAATGTAAGTATTTCCTCTCATTCCAGTGTAGGTGCCCCGCAGGGAATTGGGACCGTAGCGAACCTCATACTCTCCTGGAAGTCCTGGAGCCTGCATCACAGAAAGATAAAAAAGAATTCGAGTCAATTCGTAGACTGTCAGAGAAACAAAAATGACAGAAATTTAATTATTATTATGATGAACCTTCATTTTTGTAGATCCTTCTGTCTCAGCCTGCTTGTTGCTAGCACTGGACAGGTACTTCTTGCCATAGAGGGGAAAGATCTCTGCAGGTGGCATGGATACAGTGCATGTAAATAAATATCATACACAAACAGTACACAATTTGCTCATACTAAAATGATAGCACAAAAGAGTTTATAAAAGTATACCGATTCCGTCAGTCTTGGCTGCACGAGGCACACTCCAGTTGACAGTGAACTCACTGTTCACTAGAACCTGAGCAGATAGATTTATATGTATGAGAGTGCATAATAGCATGACAACATTATGTGCCACCAAGGGCTTGGTGTGACTGTAAGGCATAATATGTGTTGTATTCAGATTGATACAACACCTACTTCTTCGGGATTTGTTGAAATAGTTGCATCCGTGTAGTCTTCATTCGGCAGGAGGTAGTACCCTGTAGCACTGGAGGTGGGTGTTGTTATGGTAACCTAAAAATTTATGACAGGGGAAATGAATAAAATTTGTTCAATTAATTCTCCAAGTCAATCCCCGACATTGTACCTTCAGTGCGTAGGCATACTGGTTGTCTAGGTCGACCATGGCATAGATGGCCACCTTACTGGCCGGATCCTTCGTTTCCTTTCGCATGTCACTTAACTCAAATTCACTCTCTCCAGCTTTCTACAAAATTAATATTAAGTAATAATTATAATAGACTTAATTATTACACAGATAGCGTCATCCCCTGCCCCTTAATTCCGTGCTATAACACTGAAGAGCTGGGAAGGGCCTGGGGACAATGCTAATTGAAAGTTGAAACACACTTCAATCTTAGATTTGAGCCTGACCTTCGCTTTGAATGCTTTTATGTCGAGTGTTGACTGTCGTATGTAAAAGTATTGTCCACCGTCACCATTGGGGGCGGGACGGAAGCACAGTACACCATCTTCATTCTGCACAGAGTAGCCAGCACACAGCCAATTAAATTTAGGGCTACAGTAATAATTACTTTGTGGAATGGCTTACATAAAAGATGGCGGCATCGCTTCTTGTGCGGTCGTCCACATTATCGGCAAAAATATAAAACTCCAGAGGTTTCTTTTTGGACCAGCTTTTCTCTCTACTCTCACGAGTTGGTATGTCCAGTGGAGGGTTGCCCTGCATAGAAATAGATCAATTCACAATGTCATATCATTATCCCTCTGACCACTATGATTTAAAATTTGGCAATCTGAATAATAGTCACACATGAATCAGTATAATGACTTTAAAATTGAAATTTTGGTGATTATGATATTCAGTCTATAATGATACTTCCCTGAGGGCCGGTGAAGGACAATTATAGTTATTCTTGTAGGCAAAAGAACATGGAAGCCTCTGATCACTAGCTGTAATAAGCTACCTAGCTCACCTGCTCAAACCTCAGTGAAGCAGTTCTCTTCTCCTGATCTTCAAACGTCACCCTGAGGTGCAGCGGCTGTGGTAGGGAGTGGTGGGCAAGCCTTCGCTCCGCCCACGAGTTCGGCTCCTTATAATTCTCTAAACACACAAATACAGCAAGATTGAACTAATACTCATAATAATTATGCATTAAAATTTAAGAAATGACAAAAATTATTGGATGGTTCCTATAATACTACCATACTACTACATGGATGACCATGTAGAAAATGTCAAAGGCATACAGCTTTAATTATACTTGCCTGCTATTTTGATGTCAAGTTGAACAACAAGATTACTAGGGGCGGCAGGATCGATGAGAAAGTCTCTGGCATCAAAGAAACTCCTGCTTCCTTTCAGACCGACATGGGTCTCAGCCACCTTCTCCCACTCACCATCTGCATGACAGTGTATCAGTTGCAATCACATGACAGTCATGTGACAGTCACATGATCCAATCTATCCTACCGTGGTTCATGTACTCCCCCCAGCAGTCTGTGATGGGGATGATGTTTGGTGACCCATTAGTAGCCCTGATGGTGGCAGTGAAACAGTTTCTCCACTTATCTGCAAAAAATTAAGATTTAGTGTAACTACGGCATTATATATAACGCCATCGCTTTCTTCTTAAAGGGATATAAGTTATTAATATCGATTAATTGCTGTTAATCTATTTGATCACCTGAGAGTGGAAATTATTAAAAATTTTTAGATCACTGCTTACTGTCTTTTCGATCGCGGTAAGTTGATCCGACCTCGATGTCTCCCACCTGCTGAAGCTGTACAGCAAACATGCTGTGTGTGTATCAATGAACGAATTTGCATCAGCATGATAATAATATGCAATCAATAATAATAGCCGCTATTATATACTGCTCACTCATCATTTGTCTCTGTGGGGTAGTCATTCTTCCTGTCCTTGGAGTAGTCTGGCCCCGCCTCCAACACTGGACCTTCACTGGAGTCCTCTGGTACAGTATACGTCACCGTAGGCTGCATGACAAACATTATTGTTGAATTTCAATTGCATTATTAGTAATAGCTCTGTATGTATTGCACAGAGCTATTAATAATAATTATTATTATTCTGGTATAAAGATAATTATCGCATACCCTGGGTGGATAGGCTTCAGAAATCGTCTCAACTTGGCCGGGCCTTGGACGATCACCCTCCAACACAATTGCTATCTTCTTTTTCAGTGGAGTCTTGGAAGATGCAGGCTTAATGGAGACCGTGATAGCTGTATTATGACATCAATTGTTTTAATTTTAGCATCATCACTATCCAGCTATAAATAGCATCAGTTTTTGCTTACAGTCCACCACTGAGTTAGTTGCGTGAAGCTCCGCCTTAAGGCTCCACCCAACTGGATCATTCTTCTCCAAGGCTACAAATGAAGATTTCTGCAATTCACAAAAATCAGTTATGACACACCAAAAAAATGGTTTCATTATACAACTTTGCCACTGATACAGCCACGTACACCCTACCTTGCACTTTTTGAGTTCCTTTGGAGTGAATTCGACAAAGGCTTCAGGTTGAATTCTACCGGAACCAAGAATCACAAACACGCTCCCTTTATCAGTCAAACCAATCTGAAAGTTTCACATTATTTTTTTTCAGTGGTCCAAATTGGTAAGCATAACAATATGTGGTATATAAGGACTGATAAGGAGTAATAATTATGTTAATACTCGAAGTGTTGGAACAACTTTGTCCTAATAAAGACTCTATCATAGAATCAACAGTGACAGAGCAGTGGCTACTCACCTCCGCCCACTCAGTCCACTCCGTGATGTAGTCACTGACATTCATTGACAGCCATAGCTCCTTGGCCTCATTAGACTAAAGAAAAATATCATAATATTATCATCAATAATTATCACCCAGTAAAGAAACCTATAGTATTGCTATCGCTCTTTGGACTTGATGAAAGTTCAACAAGTTCAACTATCTCTGACCAAGGGAAACCACCATAATGGCCTTTGCTCCTCGGCATTCCCAGCTAGGCTCCCTGATCTGTCTTTCAGTGCCACACATAACTTGCATAGCTTCAAACTTACCAGGTCACTCATGTGGAAGAAATAGTTGGCATACGTGTAGTCAGTGTGGTGCTTGCTGCGATGCTTTCCCTTGGAGCAGCCCACCAGTGCCTTTGCCTTCTCTCTGTCACCAGCACTGGCGTTGCAACACTGGTAGGTGCACTTCCAGCCTCCATACTTCACAGATTTGGGGTGATATTTGCAGTGGCCCTCTGAAAGAAATATACCAAGGGTATTAAATGTGCTGATACGATAAAGATCTAGATAAATTATCAAATTATCTGCCGAGTTATAATTTTCATTTTCAACTTGTCTCCTAGATAAGCTTACACCATTATAGTATCATAATGATGATGATGATGAATGATAAAGTTAGTGCAAGTATCGGTCTGCTAAGTACACTTTTATCAACTGACCTGCATTCTCTGATTCCTTGTACTCTGCCAGACACTGGACGCAGGTGAGGATGGGCTCGGGTCCCTTGGGCTTGGCCGATCCTTCTTCTTCCAAGATGGACACACGCTCTTCCAACGACTACAAAAATTAACAATACAAACAAGTGTGTAAATTTATAGCTCAAGATCAGATTTAAATTGTACACAACAAGGGTGAGCTTCAATTAAATTTTTCTTAGATTAATTTTTAGAACTTACCTCTATCTTGGCAAAAAGATCGCCAACAAGCGTCTTGAGCTGCTCTACTTCTTGCTCCATGATCAGCCTCCTTTCAACCTGCACTGCACTATGCCCTCGGCCTCAAACGGAAGTAACTTTTATTTGAACCAGCCCCACCTACGACACACCACCGACAGAACTAGAAACTTAGAGGTGGGGCTCCCTCGATTTGCGCATGCGCGTTCGCGTGTAGAGCGTGAACGACCATGTACAGATACACAGGAATTTATAGAGACAGTGTGTACCTGGTATATAGTGTGTCCAGACAATAATAACAACATGCACAGCTAAAAAGGGTTCCAGTCTTAGTCGAGACGGACTATTCAAGTTTTCTGGTTTCAAACAGTATCTACAGTGAATCTTGCTACAGCAATACAAGTATTTTCTCTTGTTCCAGTGTAGGTGCCCTGCAGGGAATTGGGACTGTAGCGAACCTCATACTCTCCTGGAAGTCCTGGGGCCTACATAACAGGAAGAAAAAATTTCTGAGTCAATTCGTATTAGTATAAAAACGACATAGATCTATGTTTGTGATGAACCTTCATTTTCGTAGATCCTTCTGTCTCAGCCTGCCTGTTGTTAGCACTGGACAGGTACCTCCTGCCATAGAGGGCAAAGATCTCTGCAGATGGCATGGATACAGTGCATGTATTACAGCACATTGTTCGTAAGACAGTCAAGTCCATGGTATACCGATTCTGTCACTCTTTAATGCACGAGGCACACTCCAGTTGACAGTGAACTCGCTGTTCACTAGCACCTGAGTAGATAATAATTATGCGAGTGTATATAATGAGTGATGGCATGATATTGTGCACATAAGGCAATGCGTTGTACCCCGATTAATACAATACCTACTTTTTCGGGATTTGTTGAAATAGTTGCACCCGTGTAGTCTTCATTCGGCAGGAGGTAGTACCCTGTAGCACTGGAGGTGGGTGTCGTTATGGTAACCTAAAATTAATGACACGGGGAGATATCAATTTATTCTCAGAGTTAATACGTATACCTTCAGTGCGTAGGCATGCTGGTTGTCTAGGTCGATCATGGCATAGATGGCCATCTTGCTGGCCGGATTTTTCTCCTCCCGTCGCATGTCACTAAACTCAAATTCACTCTCTCCAGCATTCTACAAATATTGAATAAAGTGCTTAAAAGGTAACTACTCTTTCAGTGAACTTGAGTATCTCACATCGTAATAGGTTGAAACATACACGACAATCATTGTATTAGTAGCCTCATCCCCAGGCCCTTTCTTGTTACTCACTGCAATACCGAAGAGTAGAGAAGGGCCTGGAGATTGGGCTGCACTGTAAATCACTTCAATCTTAGCCGTTATTAACCTTAG
Organism: Cliona cf. orientalis; assembly: GCA_963930775.1. Taxonomy (NCBI): domain Eukaryota; kingdom Metazoa; phylum Porifera; class Demospongiae; order Clionaida; family Clionaidae; genus Cliona; species Cliona cf. orientalis. The sequence goes on along the minus strand of OZ005693.1, from coordinate 744,814 downwards.
CTTTGAATGCTATTATGTCCAGCGTTGACTGTCGTATATAGAAAGCAGAGATAGCATGGCGGAAACATAGTATGCCTTTTTCATCCTGCACAGTAGCCAGCACACAGCCAATTAAACTTAAGGTTATAGTGATATAATATTATATGACTTCATGGAACAATGACTTACATGATAGATGGCGGCATCACTTCTTTTGCGGTCGTGCACGTTATCAGCAAAAATGTATAACTCCAGACGTTCCTTTTGGGACCAAAATTTCTCCCTCCACTCACGAGTCGGTATGTCCAGTGGAGGGTTGCCCTGCATAATATCATTAAACATAATCAATTCATTGTCTATCTGATGATAGTATTGATACAGCAAGCATTGAATTCAGCAAAATAATTTTCCTTTGGGGGGAGGGGAGGGAGATACTGGTAAAATGACAATCTGAATGATGGGCCGGGCATGCATGGTGACTTTAAAATTTGCCAAAGTTCTCTGAGGGCCAGCGAAGGACAATAGTTTTCGGCAGAAAGAACATGAAAGTTTCAAATCACCATCTAATTGTAGTAAGCTACCTAGCTCGATCACCTGCTCAAACCTCAGTGAAGCAGTTCTCTTCTCCTGATCTTCAAATGTCACCCTGAGGTGCAGCGGCTGTGGTAGAGAGTGGTGGGCAATACTTCGCTCCGCCCTACAGCCCGGCTCCTTATAATTTTCTAAAGATACAGACACAGCATGATTGTACTAATAGTTAAATGTGCTAAAAATAAATTGCTTTTTTAGTGTAATAGCACCCTATACACGATACTACAAACATGGATGGTTCCTACTACCATACTACTAGCTATACATGGAAAAAAATCCCAAAAGCAGATATAATTTTTATACTTGCCTGGTATTTTGATGTTAAGTTGAGCAACAAGACTACTAGGGGCGGCAGGATCGATGAGAAAGTCAGTAGTTTCAAAGAAACTCCTGCTTCCTTTCAGACCGACATAGGTCTCAGCCACCTTCTCCCACTCACCATCTGCATGATAGTGTATCAGTTGCAATCACATGACAGTCATGTGACAGTCACATGATCCATCCTACCGTGGTTCATGTACTCCCCCCAGCAGTCTGTGATGGGGATGATGTTTGGTGATCCATTGGTAGCCCTGATGGTGGCCGTAAAACAGTTGCTCCACTTATCTGCAAAAAAAATTATGATTTAATGAAAATTAATTGTAATGCTAAGACTTTCTTTTATTAATGGGATATTAATATCGATTCAATGTTGTTAATCTATTTGATCCCCCTTAACTTTTTAATTTTTAAATCACTGCTTACTATCTTTTCGATCGCGGTAAGTTGATCCGACCTCAATGTCTCCAACCTGCTGAAGCTGCACAGCAAACATGCTGTGTGTATGACATTGTGTATTGATCAGTATGACATGCAATCTTTATCACAAAAATAACACTATTATGCGCATATGCTCACTCATCATCTGTCTCCGTGGGGTAGTCCTTCTTCCTGTCCTTGGAGTAGTCTGGCCCCGCCTCTAACACTGGACCTTCACTGGAGTCCTCAGGTACAGTATACGTCACCGTAGGCTGCATGCCAAAAATACACATAATGCCATATTTGTAGCTATGCGGTTTGCACACTACGTATGTGATAGTACTATACATAGCAACACATCTGAGACATTATGTTAATCATGATCTGATATAATATTATGACAAGCATTATATACATGCACAGAGCTATTAATTAATGTTGGTATAAAGATAATTACCGCATACCCTAGGTGGATAGGCTTCAGAAATCGTCTCAATTTGACCGGGCCTTGGTCGATCACCCTCAAACACAATTGCTATCTTCTTCTTCAGTGGAGTCTTGGAAGATGCAGGCTTAATGGAGACCGTGATAGCTGTATTATGACATCGTTAATTTTAGCATCATCACTATTGAGCTATAAAATTAATAGCATCCAGGAGTTGCTGCTTACAGTCCACCACTGAGTTAGTTGCGTGAAGCTCCGCCTTAAGGCTCCACCCAACTGGATTATTCTTCTCCAAGGCTACAAATGAAGATTTCTACAATTCGCAAAAACTAGTTATGACACACACCAAAAATGATTTTATTATACAATATTGCCACTGATACAGCCAAACTCTACCTTAAACTTTTTGAGTTTCTCTGGAGTGAACTCAGCAAAGGTTTCCGGTTGAATTTCACTGGAACCAAGAATCACAAATACATTCCCTTTATCAGTCAGACCAATCTGAAAGTTTCACAATTTTTTGAGTGGTCAAAATTGGTAAGTATAACAATAATAATCTTGATATTACTATTATGTGGTATAATAAGGACCAATAAGGAGTAACTGTTGGCATTGCTTTGTCCTAATAAAGACTCTATCATAATAGACTCAACATGTAGTGACAGAGCAATGACTACTCACCTCCGCCCACTCAGTACGCTCCGTGATGTAGTCACTGACACTCATTGACAGCCATAGCTCCTTGGCCTTATTCGACTATTATAATTATTATCATCAATAATAATTATTATCACTCTGCAAAGGAATCTATAGTATTATTATCATTTTTGGACTTGATGAAAGTTAACAATCTACAACTATCTCTGACCAAGGGAAACCACCATATTATAAATGGCCTTTGTTCCTCAGTATCCCCAGCTAGGCTCCCTGACTCCATACCTGACCTGTCTTTCAGTGCCACACATATAACTTGCACAGCTTCAAACTAACCCTCCTCTTATATACTCTCTTGTTCAAACTTACCAGTTTACTCATGTGCAAGAAATAGTTGGCATACGTGTAGTCGGTGTGGTGCTTGCTGCGATGCTTTCCCTTGGAGCAGCCCACCAGTGCTTTTGCCTTCTCCCTGTCACGAGCACTGGCGTTGCAACACTGGTAGGTGTACTCCCAGCTTCCATAGTTCATAGACTTGGGATGATATTTGCAGTGGCCCTCTGGAAGAGTGAAAGTACCGTACTACCAAGAATATTAAATGTGCTGATACAATAAAGATCTAGATAAATTATCAAATTAACTGCCAAATTAACACTTTAACTTGTCTGCAGTACTACTAGTGTGCTTGGTACTGATAATAATTATTATGATAAGCTTACACCATTATAGTAATAGTATGATGATGATGCATAATATTATGATAATGATGATGATAAAATTAGTGAGAGTATCGATCTGCCAAATTTTAATACACTTTCATCACGTCAACTGACCTGCATTCTCTGATTCCTTGTACTCTGCCAGACACTGGACGCAGGTGAGGATGGGCTCGGGTCCCTTGGGCTTGGCCGATCCCTCTTCTTCCAAGATGGACACACGCTCTTCCAGCGACTAAGCAGCAAAAATTATGCAACAATACAAATAAGTTTATAATTAATTAATTTATAGTTCAAGATCAGTTAATACACAACAAGAATGAGCTGCAATTGATTTTTCTTAAATTTTAGAAATCACCTCTATCTTGGAAAAAAGATCGCCGACAAGCGTCTTGAGCTGCTCTACTTCTTGCTCCATAACCAACCTCCTTTCAACACTATGCCGTCGGCCTCAGACGGAAGCAACTTTTATTTGAACCAGCCCCGCCTACGACACACAACCGACAGAAGCTTACTAGAGGTGGGGCTCGCTCGGTTTGCGCATGCGCATTTGCGCGTAGATCGTGAACGCCACAGGTGCACCCCCACGTAAGACTTCCGGCTTTGTTATAAAGGGCAGCACCTGTGAAAGTCTTGCCATGCTGCAAAGTCATGGCGGCCGATGATAAACAGAGGAGCCTTACCGCCTTAAGGGACTTACGCCCTGGCATGAAAAACGTCACCTGTGTCTTTATAGTCATAGACAAGGGTAAACGATCATAAAAGAGGCTAGCGTTGCGTTGTACTTGGCTGTTCTCGTCGCGAATAAATCCAGTTTGCGTTAGCTGTGAGGGGTGTGGTTGTAAAATGAGGTGATGATATTTTCAATAGGGAACGTGTACAGGTCAGCTAATAATGTGAGGGGCTATAATACAATTAATGACGGAGTCGGCTCATAGCTCGCTAGATCTAGAGCCTAGCCTAGCCAGAGAGATGCGGGTAGAGTCACGTGATAGGCATGCATGCTATCTTTCTTTGCAGGCACCACCAACCAGACTAAGGATGGCAGTGTTGTTCGAAAGTGCCGTGTTGCTGACAAGAGTGCATCGATATGTTTCTCTCTGTGGAATGAGCAGGCGGGGGCCATTGATGCCGGAGACATTCTCAAGCTCACCAAAGGGTTAACAATAATTGCATAATCATGTTCATTTTGTGTGTTTTGTACATGTACATATAGGTATAGTGATGGTTATATAATTAAATAATAATGCATGCATGCACATGTGAAGCACATGCATGTATGCTAATGGGTACACTATCTATTGCATGCTACAGATATGCATCCATGTGGAAAGGAGGGATGATGCTCTACAGTGGAAAGTATGGCATACTGGAGAAGATTGGAGAGTGAGTGGACACACATACCATGACCATGTACAGATACACAGGAATTGCATGTAGAGACAGTGTGTGTGTGTGTGTGCGTGTGTGTGTGTGTGTGGATCTTTGTGACTTATCTTCATGTGCCTGTTTCTAATTCTTGGCAGCTATAATAGATTAAGTACATGTATGTGTTTGACATGTGATGGTCAAATGCTGGACATGTGATACTGAACAATGGAATTCAGTCGTGGTTTTCTACTACAACCAAACCCGAACTACAGCAAACCACAAAAATCAATGCATTCACATAGCTAGCCATGCTCACATGAACTGTCACATGATCACACACACACACACACACACACAGATTTACGATGGTGTATTCAGAGAGTCCCGACATGAGCGATCCCAACCAGGAGTTCCTCCAATCACAGCAGCAACAGCAGCAATCCCCTCACCACCACCAGCCGCCGGCCCGAGGGGGAGGGGGCGGAGCCATGGGAGGGGGAAATCTCCAACAGCATCATCACGGACATCAGCAAGCGCCACCAATGCCCCCTCAGCCACCCCCTCCGTCGAACAGCGGCTATTCAAACTCAATCCCTCCTCCTCAAGGTGGTCCTCACAATGGCAGAATGGGAATGGGCATGAATCGGAATGGAAATAATCACATCAATCATGGAATGGCGTCTGGGTATGCATCGCTTCCCCCCGGCGGCCCCCCTGAGGGACCACAGGGGGGTACGAGCATGGAGGGAAATTTTCCCCAATCTGAAGCTAATCATTTCAATCACAGTGGACCGCCAGCACAACCCCCCAACTTCAATCCCCCCAGCCACCAAATATCAATGAAATCGCATCCTCAACCGCACCGCCATTATGACCACCAGCAGCAGGGGGCAAGGCCAAATTTCGATCCCGGACCCCCCTACACCCATCACGACGACATGGGCCCCCCTCCTCAACAGCAATATCCAGCACACCATCCTCATGGGCAAAGCGGCAACGGTCACACTAGAACTAGTGGTCGAGGGGGATTTAGAAATTTTGAGCGCCCCCATCCTTATTCCAGACCCCCGCCATCCGATCCCCCCAGACACAATGGGGGGTGGAGATGATATTAAATTTTGTGTACGAATAGAGCGTTATGGTACACTTACAGATCAACACTTTACATGCACAATACATCCACGTAGCTATTGTTATTACAAAGTGATGCATTAAATGTTTTGATACTGGATGCACCTCGGATCCCTTATAATGTTTCTATATTCAAGATAAGAAGTATGCTGCATATTATGCGAGTGTACATATGTGGGTGTCCTACGTATTTGATTGAATAGAGTACAATGGAAAAGCTCTATGAGCAAAAAGTGTTCAAAAACATCCATTCTGCTCACAAATAAAAGCCCCCATTTCATGGAGCGTTAAGTTTTCCGGTATCATTATTATACAGCACCATCATCTTTATTTAGTACTAGTGTGTTTATACACATCGAAATTTTATAATTTGAAGAGTAAAATAGCATAAGCAGATAATAATAATATACATGTACAATAGCAACAGATTTGTAGTAAGCACACACAGTATTTGTACACAATCTCAACAGAATCACTCGTAAGCAGTCAAGTGCTTGACGAAGACAGTGCCACAAAATAATATAGCAAGCAGAAGAAAAAACACGAAAACATAATCTTAATTATCCTTAATTGAGAGCATGTGTGTAGTACAACATAATAATTATAGTGTGCGAGAAAATGCTTTTTTTTAATATGGTCACCTTTTTCCTTCCTCTTACATGCAAAAAAGATAAAGATTTTTTCGTATAATAACTAGAATTAATAATAATAATAACAATCCTGTTCCACAATACGTCACAGTTTAGCAGCATTTTTTGCCGCTCTGCTGTGCAGTTCCGTCTAGCCGAATGTCTGGGACTGAGTTGACCTGAGGTTTGTAGATGTCGTCGCTCTCCTTTGCTAGTGCGTCTTTTGCGATCTTCTGGAAAGCCTGCTCGACGTTTATTGCCTCTTTGGCGCTCGTTTCAAAGTAGGGGATGTTGTTCTTCGACTCACACCAATTCTGAGCCCTTCTTGCTGGGACCTGTTACAAAAAAAAACAACAAAATAATTTATTTTCGATCAACTATTGACAAGCCCATGCTACGTAAAGATAAGATTTATCCTCCAAAACCAATTCAAATCTATAGGAGAACACCCCATCTCCCCTCGAATTTTGGTGCTGGGAATTTGCCACTTTCTTGAGAGAGAAATCGTAAAACTAAATAAAAAAACTGCTGACCTGTCTGTTTTCTAAGTCAATTTTGTTGCCGAGGACGACGAAGGGGAAGTTCTCTGGGTCCCTGGGACTGGCCTGGATCAGAAACTCGTCCCGCCAGCTGTCCAGCGTCTTGAACGAGTTGGCATTTGTGACATCAAATACGAGCACGCAGCAGTCGGCTCCTCTGTAGAATGCTACACCAAGACTCTGAAACCTCTCCTGACCAGCTGTGTCCCAGATCTAAAGAGGAAGGGAGGGACAGGGAGGGAGAGAGAGAGAGAGAGAGAGAGAGAGGGAGTACAGAGGAGGCATATAATATGTAGACAATTGGACTGACTGTGTTACTAATAATAGAGCATCACAAATAGTAACAATGAATTCACTTCCTCCCAAAGCTGTGGCATAGTGGGATTTACCCCACCCAGAACCACATCACACATGCACCCTCAGCTCTGATCTACAGTTCAGGCTAATGACCTATAATAATGCCTTATCTCTGCTTCAATATCACTCAGCTGGGCCCTTGAAGAATGGTTTTTGGCCAAGCTTGGAGCCACAGAGATGTTCATGTACAGACATCACCACTTGATGTCGCCCACTGGCACACATACATGTGCACCAGAGTCCATGTTGCCATTAGATGAACATTCATAACTACAGAGTCGCTGGCAGACTACTGTCACACAGGCAACATTATACATGTAGGACGATATAGACACAACATTAGAAACCTCCAATGTCATACCAATGATGAGAGTACTAGGCCCTATGGACGCCGTGGATCACGAAGTCAATATTTTGTGCTGATTTCACTATTTTCGTGACTGGTGATCTTTATCGTAATTCAATGAAATTTATACGGACTCCGAAACGAAAACTGCAGCGAAGCATCCATCCATTCCTTGTTCCTCCACTTATTGTGAGTGGACGGCCATTCACTTCTCCCAACGCTTCCTACCCTTGAAGGAAACCCCATACAGCTACACCCAACACCCAGCTACATCAAAATAGCCGTACTGATATTATAAATACAATGTTTATAGCATAATAGCTACTGTCTCACAAGGGCCTGAAAGATCCAAAGTGAGACTCGAAATTCTACGAGTGACAAGAGAGGTATAATAATAATATATTGTATGCACGGCACGTGTTGTGATTATTGATTTTCAAAATTACCCTGTTACTAAGTATTTGAAGGCCGACTACACTATCATGTAGACAGTCTTGTTGCAGAGTAGAACACCATGGCAAATATTTATATAAATACGTGCAGCACCTCAAAACTAGGGAATTCCCCCCAATTCTACTGTCAAAATCGTAGCTATATAAACAGCCACTTACACGGATATTATCATCTGACGCCACACTAAATAACGTAGCCAATGATAATAAACGCAGCTAGGGTGAAGAGTGAGTGTGTGCACATGTACCTGCATTGTGACGAGCCTGTCGTCCACCATGACTTCTTTGGTAAGAAAGTCGGCTCCAATGGTAGCCTTGTACTGCGATGTGAACTTCTTATTCACATATTGGTTCATTAGTGAAGTCTTCCCAACACTGCAATGAAGAGAGAGGGGAGGGAGAGGGAGAGAGAGAAGGGGGGGAGGGGGGGGGGGAAGGAGAGAGTTTTTTAATAGGCAAACCATACTCTAGCTATTCTGTCTGCAGGGTACATGTACATGTACAAGCGTCACTATAAACGCATGTTCATGAGACAATGGGGCAATGAGTGGCCCTGCTCAAACAATGGCTCCCTCCAGTTCTCAAGAGACACAGTACAGCTCATGACTGGATTATCTCACAAAACCTAACAATACTCGCAATAACATTGCTAAGTGACATGTCATCCATTCAAATTAGAGCCCACCCCTAGTCATCATCATAAAAAAGGGGGTGGGGTGGAGACTACCGCCCTAATACTGTAGATTTTCTTCGCTGACTTCAGCTTCTTAGAGGGTACAAGAGTTCAGTGCACAGTTTACACCATAAGAGGCTTTGATAATACTCGTTTCCTCCTTGCCAAGCTATCCAAACAGAAAATGGCCAAACACAACCTACTAAGAACACACACCAGGCGGCGCTTGGCAGTATTAAATAGGAGGACCCATTCTGTTGAAACTGCTGCTGATTGACACGGCTATACATAGCCACCATTCCTACATATATATATATATATATATATATACGCAGTCTACCTGCTGGGTAAGTGTTAAATTGACTACCCTCTCCACTTTAAAAGGGTGGGGCCAGGGCCACTCTCGATCAATAATGTTGTACCATCTTTGTATGTACAGCCAACTTGTGTATAGGGTTTTCGATGCTTTAGTCCATCTATACCAACATCGTATAAATATTAAAAGTATAAGTGAGTATTAAAGTCATTCCATAGCTGAGGATTATCGAATGTATGGATTGACCTTCAGTGTGTACAAGGTGTAGCCAGCCACAGCCTAAATCTCAACAGCTTTTCTGCATTAAATTTCATAGTACAACTTACAGAATATTCTTGTACTAACCCAACACATATTAGACAAGAATTGGGCACCTTACGTATATCTTTCAGCCTAGTACACGCAAGTACAGCGCCTATCATAAAAAATTAAAACTAGCAGAAATTATTTCCCGCCGGACAGGTACGTACTGAGTGATAGACACATGGAGCTTACCCGCTGTCTCCGAGGATGATAACCTTCAGTAAAACTTTTCTTCTGGCCGACATTTTTGACGGGTTTCGCTTTGTGAGTGACAGGGGAGTGTTGCTAGCGGACTGATCTCTTGGCTAGGCGGATTGAAAGGGCACTCGCTATGAATCCACCAAGAAGACCCGTGACCTGCAAAATCACATGACTAATTTCGTTCTCTTGCGGTTACGTCATTCGTTACCGCAAATAAATAATAGCGTGCGCGACGATTATCTTCACGATAGACACGCAATCTAATTATTGCGACTCGTTTTTTTGGTGGGCCATGCATCCTTGATTTATGAAAACTCGGGATATATATACACTTCAGTCATAGGGAAACAACCAAACATTTTTTAATTTCATTGCTACAATGCTAACAATAGCTACTGCATAATAAATTTTACAACAATTTTCTCTACAATTCAATGCTTGCATGTTCAAAAAAAAACGACAAAAAGTTTGTTCAATTTTTTATTTTTATTTTTGTTTTGTCTATTTGAGTAGGTCCTTGACGGCTGCCACGACCTGCTTGGAGGACACCCCGTAGAGGTCAAGGAGCACAGAGCCGGGCCCACTGCGGGGAATTCCCGTCACCGCAAGACGACGAACCTTGACCCCTGTCTCCTCGCTCAGGGCACCACACACGGCCTCACCGAGTCCACCTGGAGAACACGAGATTGTGATAATTATCATAGGGTAACAAAAAAAAAAAAAATTAACAATAAGCAAAAGTACTCATGTATAATATTGCTATCACTGTAAAGGAATAACCTCTCTTGATAACATTTTTATTTCTTGGTGGGTATATACTACAGTCAAGAGTGGAACCCCTTCACTATTGGTGAAGAAAGTTTTGGCTATTAAGAGGAGGCACCTTCATCTCTTACCAAAGTCGTAGTGATCCTCCACTGTGACAACCAGTCCCCCGGTTGCCTTGGCGCTGGCAATGAGCAGATCCTTATCGATTGGCTTGAGTGTGAAGGGGTCAACCACACGAATATTGATGCCCTCCCCCTTGAGCTGGTCGGCGGCGGTGAGGGCCTCGTGCAGAGTCACACCAGCTCCCACGACAGTCACCTTGTCGCTGTCAGACTGACGAACAACCTACAGCAATTTACAAAAATATTTTTGCTATAATATGTATCGTGCTGTCTTGTACAGATATCGATATAGCTATTATGATAGTCTGACAAAAACGCTAAAATTAACACATGAACCGAGGACAAATCTGCATGAAATTCAAGGTTATCTTGTTATTCCACTCCCTTGTGGAGGGGCAGCCTGCTCTACAAAGCTGAAATATGATTCTATGATGGTTGGTCAAAAGCACATGGGCATCAGTTGTTGAAACCTGACCTCAGCACCAGATGGTAGCAGCTGCCTACCACAAAACTACAGAGCGTACACCACGTAGCAAATGCTGAACTAAACAGTAGATAAAGCATGTGCCTATAATTATTTCTTGGGGGGGGGGGGGGGGGGGGAAGACCGACTGTGATGGTCAACGTCTCTCACCTTTCCTTTGCCGATCTCAAATTTCTCATCGTTGTTGTAGATGACGGCAGTGGCCGGGCGGGAGGTACGAGTGAAGGTGACCCCCTGGTAATTAGCGGCCAGCTCAATGGCTCTCTCGCAGGACACGGCGTCCGACGGGTAGAAACAGGCAGCTCCGGGGACCGAACGGAACATGGCAAAGTCCTCTAATGCCATCTGACTGGGACCATCCTCACCTGAGGGAGAGAGGAGAGAGAGAGAAAGAGACGAAATCGATGTGTGAAGAACACGACAGTGCATGTGTAGTATACACTATGCTGATATTATTATGAAAACTTTATAGAAATTTATCAGCTACAACTGGCAGATGATCACAAATTATCACCACAACAGTATCTTATATCCAAGTTTACAGTCATAACACTTGTCTACAGATACTATTGCTACTAAAATTTTTTTCTCTGACTCACCAATGGAGCATCCAGCATGAGACCCAACAAAGTTGACCTTGGTCTGTGAGATGGCTCCCATTCTGATCTGGTCGAAGGCACGAGTGAAGAAGGCGGCGAAAGTGCTGCAGAAGACAACGTTCCTGTCCCTGCAGCCGAGACCAATCCCCACTCCACACAGGTTCTGCTCGGCGATGAAGCACTCGACATAGCGTTCGGGGAAGGCCTTCTTGTAGGTGAGGGAGAAGGTAGAGTTCTTGGTGTCGCCGTCAAGAGCTACGATTCGCTCAAAGCTCTTGCCAAGCTTCACGAGGGCATCTCCGTACGTCTTACGAGTGGCAATCTGTACAAGTATGTACATGTACATAATATCATATCATGTGACTAATACTGCATTAATGAATTGAGGGAAATTTATCATAAAATTCAAACAGTAAGAAAGTTATAACCCCCATATCTAACCAAAAAAATTTCACAGAAAAATTTTTTTTTTCCATTATTCTCCAAATAAGAGATGCTGTGTATACACATGAATCACGAATAGTTATTCTCCAAAGGGCAACGATTAGTTCCCTCACCTTGTCTCCGAGCTTGTAGTTTGGTGGCTCAGAGAGGGTGATCTGTGGGATCTGGAAGTTGGGAGCGTCATCGACCACGTCCAGGGGTTTGAGGCCGTGGGGGCCGGGGTTCTGGATCAGCTTCTTGCACGCCTCGACACTCTCAGCGGCCTTGGCACCCAGAGCCTTGCCGTGCCAATTCTCCTCATCCTCAATGCCAGGGAAACCACGTCCTGTCAGACAGGAAGCGGAAGTGATCAATTAATTATTAAATCATGGGCATGGGTAGTGAACACTGAATTGACTATGTGATATTCACTGACCACAGGTATTCATAATTGTGCTCTGCCCCTTAAAAAAATCTACCCATCCTAAATCCCTGCCATGAACTAGTGTTACCTCTCTCTCTCTCTCTCTCTCTCTTCCTCACCCCCCTCCCCCCCCCCTCTCTCTCTCTCACCCTTGAATGTCTTGGCCACGAGGCACGTTGGCTTGTCCTTGCACTGCTCTGCGTCATAGAAAGCCTTGCAGACTGCCTCGACATCATGGCCGTCCACAATAATGGCGTTCCAGCCGAAAGCCGCCATCCTGGCGCGATAGATCTCAACGTTGTGCTCCAGGGCAGCCGGTTGACTCTGTCCAAGACGGTTCACGTCGATGATACCAACAAGGTTGTTGAGCTTGTAGTAGCTGGCGAAGGAGGCGGCCTCCCAGATGCTACCCTCAGCACTCTCACCATCCCCCATCACACAGTAGACACGGTAGCTAGTTTGAAGAAATGTAAGATAGGCAGTAAAGAAAGATCTCTCTCTCTCTTTCTTTCTTTCTAGCTATTTCAAGACAATTAGTCCACATAGTATGATATTTTTTCATATACCTGGCCTTGTCATAGTATTTTCCACAGTAGGCCATGCCAGCAGCAATGCTCAGTCCCTGACCAAGGGAACCAGTAGCCACGTCGATGTAGTTTTGACGCTGTGAAGAAAAGATAATGGCAAAAGAAGTATAATTTTCTATTGTTTGACTGAATGCACTTGACTACATGTACATGTAGCTAAAATGTTAAAAGGTTGAATTGCTTACAGGAGTAGGGTGTCCCTCCAAGATGGAGTCTACCTTCCTGAGAGTGAGCAGATGTTCCTCAGACAAGAGGCCAGCCTCGCACCAAGCAGCGTACAGGATGGGGCAGGCATGACCCTGGAGGAGGGAGAGAGAGAGAGAGATCTACGTGAAACACTGGCCCAAGTCTATAAGAGTTCATGTACATGTACCTTCGAGAGGACAAATCGATCACTTGAATGATGCCTGGGCTTATCAACTGTAGAAAGGGAAGGGGAAGGAAGATAGTAAAATAAGGGGGGGGGGGGGGGGGGATGGACGAAAAAAATTAGGTCAGCCTCCAATAACTTGGAGAGAAAAGGGAGGGGGTGGGGGTTAAAAAAACAACAACTGAGAAATTGGAGCAAGAGGGAAGGCATGGAGCATGCAGCTAGGGTGAGGTGGTGGGAGGAAGGGAAGGAAGAATGGAATTTATCCAAGGAGAGTAATGAATTCCTTTTTGGCAGGCTTCCTGTATATACCCCCACATCTACTATATACCTAGAGTATATAGTATGGCTGAAATTCTCACAAGGGCCATGAAATAAGTAGCCATGCAACTAAACTACAAAAAATGCATTTCACAGCAATAGGGCTACACCAACAGACAAAATACAATCAACAATCCAATGAGGCCTATGGGAGAATTGAACAATAAAAATTTAACAACTGGTATGCACCATTTCATCATGCATAAGGATGCGAGAGAATCAGGGGTGCCAGCTTCAAATGAGGTTTATAGTAGATGTACAGAGAGCTTAATACAGGATTATCAATTGCTAGTTATTCAGGAGAGGTGGAAGATTAGACATATTCCAGTATTATCTAGCAGAAATCAATCTCGGGGGGGGGGGGGGGGGGGGGGTCCTTATGCTCCCAGCCATCTAAACGAACCCCTGTATAGTAGGCGTGACTCGCTGTACCTGAGTAGTGCATGACCTGAAAGAAGAGCACGGACATAATCTCGGCGGCCGAAGCACTGGAGGTGGGGTGCCTGTGTGTGTGATGTAATTGGAGAGAGAAAGGGTTAAAAGGCAATAACCAGCTGAAATTGCACAGGTGTACACATGCAGACACAGACACGTGCAAAAGGGCTTCTCTATTCTCAACAGTGTTTTGATCAATGCCAAATACGGCAGGCACGTGTAGAAAATACCCCCCCTAGCACAGTATGGAGCATTGATGAAAAATGCAGGCAAAATTTGCAGTAAAAGTAGTGTGATAATGAATCTTTTATATGGGATGCTTGAAAATTGTATTACAAATTATCATAAAAAGTGATCACTAAAATTTTTACTGTCTCAATCACTCACCCCGAGTTGGAGGCCTGGGTCATGTTGACGCTGTGGATACGCATCTTGTTTGCAATATCACGAAGCGTCTGGATGCGCTTCTCGTCTGGCTTCTGGTAACTCATCTGCAAATTGGAGACAATAATAATATTGACAAACAGCCCTGAAACGAGGTCAGAATGTAGAAGAGCCACGCGCAAAGAAATGCAAGCATAAAAGATCGCGAGACGAAGTACAGAGGTGGCGCACCTTTTGTTCTGATTGCTGACCTTGGATTTTCTGGGAAGATCGGTGTCTGGTTGGAAGTGGCAAGCCTCAAATTGACCGTTGCTTTTCAGGGAAGCAGCTCTCTCGACAAGGGCAGCTCGAGCAGAAAGGAAGTAGTAGGCGTGTCCAAATTATCGGCCGATATCGCGATGCAGTCCGTATACGCATGCGCGATACGATCAGGGCCGCGCACACCTTTAATACATCATCCTAATGCTCTTTAATTAGAGTTCAAATTCCAAACAAAAAGGTTCCTGCTTCTTAAATCTTGTGTGGTTTAGACTGTACTTTGTAGTGTCTCTGATGCCACGGGATCAACCTCGAGTCAGACATCGAAGCAAGAAACACTCGAACAACATGTCCAGTGAACGAATCACGGCGCAAGACAACGTGGCCTACTCTCCCCACCACGTAGCGATTTCAACCACCAACAACGCGAGAAATCGAACGAGAACCATAAGCGCCTCGAGCTCGAATCAAGACTTTTCGGCGGAAACGGCGCTACTGGACAACGATGATGAAGACGTAACTGAGGGGCAGGGGTATAGAGAGAGAGTGGTGATATTAACCGAGCACGATGCAGAGGAGAGAGATGCCGAAGATGACAGTGGTATATCGGAGGCGACCGAGGAGCACCTTTTGGCTGCTGACTCGAGATCGAGAGAGGCTGGCGATCGCTCTGGCAGGACGGAGCCAAGGAAGGAGACGATGTGGCATGTTGCCATTCAAGTGTTTATTCCATTCCTCATAGCGGGCTTTGGCATGATGGCTGCCGGGCTATTGTTAGACAAAGTGCAGGTAATTGATCAATGATTACATAATTAGGGAGTGTCTGAATTGGGATGAATAAGTGCCAATCAGTGATTCAAAAAGAAATTGGTGTATATAGGATCGGACGAATACCCCTCCCTTCCCCCCCCCCCCTTTCTTTCTTTCTTTCTCTCTCTCTCTCTCTCTGACGCACATTGGATTTTAATTTTGTGGCAAAACTTTCATATTATGATACTTTCTATAGTATTGGCATATATATTAATTTTTATGTAAATAATATTGTCTTGTTTTATTTTTCTCGTTTCTGCAGCACTGGGACGTATATGAGCACATCAATGAGATATTCATCCTGATTCCCGCCCTCCTTGGGCTGAAGGGCAACCTTGAGATGACTCTGGCTTCAAGACTCTCCACTGCTGTAAGTCACCAGAATCTAAGGGATTATCACCGGGAGAAAAAGTTTACTATTATAATATGCTCTCATTGGTGAAATTTTGATTTTTTTGTCCTGTGGTAGTGATAATTTACATAGAAATGAATAGTGACATCTACTGCAAGGTATATAGCTGTTTGGTGAAAAATATTCAGTCATACACAGTGTTACAAACTAGTTAGCAGCTCTGTGTGAAAATAGCAACTATTTCATGTTTTGTTGTTTTTTTGCCCCTCATGCACCCTCCAGGCTAATGTAGGTCAGCTAGACGACTGGCGGAGCAGATGGAAGCTCACGTGGGGCAACTTAGTACTCATACAGGTAGGGGAGATGAAACAGTATCATGTGCCAATATCCATCATTTGTGTATAAATTATGACATGATGTACACATGAATTTTACACATACACATTCATATTTGAACATTTGTTGGTAGTTGCCTAGCAACCAAAGTTTTTATAGGCAATTCGCGCGAATTGCCAGCTATGGGAAGGGGTTGGATCATCATAAAGTAGGCCAATGATGAACAGAGGTCAACTACCAACAAAATAATTATCTGACAGTAATTGGGGTGCATTCAACCATGCATCTCATGCACCCTAATTACTATCAGATAACTATAATACGTATTATTATATACACTACACTTGCACAGGGCCAGGCGTTGATAGTGGCTGGGCTAGCTACCGTCATCTCCCTAATCCTAGGGGCTGACCTCCAGGGTGCCCACCAGCTTCTCCTGGGGGCGTCGGCCATGGGGAGTGCGTCAATCGCTAGCGCCATCCTCGGCTCGATCATGATTGGAGTGATCATAACCTGTCACATATTGCACATTAATCCCGACAACGTGGCGACTCCGGTAGCGGCTAGCCTAGGGGATCTGGTCACGCTGGGTCTACTCTCGGTAATAGCAGCTGCCCTTTATGACGTTGGAAGTGAGTGGATGTATTGTGCATTATTGACTTGTAGCTGAGATGTTGGAATATTGTGTATTCAGTAGCACTATTAATGGTTGAAATTGGTGGTACTTACTAGATGTCTCTTCTCTCTCTCTCTCTCTCCCTGTACAGGAGGTGCTACAGATGTATCCTCTATTGGAAAGACAGTAGACAACATCTCCAACATAACAGACATAGGTACATGTACACATCTCTGTTCTTGAAAATAATCAAATTTTTCACCGCTTTCTTTTTGCCTTGTAGAGGCCAATTCCGGCTACACCATCACTACATCTTCGGTGATCCTAACTGTCCTGATCGTCCTGATTCCAGTCTGGCTCTACCTCTCCTACAAGAACAGCGCCACGAAGAACGTTCTTTTCTACGGATGGTTCCCTGTCATATGTGCCATGGTCATCAGCAGGTAATAATAGCCATAAATAATTATTGACCTCTGATTCTTTTTTTCCCTGAAATTATGAGATTAAGCTCTGGCTCTGTGTGTGTGTATTTTGTAACTGTCAGGCAGTGAGTCAGTTGACAAAGTAATACTAGTTTAACTGTCACCCGCAGTTGAAAACATCAATGGCAGTCACACACAAGTTTAGTGCAATATTGTAATTTACATATTATTTTCATACACACACACACACACACACTCACCCCGACAGTGGAGGAGGCTGGGTATTGTCCGCAGCAGTTCGGAGATTCAAAGGCATTGCCATCTACTCTCCAATAATCAATGGTGAGTGATAAAGTCCCATTCCTATTCCCCATATACCCAAGTCATGTTGACTTTTGATCTGCTATATAGGTGTTGGTGGAAATCTGGTAGCAGTGCAGGCCAGTAGAATATCCACCTCCCTACATCAAGTAGGAACCCCAGGGAAACTCCCTCCCAATTCCCCCCAGAGATATCGGGGGCCACTGAGAACTTTCTTTCGTGGGGGGTCGCACTCGAGCACCGCCAAGTTGCTTGTGTTGATGGTGATCCCAGGCTCCGCCCTCTTCCTGTTTACAATCGCTCTACTTCAAGCCGGACACACTACACTAACACTGCTGTTCTTCATAGGGTACCTCATCTGTGCACTATTACAGGTGAGGAGAGAGAGAGAGAGCGAGAGAGAGAGGGGTGAATGAGATGCATAGTCAATACATCCCAATTAGGGTCTTGTGATCACCTGTTGGCACGTGAGCCTCCTTCATGATTAGCCTAGCCTACAGCCAAATTTTGTCTATAAAACATTTGGTTGCTATGACACTGTAAGAATAGCAATCAAAGGGTACTGTATAGCACCATAATAATAATATTATACGGTTCTCATGGGAGAGTGTCTGAACTAGCAATGTTTAAAATACCAGTGCTTTTGAAAATTCATCCTTCCCCTCTCGATCCCTACAGGTACTAATTCTTCTCCTGGTAGCTGATTGGCTGGTTCACATCGTCTGGAAGATCGGTATTGACCCTGACAATGTAGCCATTCCGTTCCTGACTGCCCTGGGGGACCTGCTTGGTACAGGGCTGCTCACCCTCGGATTCCTCATCATGTGGTTGCTAGGAGACAGGGACGAAGATGTCGGAGAATAATAGTCATCTTTAAAACTTTTTAATTTGTCATCATACCAATCACACTCATGGCTCCGTATGTATATTAAAGAAATTGACTGCTGTCATGATTCGATCTGTCCAAAGTAATAATTTATGGTTGGCTCTGGATTTTTTTTACACGTTTATTCTGTCTGTGTCTCTCTTCTTAATATATATAATATATAATTATTAATTTCCCTCAATAGCAAAAATATTATTTTAATTTTCAGGTGTATAATATAATAAGGGAACACTCGTACAATTTCATACATCATCATTTCTGACGTCACATGACACCAATGGTTATGTATTACATCATCATTAAGTCACTCGAAATACAAAATAATACATTACTGTATGATAATGAAGGTGGGAGAGGGGTAAAATAATATTATTATGATGATGATCCTAATAATAGTAATAGTGATGTGCTGGGTTATTTTGCATGGAATGGTGAGAGGCGCACTAGAGTTGGTTTGGTTGGGTGGCGCTCAATCACCCAGGAGCGGAGTAGTAATTGAAAATGTGGCGGCCATATTGTGTCTGACGAGATGTAAGGATCTTTGGGCGTGTCCAAGCATTTTGAAATCAAGGTCTGCAGTAAAGTTTTTAATGACAGTCAAAGTTAATAATAATATTATATTATTAATATTGTAGAAATAAGACTTAGTATGTTTGACATACCAACCATGGGATAATGACATTGTTACAAAATGCAGTTCCAACTATTACTGTAATACAAAGATATGCTTTTGCTATACTATGACATGTATAAGCGTCTTTGATGAAACTTGGTATGAATATGGCATAGTCTAACATGTTCAGGACCATGGTAGCCGCTTTCATTTGATCAAGAGCTACATTTTGATTTTTGTTCCAGCTCCATAGCTCTTTCCGTTGCCGAGATACGTTATTCGCTGTAGTTAATGATATTCATAGCTTTTAATTAATTACGTCACGGTCTGTACATTCCAACGTGAAACCCATACGCGTTTTGCTACCCCCTGTCCCAGCTCAATAAATAGCATTTTCCGGTAGGGACTATCGGGGCTAGACGGTGTCAGGGGTACCCCCTCTGGCACCTGCAGCTGAAAACTGCACATGGTCCTGGGCATATATGGCTTAGGGGTCGCCCAGGTTCCTCCCTTGAATACCCACCATCCTGGATAAAGCCTGGTAATCCACCATAGGCTGACTTCGGTCCCCTGTGGCTGTGACACAGAAGCCTAACTGGCTGCAGAGTAATGTCTGCAGTGTACCCTGACCAACGTTCCAGCCTAGAGCTCGGAAGGTCGATGGGAGGATGGGGTTATAATTTTTTTTTATTTCACAAGTACGTTTAATGTCACAATCATAGGATAATGTGGCTAGACTAGTATGCATGATCATCTATTAATAGTACATGCTCACAAAACATAGAGACATAGTTCTTACCTGGATAACATCGACCAAACTGGGGTGACTTTCTTCTTCTACATCACCCTCTCTCGACTGAGCCCTGTTACGCTGCCTCTGCCTGGATCTCTTAGAGGTGGCAGTCGTAGGTAAGTCCTCAGAAGACTGTATCAGGTGATCATCCACAAACGCTTGCTGTGTAAATAAAATCGATGTGATCACAACTAAATCAAGACTATAATATTATAGTCAAGATCGCCATTTCTTGCTATATACGGTGGATGCTAATGTACATGTAGGCTGTTGTTGAACTCACCAACGATTCTCTTAACATGGAGCAATATTCTTCCATCTTTTCTAATCTCTCCTCAACATTGTCAGTGTGTGAGTTGGCTCTATCAGAAAAATAATGTTACAGAAAGGGAGGTGTCACTACTGATTCAACTGCATGAAAGAGGAGAAATTCTTACGGTTGTTGGGAATTACTTCTTTCATGTTCAACACCATCCTTCTTCATCTCCAGAGCTTCTTTGATCAATCTTGTCTCGTCCAGTAGCTGTTTCTCCCTCTCCAGCTCCTTCGTAAGGTTCTCTCTCTCTTCTCTCACCACCTTCAATGTTTTCTGCAATTCATCTCCCCATTCTTGAACCTATGCATAATATTAACAAAATTATTAAAAGCCATTTCACTCTGACCTGCCGTACAGTATCCTCTTCTGTTGTCAAGGGATCTCTACAGGAAACTATTAGCATTAAATTTTGTGTGTGGTGTATGTGAGTGAGTGTGTATAAAAATATCTGGAGCATTAAGTTTTGTCACTTCACCAGAAGGTCTTTGCTTCTTCCAGACCTCCAGCTCAGCTTGCAGCCTCCTTTCCTTCAGCAACAGTCCAAGAGGTGACTCCTGGAAAAAAAAAAACCACATCAAAACGAGCTATTTCAACAAATTTTGAGAGATGACATACTATCTGCAGGGTGCTCAGTGGGTTCGAGTTTTTAATAATATTTGCACAATCATACCTCATCCTCTATGACAGGTGGCTCAGGGAATTCACAAAAATCACTTTGAAGCTACAGAAAGGAGATAGGTGATAATTTTTTTGTACCACCAGAAAAATTTAAAGGTACCTGTTTAATATTTGTGGCGATCTCCCGACATTCTCCCTCCAAATCAGGATGAGGTCGGTAGCCAATGAGAGTGCCGCCGCCACTGCTGTCGTTCTGACTCTGAGAGGATGATCTTTGAGTGGAGCCACTGAAGAATAGTTTAGCTCTGGCAGCCAAAAGATCAGCCTGCAACAACATAGATATTTACAAATTCATGACAGATGGACAAACTGATCCAGTAGCTAGCTCCCATAGCATCTGGCCCAAATTTCATGTATATTATTACTAGATCTGCTGCCTAAACATCAGATCGCGATTTTTTTTTGGATGATAGATGAACATATTAAAACTCACACGTCGATTCAGCTCTTGAAGAGAAGGAGGTGGCGAGTTTTGCGCCATTTTTCCAAAAAATATAGGCGTGGCTTAACACAAGCCCCTCCCACAAACAACCTTCAAAATTGAAACACATCAATTACATGCACTTTATAATAGTGAGAGCAAAAAGAAAAGAGATTTGAATTAATAGCTAAATTTTGATCAGTGTATCTGAGTCATTTGCTACATGCCCACTCTCAGCGGTGGAGATATCAGTATCACTCCATCTCCTCTGACAAACAGCATCGGAATATTTCGCTTTGTCGTCTAAAAATAGAACAGAAATATTAAAAAATGGGTGGTTAGTGTAGAAATCACATCTTGCAGCTGGAATAAATTATATCTTTAAATTATGAACAGACCTTGTAGATTTCCTCAAAGGTCTCTTCGTCAAGTTCAACGGTCGTCACGATCTCCTCCACCTCCCCAAGAATCATGTTCAGATGCTGATCATACGCCTGTGCAACAAAAAAAGGCAAAAATTAACATATCCCCTCTCCGATCCTCAAATTTCTCTCTAAGTTGATACAACTCTCAATTTAGTGCAACGATGAAGTTTGGTGGACAGGAAAAGTGAAAAATTATTGATAGTTTCACGTCTCTAGCGTACTCACGTGCAATCGTCCCTTCAGTTCTCGATCATTTCTCAACTTTACATAGATTCTTTCGTCCAAGCTGATTCGCACCAGATCCAGGGGCTCCTCTATAGCAGATGAGGGTGCATCAGAAACGGTAGTGGTAGTGGCCATCTTTTTGCTTCACAATCTCCGCCCCCTCAGCGACACTGCAGCGCATGCGCATAAGCACCCTCCGAGCACATGGTTCGTTCCTTTTTGATCCTCACCCTGCCAGGGACGAAAGCATGAGGGCGTCGGGGACAGTAAGTTTGCTGTTTGATCTTCATTTTAACGCCGCTAAACCCATCCATTTCTCTTCTTCTCTCTCAGTTGAAGGAGTATAAGATCGTGGGGCGGCGCATTCCGACGGAGAAGGACGCCAACCCGCCTCTCTATCGCATGTCGATATTCGCTCCCGACCCGATCTCGGCCAAGTCAAGGTTCTGGTACTTCATGAAAAGACTCAAGAAGCTGAAGAAAACCGTTGGAGAGATCTGCTATTGTGGAGTTGTAAGTGTTTGAAATAAAAAAAAAATTTTTACCAATTTTAGTTGGTTAGCTGGATGTTAGTCTCGTGAATAGGGGTATGTGAACAATTTCTCAAAATAATTTTTTTTTTCCTGTGCACGACTTTGCCTGTGGTGATCTTCAATTCCGTAGATCATGAACAAAACTCGCGTGCACATAGCAACATGTCTTCTCTCCACTCTGGCCGACAAAGCCAATGCCGTGTCGAGCCTGAACTAATAGAAAGACTACAAATTATGCCACCACGATAATAATACGATTTTACTCTCTAATTACCTGAAAAGTAGCCGTACTATGTATTTTGGTGGACCTACATGTACGTAATATTAGAGTAACTCGAAACATTCCTAATTTTGCCTAATTTATGGACTGTTTATTGACCATTTACCCCCTAATTTATAGGTGACTGATAGATCTCCCAAGAAGATCAAGAACGTTGGCATCTGGCTTCGCTACGACTCGAGGAGCGGCACCCACAACATGTACAGGGAGTACCGTGACCTGACAGTGTCTGGGGCCGTCACTCTTTGCTGTGAGTAAATTGAAATTTTTTTTTGAAATTGATGTGCATATTGTGTGACAATAGTCTAGTGCTGCCGATGATTATAATTATGCTGTCCAACTGCTCAGACTCCACCCCTTGTGGTTGTCATGGTGACACTCACTTCTCTAACCCAAGTCCATATGAGGCGGCCGTAGCCAAAAAATAACAAAAAAAATTCCTCTCTGAAAAATTTGACTATGGCTAAAATAGTTCACAATAATCTATTATTTCTTGTGCAGATCGAGACATGGCCGCTCGTCACAGAGCCAGGAGTGGGTCGATTCAGATCATGAAGGTGGCCATTGTTCCGGCCAACAAGTGTAGGAGACCGCACGTCACCAACCTTCACGTAAGCAAGCAATAAATCTCACACTCAAAAAATTGTTTTTTAGGCATACTGTGGTTACAATTCTCATTTTTTTCCCGACAGAACTCTAAAATCCGCTTCCCTCTGCCTCACCGCGTGCTCAAGAGTCATTTCAAATCCAAGTTTGTGGCCACACGGCCGAACACATTCTACTGAGCATGCTCAGTGGCTGTTGCAGGTGTCAGTACCTAGTACTAGTGGACTCAACGTGTTGTGTGCATGCATGGTGGCAGTTGTGTACGTTTTGAAATTATCGATCACAAAAATTCTTATAAACGATGACATTAAATTAATTTTACAAAGAAGTAGATATGCTGCATGGTATATTATAAGAATTTCACAAGAGATTGAGATGGCACAGAAAATTATTTTTTTTATGATGAAAATTGGCATGTATTGAAAATTTAAAATTTTAGTTTCTTGGTGAATTCATTGTACCATAGTGGTATTCTAGGTAGTCCAGTACAGCTGGTGTGCTGGAGAGTGTGTTGAACACTCTCCTCTCTGTCCTTGTGGTCACCTTGTCCAGCATGTGAATGAGGTGGCTGTGAAACTGTGTAAAGGTCACACCAGTGCCGAGCGAGAGGGCAACCCAGTCCCTCACGCACTCCAAGGGGGTGTGGCTATAGCCGGCGAAGAGGGCGGGATTATCGAGGATCCCTCGCGCCGACATGACTCCATCGACTCCCGTCACATCTCGTACTCTAAGGATGTCCTCTTCCGTACGGATGTCGCCATTGGCAACCACTGGCACAGAAACACTCTCCTTCACCTAAAAATGATAAAAAAAATTTCTTGTAGCTAGCTATAATAATATTATTACACACAATGATAGAGAAGTATCAGCAGTTTACTTACCAGCTTGATGGCGGCCATGTTTGCAGGCTCCGCCCTCTGTTTGGGTGTTCTCCCGTGGACTGTGATCCACAACACACCGCACTGCTCTGCCCGTCGAACCAACTCGACTGTCTGTCTGTGGAGCGAAAAATATTCTCATTCGGGGGGGGGGGGGGGGGGGGGGGGGAGGTATCTGATACTTACTTTAGATCTTGATGAATTCTAATCTTGATGGAGATGGGTAGAGAGGTCCTGGAGGTGGCCTGCCTCACCATGTCAGCCACAAGCTCCGGCTGCTTGATCAAGTGAGACCCATACCCCTCCGACATTGCCCACCTGCACAAAAATGTATTTCAGCATGAAGATAAAATTAATATGGGCCAGCAATACGGAGGAGATACTGTAGATTCATACCTCTGAGGGCATCCACAGTTAAGGTCAACTGCATCAGCGAACGGAGCCACAAGTTCTGCTGCGTCAGCAAATTCCTTTCCATTTCTGGCTGCAAACTGCACCACCAGTGGACGATCACCTAATTATGCACACGCCATAACACAGTTTTGGTGGTGCGAGTACAGCTTCATCAAGTACCATTGTTTGTGGTGAATTCAACATCTCTGGCCTTGTCAGAAAGCACGAATGATTCCGATATGATCATAGGAGTGTAGGCTAGGTCACAACCATATCTCCTCACCAGCATACGGAATGGCAGCCTACAAGGATAGAACATTATTACATCACCCCTGCAATCAATAAATAAAATTGCTGCGTTTACTTTGAGAATCTGACCATTGGGGCACATATCCGCACCACCTCCTTGTCTCTGAATAACTCCAGTGGAGTGGCATGGTTTCCCCTCCGCTCCAAGTCTCGACTGCATCTGCTGTATGGCAGCACAACTGGTGGGTCAGAGGTGCACATTATTTGGAAAATTAAATCGGTGCACTCCATTTAGAAAGTAACCCACGTGTTCCAGGTTTATCGCATCGGACTATTATGGTTCGTTCAAAGAAGCAAAGTCGGCGAATGCCGGCCCGGAGGAAATTCAAGATAGCGCGTAAAGTTCGTGAGCACAACAGAAAAATGAAAAAAGAAGCAAAATCGAAAGAAAAATCCAAAAGTAGGCCAATAAAACATAATAGCCTACCAAAGTCGTTCAAACATAAAACTTTATCCTGTACCAGGATTGAAGAAGGACCCGGGCATCCCCAACCTGTTTCCATTTAAAGAGCAGCTTTTGAAGCAGATGGAAGAGAGGAAGCAAAGGTCAGAGGACGAGAGGGCTCGGCAGAAGCAGCAGAGAAAGAGAGAACAGAACAAGAAGCGGAGCTTACAAGGACTGCAGAACGATGCCCTCAGGAGAACCAGGGATTTCGAAAAGAAGGTAGACTAGGTCATCAATAAAAAAAATTCAACGATGAAAATTTTCCAATAAATTATGTAATGTGTACATCATGCTTTTCCCAGCAAGAGCTCCAGGAAGCAGCTGCTACAATGGAAGATACAGGGAGAAGATTGTGCAGTGGAGCGGTGGACAAATCCCTCAAGGTATACTACAGGGAGTTTCGCAAGGTGGTAGAGACATCAGATGTGGTGTTAGAGGTGCTAGACGCTAGAGACCCTCTTGGGTGTCGCTGCTATCAGGTGGAGCAAGCCGTCATGGCCGCGGGGACTGACAAGAAGCTGATACTGGTGCTCAATAAGATCGGTGAGTTGAGAGAGATGAAGGGACGGAGGGAGAGAGTAAGAGAGAGCAAGCCATGACATTGTGTGATGGAGAACGATTTATTATTTTGTTGATGATTTAGATCTAGTTCCTCGGAGCATTGTTGAGGCATGGCTAAAACACCTCAGGAATGAATTTCCGACAGTGGCATTCAAGGCTAGCACTCAGACTCAGAAACAGAACCTGGTGAGAATAAACAATGCATGGTAGTAATAGTATCTACATCTTAACACAAATTTGAGGCTATTTGTGATGTGTTATAGTCTCAGAAGAAGCTTGATACAAGTTCAGAGGACACGCGGACATCAGCTTGCCTAGGAGCCGATGTGTTGGTCAAACTATTAGGCAGCTACTGTCGAAATGAAGATATCAAGACAAGTATCACTGTGGGGGTGGTGGGTAAGTCCCTCTAATTAATAAATTTTAGTGGTTATTATTGTATGGATCTGCTATTAATGTTTTGGCCCCAGGTCTGCCTAATGTTGGTAAAAGCAGTGTAATCAACAGTTTGAAGAGATCCAAAGCCTGTACTGTGGGGGCTACTCCAGGACTCACCAAGTAGGCAAATGGCTGAGTTTCACAAAATAGTGGGATTCTCTCTCTCTCTCTCTCTCTCAAAAGGTCACTGCAGGAGGTTCAGCTTGATAAGCATATCAAGCTGTTGGATAGCCCTGGAGTGGTGATGGCCTACGAAGGAGCTGATATTGCTACACTCATCCTAAGAAACTGTATCAAAGTGGAGACACTGGACGACCCTGTATCACCTGTTGAGGCAATTTTGAGAAGATGCAACAGATTACAGGTCTTACTAGCAACAATGCCCATTTTAGTGTAACCATGATGATGTCATGTAGGTACTGGAGTACTACTGTATACCGGAGTATGATGATGTTCAGGAGTTTCTCAGTCACCTTGCAAAGAAAACGGGCAAGT
The DNA here is from genome assembly GCA_963930775.1 of Cliona cf. orientalis. Taxonomy (NCBI): domain Eukaryota; kingdom Metazoa; phylum Porifera; class Demospongiae; order Clionaida; family Clionaidae; genus Cliona; species Cliona cf. orientalis. Next base: position 718,046 of record OZ005693.1, on the reverse strand, counting down.
TGAAAAAAGGCGGGATTCCTGATCTTGAAGCAGCTGCCAAGTCAGTACTGAGAGACTGGAACATGTTAGTGTCATATTATATACCTTTGTCTGCCTCAGAATTAATTAATATTATTGTCTGGTAGGGGTCGTATTAAATTTTACACGCACCCCCCTGAGGAGTGGTCCCTGCCTAGCCATGTGTCGGCTGATGTGGTGAAGGAGTGGGGGAGAGCTTTTGACATCAAGGCTCTCATCGAGGAAGAGAAGAAACAGCTCAGTGGTAAATGAAATATTTTTGTTTGATGACTAAAAGCGTACCAGATATGGGAACCTCATAATATTATTAGCCCTGGGTGGACTGGGGAGAGGGAAAGGTGGTACCTAATTTTATTGTGTTTGACCATCTATTGGATCATTTCAATATTACATGTTCATTCTGTTATTTAGGTTTGTCGTCAGCTGATGAGGGCACTGCCATGGCAATGGAGTCGTCGCATCCGCTGATGGAGGCATTCCAGGGGGAGGAGCTTGGAGAGGAAGAAGCAGAGCTTGAAGAAGACATGGTATAAAGTTCGAGAATCATAGTATCGTGTGCTACTAAAAAATTCTCATGTTAGGATTCTGAATTGAGTGATGAGGAGAGTGAGGAGGAGGAGGAGGAAGAGATGGAGGGGGAAGTCCCCACTCGTCAGAGCCAGGTGAGATCATGTGATAATGTCTTAGGATTAGCTGATGGGATGACTATAATTATAATATTTTAGGAGCGGATGACAGTGATACTGCCTGAGAAGAAGCAACAGAAAGGGCTGGCTAAGAAGTCAGGTCAAAGGTCAAAACTGTCAACAGTAGACAAAGATGGAGACGCTGAGATGACTGAACGAGACAATGATGCGTACAATTTTGATGAATACTTTTGACCCATCTCTTTTTCTATTTATGTGAGCTGATTCAATTTTACTATCAGAAGATCAACCACTTTGCATAAAAAAATGAGCAAAAAATTTTTCCCAAAAAAATATAATTATCTGCACCCATTGATTTGTGGTACTTAATAGGACATGAGTCACATGATTTCGTGTACTGGCAGAAAATAGTTATTAACGTGTTCACAGAATTTTTCTCTGCTTCAAGTAAGTGACCAGCTGCTCCCCGTACTGTGACCCCTGGCTGTAGAGGAGGCACGGCTGACCAATCGGAGCGGAGACGGTAACAAAGGCATCATCACCTGTACATGTAGCATTGTGAGCGAGAGAGAGAGAGAGAGTGTGTGAATAATATAGTCGACCATCAAGGAACATACAGTTACAATGCCATGAATAATACGGTATTTGGATCACTCCAGTTCGCTATTGTGTATGAGAGAGAATATCTCTGGCCAAATATATAGGTAGTGATCAGATGGTGACACAGTAGATTGGTTTGTCTTACAATAGCAGCTACTACTATAGTATGTATACCTTTAAGATCATGTCCTGTCCAGATGTGGTGCCATGTGGTACCCATGGGGAGGAACACGCGGACGCTAGTCGCACCTTTCTCCAGCACCGGAGCTACAATGAACTGATCGCCAAGCATGAACTGCCTTGTCAAATCTTCAGCGTACATGTAGACTTTGGAGTTGTTCGGATAATTTAGCATCATGTGACGAGTTACGGGCCACCCGTAGCGATAAGTCTCTTCCATTAAAACCGAGCGATATGCAGATAAGCCTTTAAAAACGACCGCCATTCTGAAGAAATGTTGAAGAGTTTCGTTGTCTGAATTAAACTGCCAATTCTCACTGGGTAGGGTGCCCAAGTGAGAGCGATACATTGTCGTAAAGGCCGCCAGTTCACACCATCTCATGAATAATTCCTTTTGCCGTACATATTTCAGGATGTGGTAATAATCGATGGCCGTGTAGCCACCAATGTCAGAGTGCGTATGGGAGAAGCCAGATATTCCTTCCGACAACATCCCTATGACAACGGTTGCTAGGCCATCATCTGCGTCCCACGTGACAAGCTGATCCCCAAGCCAAAACGATCGTGATATGCCCGGACTGTATATATTTCCACTTCGCATAAAGAATACAACGTCCTCAGAGCCACAGTAGGACTTGAGGGAATGCAATTGGTTGGCCTTTTTAATGGCATCTTGGCTTAGCTGCGCCCACACTGAGGCGTAGAGGGTATGGAAGGAGCGACTGTCTGCTCCGGACTTGAGTGCAGCGTTGAGAGGAATGCTCTCACCGAAATCGTGCATCCAACCACACACACCAGTAGATAGCATGTTCTGGAAAAAAATTTAGTATTCATTGTTATTATAATAATAATAAAAAATATTATAATTGAAGGGCTCAGAACCAGAGTGGCCTAATCCACAAATGTTGAGTTAGCCCCCCTAATCTTGAAAAATATATTTCATGTGCGCAACAGAAAATTCACATTTTTGAAAATTTGAGTGATTTAGGAGAGTAGGGTGTTTGGTTTTATTAGACAATTTCCCACATTCAATTTGGGGTTAGGCCACTCTGATTCTCGACCCTTCAATTATAAGAATATTATGTGTGTTGGGATTAGCAGTCGCTGATTCTTTAGGAGGGAGAGATCGTAGTACTTCAGTACTATTCTTATAAATTTTCTCATTTTTTTGATATTTTAGGGACTTGTATGCTCATGGGTGGGAACTCTCTGTGCACCCCACCCTCTAGACAAATCATTGGTGTGCTTAATTAAGCTACATTAATAATAATAATATGGTCTGTAATATAATTCTAAAAATTAATAATAGTTACAGTACCTGCACAATCATATCCACCATCCACTTGTAAGCCAGAGGGTTTGTGAGGTCAGCCAGAGTGCTGTTGCTGTAGCCACTCCACACGGAGCCATCGGTCGACTGACGCACGAAGTAGCCGTTCTCCAGCCCCTCCTCGTAGTAGTTATGACGATAGGGGGTTCCCCTCAGCGACACATTGCCGAAGAGGGGATTGATGTAGGTGAGCGTTTTGATGTTCTTGGAGGCAAGCTCGGAAATCAGATCTGTCCAATTTGGATAGTGAGCACTGTCCACCTGTGAGACGAAAATTTAATAGCCATAAAAATTATTATTATACACAAATGAGACTGTAATTATTATATTTGTACACCCCCCCCCCCCACGCCAATCCAGTCCAAAATTGGTGTGAGTGAAAATTTTAAATTGTCACTATTTTTGACATGATTGTATAATTATTATTATCAATTCCATTGATGCATCTCTCAGTTGAGCAGAACAAAGGTGAAATTTTCGTCTAATGAAAAATTTTCGGCTGTACATAATTTTTGTGAGTATGGTATCTACCAGGATGTATCTACATGTATGTACACAAAGAAAATTATTATTATTATGATCTTACCTCCCAGTTCCACCAGAGGCCAACTCTAGAGAGGTCATTCTTTCCACCAAGCTGCCTCTGACCCGTCCAATCCTGGAGCCAGACGGCTGCCACGTCGCTATGGTTACCAGACCACTCCTCCTCCACCTGTTGGAGCGTCTTCTTCACAGCCTCTGTTCCTCCCTGTAGGCCGAGCACTGCTCCGTTGCCCACCCACTGGGGGAGGGGCTTCATTCGACCAATCAGAGCAGTGAACGAAGAGATGAGGTATTGTGGAGAATCACCTGAGGAGAAAAAAATCAAACATAATATTTTTTATCGCATAGTCAGAACTACTATGCTTCACCTAACTTGGCAATAATAATAATTATTGTTCACACATATCAAACTCAAAATTTTAATCACTTAGCCTCGTCCCCAGGCTATATTGGGAGGGGCTTGGGGGCGAGGCTAACAAATCCCTTGTACACTGACCGTTGATGATCCTTCCGAGCATGACGTTGCTGTCCAGCTCTATGCTGATGGTCGTTGGGTCTGTCGTGTCAAACACTGCCCGTTCCATCGACTCCAGCATCAGCGATCGACTGCGGCTGGTGATGTAATGAGGTACGCTGGTGTACGTCGTGTACCATGTACCTCCTGTAAATAAAATTAATGATGATTATCAAGGCTAAAATTAAGATGAGGCAGATATGGTCAAAATTTAGTATCAATCAGCCTTGCTACTATTTGCACAATATTTAGGGTATAGCTATGCATGAATAGAAACAAATAATTTGCAAACCTGCTCCTGGGGAAGCGAGATCCAGGAGGAAAGTGAGCGGCTGTTTCCCTCTGCCGACCCCTTGCTCGGAAAGAAACACCGGCAGCCTCGTCCCCTTCACGTTGAACTTGGAGTACTGAGCTCCGAAGCCGTACAGCTGTTCGTCTCGCTCGCAGCCGTAGACTAGGCGGAGTTGGTTGAACTTTCGCGCGCCTGGATCCAATAACGTCAGGTTGAAACGAAGATGGTGGAAGACCATGACTGGGTCATCGTGGCTGGAGCTGGATCGCGCCACAGGACCATAAACGATAGCGCCTTGAAAGGTCAGCTGGAACGATACAGTGCCGCTACACAGCGTACCCGCTACTAAGAAGACCTGCGAACTTTCGCCAGGAGGTAATAAGCTATCTACCCTGGTAATGTTTGTATCTGTACAGACTTGTTCTATTTTATTGTTGAATACGAAATCGCCACCGATTTGAGTCACGTTCTCTTGTACTCGTGCAGCTGCGACCAGCGTGCGATTCGTCGCGGAAGAGAACCAGATGATTCGACCAGTTTTGTCGTAAATGCGCAACATAGGCAGCTGCGCTTCATCGTAGCTGATGGTGTAGACGCCACTAGAGTAGTTGGTGACGGAATAAACTGCTTGAATGAAGCAGAAGAGTATTGGCAGCAGCAGCAGCTTCATTGCGATTCTATCTGGTGCGCACCTTGTCCCACCTTATCAGTTAGTGGGTGGGGCTCGTTTTCAGGCGCAGGGCGTACTTGTACATATAATTCTTGAGAGAATATAATTATAAACAATATTATAGCAATTAGAGGCAATTATATAAAAATTATACTCTTATTGGTGATATGAACTGACAGAACACATTAAATTTTTGCGTACAAAATAAAATAATCGATAGAGAATGACTGTGACATAATAGCAACATTAATCAACTTAGCATTATTAGTAGTCTCCCAGCAGCGATTCTCTCAACTGAGCTGCATCATCATCGTCATCTCCACCTCTATTTCTCATCATATCAACGACCGTAAGCGTGACATTTCCAGGTCGCAATTCATTGCTGTTGTTACTACCATGAATGGAGGAGTTCGGGGAAGGAAGATGGTCCATTTCTGTCACTGCTCCCTCGTCTCGCTCGTTGGGACTCATTCCACCAACTCTCTTCTCCCCGTAAAACTTTCTCACTCGAATGACAATGTGACAAGCGATCGTCACGACGAAAATAACGAAGGCACTGCCGATGATGATTACTTCAACGGTCGTAACATACACTCTCTGCTGCTCTTTGCCCGGTTTGAGGACATCAAAGATGAAGAGACAACCAATCAGGAACAAGACGTAGTTAATGAGGAAGAATAGATCGAGGTAGTGCAAAAGCTTGGACTTGTACGGTTTAACGTGAGCTTGGAATACTAGCAGTAGAGTGATGATGATCAGGTGGGCATACGTCACAGCACCAGCTTTAATGGAGGTGACTATGATAGAGATTAGGATCAACAAAAGGATTATTAAGAGGCGGAGTCCGAACCAGAACCTCCAGCGATCTTTGAAGGGAGCCAGGGTGGCATCGATGAGTGGCTTGAAGTGGCGACTCACCCAGGAGTTGTGCAGACACCACTGGCTAAGAAGGGTAAAAAATACGTATGGCAAGAGGATGAAGAGCAAAAAGAAGATCGAAACGAGACACAGAATGAGGTGTTTTCCCCTGAAGTATCTCTCTCCGCCATCATAGAACCATACAGGATAGGTATCATTGGTGTTTGTTCCAATAATAGCATATACAAATACATTTGTTGCTGTACGTTGCAGTTTAGTGTAAGCAAAATAGATCAATGTGACGAATACTTTTGAACAGTCGGCTCCAACTAGTTTAGCGAGTGTATCAGAGTATCGACTGAGAAAGGTTATAACTGCAACTATCAACCAGAGGTAGACTGGAAATACGAACTGCAAGCCATGCTTTGCCGCTTGAGTCATCCCGTCATAAAAACAGAGGGGAAAGCCTAGTTCAAGATTTAGCAGAGAGATAAACACAGTCGTGAATCTCGTTTCGTTGGAGTACACGAGTAGCCCCAAGTTGATGCTAAAGAGCTGGGCATAAAATAGCAGGGATGCAAGGAGGCCGTCGGAAATGGTCAGTCTAAGGAGAAAGAGGCCTACAACCAGGAGCACTCCTGCAAAGATGTAAAGAAATATAGTGAATAGCCAGTAATTGGAGCATTTGCGACAGTCGGTGGTTCCAAACTGCATACTCAGTTCCGGTTTGCATTGTCCACACATTTCTCCCATACGACTGCCATTGCACTGATTATCAAATTCTAAGTCTACTTCTGTGATACGTTGACAGTATCCATCGGGGCATCTTACTGTACAAGCGGGAACTCCTTCTTCAAATTTCGTTTCTCCGATCCAGTACCCCATAGGTTTTATGAATTGTTGGTTCTCAATGTCACACTTTATTCCATTGTTAGCAAAGAGAGGAACACACTCACATATGCCACTTGATGATGACATATTTAGTTCAAATCCAGAGGGACATTCCTCCAATTTGACTGTGGTATTGATGGATTGACCAATGACTCCCTGTATGCTGAATTTGATGACTACAGTGGTATTCTGGACATTGCGTAGACTTAGTTTTGCTGGATAGCATGCTGAACCATTGAGATCCTTTACGAAGTGTGCTTGGTTATTGGTCTGAAATCTCACCATATCATCGCTATCATTGTCAAAATCTTCAACTAGTTCAATTTCCACCACAGATTGTACTGGGTTCCGCATTTCATCCGCTGGCATGATGGGGATGACAAATGAGCGCCCTGGAGGGCGACGTATCAGCATGGTACTGTTGTAGCTATGATCTTGACTGCATATTGGTGTCTCGTCCGATTGTGAGCAAAAACACGGTTGAAAAGGGTGGGTACGTACCTGACCCTCGTATTTAACCGTTGTTTGATTGACTTGAAAGTGAAATAACATCTCGTAAATATTCATCACTCTACTGGTAGGCACTTGTACGATAGATTCAGAAAACCAGCTACAGTCATATATCGGTTGAGCATATATAGCATGGCCGTCGCGATCAGCTTTATTATTGACAAAAGTGAGAGTAAAATTCAACTCCTCCAGTTGAGTTTCATTCAGAGCTACACTTTTATTGGCATATGTAATATACTGTATTACACACTGAAGGCCTCTGACTATATCCGAGTATATCGCCCCTCCCTTCATAGCTTTGTTATCTTCAAATAGAATATTAGTTGGCTCCAGGAAGAGAAGATATGAGTTAGCTTGCATGGATATGGCTCCACCGAGTAACGCTTCATTCTGCTTGAACTGCACTTCTCCCGTGAGAAAAGCGTACGTGTTGAAGAGTTTTAACGCGCCATTTTTTCCATTAGAGATAATGGAAGGATTCTCCCTGGTACCGCTGATCGTTACAAAGATGTTGTTGAAGCTCAGCGCAGCAGTGGTGTCGAAATCGTTCTTTCTCCCGCTGTGTTGAACAGTGATACTCTCTAGGGTAATGTTTGGCCGTTTTTCACTATAAGTCGCTGCATTTTCACTCTCTATAATAATACAGTCACCATCAATGGTAGCTTCATTGTCTATGAATTTGACATGCTTCAAATTGACTTTTATCGGAGCGATGTATTGCGCTTCGGTAAACATTGCTATAGCTGCTCCAATTTCTCCGAGATTCTCTTGAAAGGTGGAATGCTCAATGCTAGCTGTTATGCTAATGGTCCCCTTTGTACTCCTGACTTGTGAAAGTTTTGAATAGGAGAAAACGAACAAAAGTTCCAGTCCGCTTCCTGCAAAAAAGCTACTGTATCCGAAAACACTGTTGCTTATGAATGTGCATCCAGTGAAAGTAATGTTGGAATTGTAGAGTGTATCTCGATTCACGATCTTTCCACCCCCTCCTGCAGTGCCGCTGTTGTCAACAAAGTGTGAGTTTTCGACGTGGACCATCACCAGTCGATTCTGCTGTTCAAAGTGCACAGTCAGCCCTCCGGCTCCGTGGAGTGGAAAGTCTTGCCGTTGGTTTTGAAGCCTGGTCTCTTCAAGCATATGAATGAACGATTCCGGATAAATGTTGAAGTTATTTGTGAAATTTGAGTTAAGTATATCAACAATAGTATCAACTGGTGTCGAGTGGTTACTAAAATGAAGAAATACGCCACTTCCAGAGTACATTAGATCACTGCCGCCCAATGATTTTGTTTCGTTTCGATAGGCATAGCTCTCTGTGACAGTCACTCCTTGGAGTAAATTTTGTCCAATCAAGTTAATAGCATAGATGGCATATCCACGATAGTTACTGAAGGCAACATTTTCAATATTGACACCATTGCATTGGCTCAGAAACAGGACAGCATGCTGCTTGATGTTAATAGCTAGTCTTGGTGCTGTGTTAACCTCGGCAAAGAGACTTGCATTTTGCATCATTCCTCCACAGTTTTCAAACCTTATATTCCTGAGGATAAGGTCAGTCATCTCCACAAAGCCAAACCCACTCTGAGAATATCCGGTTCCCATGTCGCAACGTACGACAGCCATGGCTCCTTCTTGTGAACTTTGCACCGTAACATTTTCTCTGTTTTGCCACAGACAGAATTGTCTCGATATCGTGTGCGTTATTTCGGGGTTGAGTTCCAATATAGTTCCACTGATGATCGAGTGTGTTCCACAGAGATAGTCACTGAGATTACCGTTTTCGTTTGGAACTTGTATCAACACCCCTAGAGTCAGATGCTGATTCAGCACGAGAGTGAAGCAGGAAAATGAAAAGAGTAGCCACTTGCAAGTAGCCATTTTTTTCTTTAGTAGATGCCCTTCTTGTAGCTAGCTATGTATCACTGAGTAGCTATAGCTAGACTGACTTTGTGTGGGAGTGACCTTGCCTCTTGTGTGCACAGGACTCGACTATTCATTGACATATTCAATCCTAACATAGTATCTTATAGCCACGATGAATATACATTAATTTTTGGGTGTTAAAGCATGAATAATATACTGGAGTTCATTATATATATAGCTGGGCAGAGGTCAACTGAATGCAGTATAGCTAATTATTGCATGGTGATGTTCTTTTGAGTAGGAGGGAAAATAAACCACGCTGATTATTTGTGGGTACCTAAGTCTATTTTTCTAAATAATTATTGTTAAAAAATTGATATTGAATAACTCATATATACATGCATAGTATACTCACATAATGACACAAAAGTATGACATTGTATTGTGTAATTCGCATAAAAAAGTACACACGCACCAAATTTGGCAATTAATGTCAGTCAATAGTAACATTATATCACTATTGATCATGTGCTGTTATCCAGCAGTGACTCTCTCAGTCTGTCACCACCGCTGTCACTCCTCTCCAGCCGGTGCAGAGTTGTGATCGTAACTTGAGCGCGATGTTGGCTTGGCAATCTCGATCGGCGTGTCGATTGAATACTGTCGTCTTCGATGGACGAGTCAATACTCACTTCAGTCGTGGTCACCTTTGGCTTTCGATTGGCTTGCCTCCTTTTGAGATATTGCAGAAATTCTTTAACCCTTTCGACGATGTGGTAGATTACGATTCCAATGAAGACAAGGAAAGCACTACCTACGAAAACAATCTCAATCCATTCGTAGTACTCATCAATATCTTCCTGTTTATCGGTGCCAGGGAGGATATAGAGACAGACCGCTAAAAAGAGAGCAAAGTTGGTGAGGAAGAATAGATCGAGAATGTTGATAATCTTTGATTTGTATGGCTTAATGTGAGCCTGAAGGGTCAGCAGGAGCAGGATAGTGACTAGGTCAATAAAAGTCACCAAAAGTGGTACCTTGCCGATGAGAACCGTTGCGAGAAGGAGTAAAAAGGCGATGACAAAGAGACGCATTCCGAACCAAAACCTCCACCGATCCTTGAAAGGAGCTAGGTTGGCATCGATGAGCGGCTTGTACCTCTTGCTGATCCTGGAGCTCTTTAAGGACCACTGAGCTAAAAGGATAAAGAATTTGTATGGTGCTATGATGAATACAAGAAATACAAACGAGAGCAAGCCCAGACCCAAGTGCCCCCCTCTCAGGAATTGCGTGCTTCCATCGAAGAACCAGACGACATGTGTTCCGTCCTCCGTCTCTAGGAAATTCGGTATGAATACTGTGAAGACTGTGCGTAAGAGTTTTGTGTAAGAGAGATAGATGAGCGTCACGAATACCTTGACTGATTCTGAGCCGACGAGTTGGGCGACTGTGTTCGAGTATCGGCTGAAATAAGTTATCACCGCTACCAGGACCCAAAGATAGACTGGAAAAACGAACTGTAGTCCTAATTTTCCTATTAAGGTCATTCCATAATAAAAACACATTGGAAAGCCAAGTTCGAGATTTAGCAGCGATATGAAGATGGTGGCAAATCGAGTGTCACTAGCTTGAAGGAGCAGGCCTTGGTTGATGCTGAAGAATTGGGCATATATTATCACCCCCGAGAGTGCGCCAGATGTGATGTTCAGTTTGAGTAGGAAGAGGATTATGATCAGCACGATCCCGGCCAGTGCGTAGAGAAATATCGTAAAGAGCCAATAATTAGAGCAATAGCCGCAGTTGGATGTTCCGAACATTGAGCTCTGATTGGGAAGGCATCGTCCACAGATCTCCCCAGTTCGATTTCCAATACATATTTTTGCAGATTTTTTGGTAATTAGTGCGAATATATCAGACTCTGAGCTTGATATGTTATCAATATCAATAAATGAAATAGTATCAGTGTTTTGGCAGTAACCTACAGGACACTGCTGTGCATACCCAACGGGTGGTTCCTCCGTATCATCTCCAAACTGAGTGGGACCAATCCAAGAAGACGTTGGCTTTATTATCTGGCCAGTCTCAATGCTACAGGTCACAGGTACGCTGTTACCTAGTGAATTGGTTATGCGAGATATAACTGCATCGCAGTCACAACTACCAGTATCTGGATTCAGCTGAAACCCAAAGGGACATTTTAAGAGTTCGACATTGACATAGATTGCGTTGACTGTGTTAGGAATGCTCAACTGAATCGAGACAGTTACATTTTCCACCTTATAGAGAGTATAGTTCATTGCTGTACATGCACGTCCATTGAGCTTATCAGCAATACTCTGTCTATTGTCCCTCAAGCTCGCCATGTCACCAAGTATTTCACTTATGACGATCGAGCTCAGAGGTTGACCTACGACATCCACTGGTACTACATTGATGTTGAATGATTTACCAGGAAAAGTGCGAATATCAAAGCGAACTAGCTGCAGCTGAGGATCTGTCACATTGGAACAGAAGCATGGTTTATCAGGATAGCTCCTGATTTGTTTGAGGTAGGTCTCATTCAGTTTCTCCCCAGCTTGGAAATGAAAGAGTGTTTGGTAAACAGCCTCACCTTTGTCAGTCGGTAGCTGAATGACAGACTCTGAGTACCAGCTGCAATTATAGATCGGTAGAGCATAGATAGAGTTTCCATCAGCAGCGATGTTGTCAATAAAAGTGATGTTGAAATCAGCCACTAGTTTTTCCAAATCGTCTGGGTCTCGTATGACCATCGCCGTATAGTTGGCCATGTCCTCTATGAATTGCATTAGGCATTGTTCACTGCTTAGGGAGTCAGAGAAAATGGCGCCTCCTTTCGTGGCATTGTTGTTTGAAAAAAGGAGCTGGGATTGTTCCATGAAGAATAGATACGAGTTGGCGTGCAGGGACAGTGCACCACCATATTTGGCACAATTCTTGTCGAATTTTACGTGGCCCGAGAAGTAGATATTTGAGGCAAATGTGAACATTCCCCCTGTGTGACCATTAGAGATGTTAGTGGGATAGTCTTCTGTTCCAGTGATGCTCACGCGATCGACATTTATAAATGAAAGTGCGTAAGAGTTATCCAAGGAGGAGCTCTGTCCGGCGCTATGCCACACTTTTATGCTCTCCATTTCCACGTTAAATCCCCTGGGGGCGTAGTATGCCGAGTCTTCGCTTCGAGCTTCGATGCAATCTCCTTCCATGGTGGCGTCGTTGTCGATGAAACTGACATGTCGTAAAGCTACTCTTACCACACTCACATTTTGGGCCTCGTTTAGTATCGCTATTGCTGCACCACGATTAGCGTAGTTGTTTTGAAATGTTGAGTTTTCAACCAATATTTCAGACGGTACCATCCCTGCTGTGGCATTAACCCTAGAAAGTGCTGCAAATGAAAAACTCAGTATCAGTTGAATTCCCCCTCCACCTACAACACTTTTTGAATCTTGAATTGAGTTGTTGAAAAAGATGCACCCATTGAAGATCATGTCCATATTGTTGACGGTGTTTCGTGTGAGTAGTAAGACTCCTCCAGAAGTTGATCCTCCATTATTGCTTATCACTGTATTCTCGACCATCAAACTAACGTGAAAGGTTTGTTGCATTAGCATCACCGTCAGTCCCCCTGCCCCTGGTAGGGTGAAATTCATTGGGTGGTTCTGAATTCTCCTGGTTCTCAACACCTTGTAATAGCTATCTGGGTAGATGTTGAAATTTTTCGATATCTCAGAGTTCTGTATGCTGATTCTGCTGTTCAAAGTCTGTTCAGAACCGGGAACTGGCTCCGAGTCAGTGTCCATGAAGTAAAAATAGATTCCACTTCCAGATTCAACCACATCACTTCTAGTAGAAGAGGTCTTTCTCTGTATGGTGGCAAAGCTGTTCTTGACTATTACTGTATGCAGTGTAATTGTCTCGTAAAGGTTTATAGCAAAGATAGCATAGCCTCGGTAGCTCTCTATAGTAACTCTATCCAGAGTGACGTCAGTGCAGTTGCTGAACAGTAAGACAGCTTGTTGTTGGTCGTTGATAGCACTGAGAGTTGAGGATTTGGGCGGTGCAAGATCTTCGAATTCGTACCTTTCCATTGTATTTTTTATAACTCCACCACAGTTCTCAAATCGTATGTATCTGATAGTGAGATTCCTGATTCCAAGAAAACCGATTCCGCTCTGCATAAGGTCGCCCGTTCCAGAACCTCCATTGCAGCGAATGGTGGCCTCTCTCTCCCCTGAGCTTTGTATCGTGATGTTTTCCAAGTCCCTTACCACACAGAAATGCTGTCGAGATAAATCGTGGATCATGTCAGCATTAATCACTACGACCGAGTTGTCGACAATCTCCGATGAGTGGTTTCCACAGAAGTAGTCGTAAAAACTGGAGTTTGGTTCAGTAGAAGGCACACTAATGGTAGTTGACTGTGAAGTGGCCACAAGTAGCAGACTAGCCACCAAAGGAACGTATGTAGCTAATCTTGTCATTTTTCAACTTCTGAGTGACCAATAAAGCACTTAATAGCATTAACTGTTTGATTGTCTCCGTTACACTAACATTAAATGATATTAACTAATAATCACGTGTAGAGTGCATGTACCACAATAATCATCATTACAAGGAAATCGAAGACAATAATATAACAATGATAACAATACTGTATATTCAGAGTCAATGCTATCCTAATTTGTATGAAATGTGTATGTGTAGCTACACGGATACACTATCACATGCTTTTGCTGCTATGATGACATCATGATGACATCATACATCCAAGGCGGGCTCACGCAGCTGCGAAAAATCTGCTTTGGTCAGCTTTCTTGTGCGTATCTCTGTATCATTGCTAGTCTCAGGCACGCTCTCTGAGGTATCTAAGCTCACTGTGGTCTGTGTAGTGTCTGTTGAGCGTTCAGTTTTAACTCCCGTTAATTCTACTGAGCTCTCCCTGCGATCGGTAAGGGGCTTAGCTACAGTCTTCATCGTCTCCTTTAGGAAATCCATCTTTTTTCTTGACGAAATCCAATTCTGTGCCTGAGTGCAAATCCAGTCCATTTTCTCTCCTATCTTTGGTATCCTACGTAGGGCCTTCAGCACATGAAAGGTTATGATTCCACAGAACGCAACAAAAACGAAACTTATGAGTACTTCAACGAGCACTTTCTGTTTGTGAGAAGTTACTGCCAAATCTTCCACGTTGAGCAAGTGAAGGGATGCTATGGCCATCATGATGAAATTCAGCGTGAAGAAAAGGTCTAGCAGTTCGATGAAGTAGTTCTTGAACGGCTTGGCAATTGCTTGCCAGAATAGGAATAGGGTGATAAAAATCAGCTGTATCATCAATGCCAGGGATGGATTATCAGTACCGACTATAGCATATGTGCTGCACATGATTGCTAGCGTCAGTAGTCTCAGGCCAACCCAGAATGTGTAGCGGTCCTTGTAGGGTCCACCATATGCGTCCAGGATGGGTTTTAGACGAAGAGTGCAGTGACGTTGAAATTGTTTGATGAAGAGCAGGACGAGAGTGTAAGGGGCAAGGAAAAACAGCAATGCTATTATGGCCACTATCACAAGAGCGATGTGTCCACGAGTGAAATACTCGTGATTTCCATCGTAGAGCCAAATCACATGATACTGCTTCTCGCTTCTCAGGGTGACGAGTGAAAGGCTGTCGATCACTGTACGAAGGATCTTTGCGTAGATCAGATAGAGCAGAGTTGCTAGGACATGTATACCGTTCGATGCCGTGAGCTTCTGCATTCTCGAAGACCAGCGAATGAGGCATATGATACCCATGCTGAGCAAGAGGAGATAAACTGGGAAAATGAACTGAAATCCCACTTTTGTCACTTCCGTCATTCCGTCAAAAAAGCAAAGGGGAAACCCCAACTCCAGATTGATCAGGGAGATAAAGACAAACACGAAATCTTGAGCTCTACTGTGGTTAAAAATATTGATATTCACACTCACAATGTTTGCGTAAAATATCAGTCCCACGACAGTACCCTGAGTAACTGTAAGATTCAGAATGAATAGAATCACCACCAGCAGTATTCCCAGGATGACGTAGAAAAGAATCGTAAAGAGCCAATAATTTGAGCATTCACGACAATCATTCGAGCCAAATACTATACTTAGTCCTGGCTGGCAAGCTCCACACAGAATACCCCTGCGACCGGGCTCACAAATCATATCAGGGGCTCTCAAGTCAACGCTTGCGACAGCCTCGTTGCAGTGATCGATGGGGCACGTGGGGACATACACCACGTCCGAGGCATTAGTGTGTTTAATAGCACCAATCCATGCATTTCCTGGTCGTGCAATGGTGTAGCTAGATGTATTGCAAGAGGTGGAGAGAGTATTTGTGACATATGTGTCACAGAGACACTTCAGGAGGCCATCTTTTGAGTCGATACTAAACCCAGGTGGGCATGGCTCCAGCGTGACGTTGACAGTTATTGCAAGACCTCCTAGGACTGCGTAGAGGTTGAGATCCCCATTCCCATTCTCTGGTCCATGGATTTGGAATGTGACCAGATCACACCTCTGTCCACTGAGTCGTTGTGTGGTTTGGGATGGAGTCAGCTGTAATTCTGGCGTGTTGAATTCGGCAAACATAATTGCACTCACTGGGTTGTTAATTTTATCTACAGGTACGACGTACATGGTGAATATTTCTCCAGGAATTACTGATATTGCAGTCCGTAGTCCTCCACCGCAGAATTCCGGCTTAAATGCAGTACCATTGCAGAAACATAATCTTTCTGGGCTCGAGCTTAATTCTTGGATTCCATTGTTCACAGAAGCGGTGATCTGGAATATCTCAATGTAAATCAGATCAGCCATGGCAATGAAAGTTGACTGAAAGAGAGAGGCCTCGGGAAGATAAGCACAGTTGTAGATCGGGTTTGCGTAAATCGAATTTCCTGCCTCTTCCGCTATGTTCTTCTCAAACGTGATGTTTAAGTTGAGTAATGGTACGTCCAAAGCACTGGAAATTCTGCTTGGTCCTATGAACTGGATGGCACAGGCGTCTAACATCCCCAGCGAATCAGCATAGATTGCCCCACCTCTGGATAGCACTCTGTTGTGAGAAAAATGGATCCTTGATCCTTCACGAAAGAAGAGAATAGAGTAATCGACCATGGCAATGGCTCCTCCTCTGAATGCAAAGTTTTCGTAAAAACTGAGATGCCCTTGGAGGTAGACGTTGGAGCCAGAAGCAAAAATTACTCCGGGATTATTATTGAAGAATTTGCTGCCAGTGAGTGATCTCTCTGCCACTGATGGTGACATTCTGTATGATTACGAAAAGAAAGACGGCGCTGTTGTCGATGGTTGAGGTCGTTGTGTAAAAGGCAGATGGAAAGGTGTTATTTTTTGCTTCGATGTCCTCCAGTAGTATGTGCATGGCTCTTCGAACGAAAGTGGATTGTATTGTCTGAGATGCAAGAGCTGAACCATGCAGAGCGATGTTACCAATAAAGCTAACATTGTCAAAAGTTATCAGGATATCACTGGCATTTTGAGGGGTGGGGTGAATGTAGACAGCCCCTCCGTATTCAGCCTCGTTCTCGACAAAATTCGACCTTGTAACCTTGAGTATCTCGTATATGTCATCTGGATACGTTGGATAAGAGTTTAGAGCATCAATGTAGTTCACTTGTAGGAGTATCATCCCTCCGCCTCTGCTCTCTTCTCTGCCAATGTTTCCAATAAAATCGCAATCATTGACGTGAATCGAGACCTCTCGTATGATGTTATATAAGACCATCACCAGTGACCCAGAGTATCCATCATTGTATGCAAATCTTGATTCGGATATTTGTACGTCAACGTGATAATTTCTCTGCAAAGCATAAAATGCTAGACCCGTACCACCTGACAAAACGAGCCTCTCCGTTCGGTAGCTGCTCCGTACGCTAGCAAAGATTCTTATAAACTGGAACAAAGGAATTCGATTCTCGTTTCGTTCAAACGTACAATTCGTAACAATCAGTGATGAATTAGACATTGGAGGCTCCTCGTCTGTAGGATCGGAATAGAGAAAAGCTGCTCCACTGCCTGAGCAGCTCAAATCCAAGGGCGGTATGATACAGAGTATGTGTTCAAAGTTATTAGTATTGGTGATCACTACCTTGTCTAACATGGTGTTACCATCCAGGTTCATTCCTATGATGCCAAAACCGAAGCAGCGATTGATTCTCACGTCCTCCAACACCAAGTTTGAAACGTGACTCAGAAGCACAACTCCTTTCTGTCCACGATCAAAATAGATATTTGTGCTATTTATATAGCTGGGCAAATCATCCGGTATCGTTCGTCCGCAGTTGACTATCGTAATGTTCTCCATGCGAAGATTAGTCATGTTGAGAAAAATGAAGTTCCTTCCGATGATATTCGATGTGCATCGAATTTCAGTACCCCCGCCAATCTCCCTGCCTGCTCCACGTATCACCAGGTTACTGATATTCTGTATGATGCAAGGACTGCCTTGGCTGATGAAATGCACCCCCGGGAAGAGAATCATCTCGGTGTCGTGTTCGAGCTGATCCGGAGCGAGACAGAGGTGGTACTCCAGGCTGAAGTTTGATGAACGAGCTGCACCTGGCTTTAGGTTGATCACATTATGGCTCTGACTTAATATGACGCAGTTGGCAAGAAGTATCAGGAGAAATCTAACTGTCCACCCCATCTCTGCCAGAATTATTATGAGATGGTTGTTTTGTAGCCTCAGGTGATTGTGTGGTCACTGAAAACTGAAGTAAACAGTGGATTATAACAAACTCAGAATGCTTATCGCAAACAATAATAGCCCTTACCAGCGATTAGTTTCTGGAACTCCAGTTATGCTATTGCCACTGGTTGTCCAAACATTTCGTGGGCGGGGCTCGTAAAGGGCATCGCCGATAATGATATTCATAGCACTGATTCTCACGGGTTAGGCCAAGCAAAGTTAATTAATAGTTTCTCAGGCCCGCCCGCATCAAATTTTGAGAGAGCAAGACTTTTTTATTTATTTTTCACGTGAGCAGTCACGTGCTAATTAATTTAATTAACAGACAAAAATTGGAACATACAGTAAAGAGTTCATAAAACTAACTGTTTTCTGGCATCTCGGGATAGTTTGGTTGACATCTCACAACTGAAGTCTCCGTGAAAGTGGTATTTAGCCAGCAGCTAGCTAGCTATTTTCTTCAAAGATGATGACGTCATCTGGTGCAGGCTAATCTTGTCATCTTACAAGGTTAGTACGACTGATAAAACTTTTCTCTACTAAATAGAAAGGTAAACTTGATTGTTAGGCTAGATATTCTCTCTGGTAGGACTTCAATACTTGTATTTCAGCACTAGCTTGTGTATCAACCACGTGCAGCACTAGCGAAAATGGGCGTGGTCACTATCGCCACGCCCATTTTTCATTAAAAAATAAAATAAAAACCCGCCTCCCGCATGGGTTTTGAAATTTGAAAGCCTGAGAAACTAGTAATTAAGTTTGTTTGGCCTTAGTGGTGATTAATAATACTTGTGCGCGCTATTTAGAACCCGAATTTTTTTTATAGGATCGTTGTACATACGCGATGGAGGAGGTATGCAAGCAGCTGGATAGCGTCCTATTGGAGATGATGAGCAGCCTCCAGGAGCTCTCTCGACTCAGGGAGAGGTACAGCGCTGCAGTCAAGGAGGTTGGTAGTTATGCATACGGTGTGACGTGTATTTTGTATACGCATACTGATTTTCACATTTCAGGTACCGATCGATGTAGTCATAAAAATTTAATTATTAAATCGTGAACGAAACTGTGGGTATTTTCCTAGCCTGAGTTACAACTTTGCTTGAGGAAATTTTTGTTTCCTTTTCACAGTAATCTTAGCGTGTGTTTACAGCTCTAAGTCAACACTTTACACCTGGCACCATGCTAAATTTGTTAGCAGTACGTGTACCCTTTGGAGCCTGGCATGCATGCGACGATTATCACAAAGTGTAGACTTGGAACTAAATAAGGAGGCGGCTACCCTTTTAATATACACAGCGACGACTACGCATGTACACAGATTCAGCTTTTGTAGTTTCCATCTATCAAGGCTGTGAATACACTTACCTTTGTGATTTTTTCCCCTCTGCATTCTCTATATTAATAATAGATTGTTGTGATGATTTCCCTGTAGATTTAGGTAGATGCCCTGACACACACACACAATGCACATAAAATGTCATGTACAATGTCATGTTCATTGATGGAGTATAGGCTCATGAGGGTTTGGGTTTGGGTTTGGGTTGTTCATTGTTCTTCTATGGCTGTTTGTGCTATATTCCTTGTATATTTACAGTAATACTGTTTTGGTGGTCATGCTGTATCAAGAGTAAATAATAAGGAGGGGAAGAGAGTGTCGAACGCGCTATATACCCCGTGTAATATGTTTTCGGCAAGTAACGTGACTTGCAGCCGTGCGCACGTGACTAGCCCAAGGGGCTAAACACTTGATTTTTCTTAGAACTGAGAAGAATAGCAGCGTTTTTCATGAGTTTTATGCTAGATTCTTCATAAACGCTCGTTTTATATTGTGATCTGCTCGTGCTTTCGGTCGAAATCACGCTCGCGTATAGCTTGCACTCGAGGCCACGCCCACAACGTACCATTTGAATCGAGCGCTCTGATTGGTCAATTTTTGAATTCCTGGCGCGTGACTTTCCGAAAACATCTTGCACGGAGTATATGACGCGTTCGATACTCTCTTTCCCTCCTTATTATTTACTCTTGGCTGTATGTAATCGTTGCTAAAAGTGCATCGTGTACATATCCTATAGCCTCATCCCAAGCCCTCCCCCCCCCACCCTCACCCTATTTTTTTTTCTTAATGCATGCAAGACATTAAAAGCAACTGTACTTATAGGCATTGGCCTGGGGATGAACGACACTATAATATCGTTGGTCATGTCTGATCATGCTATTCTATAATTATTAGTACTATACCCCCTCTTATATATTATAATACTATACAGGGCTACATTACCATGGCCCAGGCTAGACATGCTATGGGCGGACCCACCACTGTCTCCTCCCTTCAGTACGACGCAGTCATGTCTCCGCTGGTGTCCATCGATGTGTCCTCCAAAGCGAAGGCTTACGATGAGCTACTAGCGGAGGTGGATTCCGGAAGTGATTGGGCGGAGTTTAAGGTCAACAGGGTCGTGCCAGGAAAACCAGTGAGAAAATCGAGGCTGTCGGAAAGTGATGAGTCAGCAGATATTATCGGCAGTGGGGGCGGAGGGGTGTCTGGTCTTCGTCAGAGGAAGAGATCGGGGGAGGTGAAGGACCCCATGGCCTATGAGATGAAGCAATTGGACGTTGATGATGTCACCAAAGTGATGACATCATTGAAATTGAAGGATCCGGATAAGGGCGATAAAGGAATATTTGAGTCGAATGAGCAGCTGAAGGACCCCATAAAGTGGTTCGGAGTGCTAGTGCCTCAGACTCTCAGACAATCACAGAAACACTTTGTCACAGGTATGTCTAACAATACCTCGATCACATGTAAATATGTTTCCGGAGACCATGAGTTAACTCCTAGGCTAGACATATAGAGGTACAATGTCATTATTATTATAAAGAGGGACTTGCTCATATAAGATACATGTGTATATACCATAATTATAGCCGGAAATATTGGCGGTAATTAAATTTGGTGGTTTGGTACGGGATTGCCGTAAGTATATATACGAGTAGGATATTTTGGTGGATTTTAATTTGGCGGTTATAACATAGACCACCAAACCGCCAAATTTAAATCCCCGCCAAATTTTCCGGCTATACGGTAATTTTTTGATATTGCTCTACTTTTGTGTCACTGTTCCTTGCCGCAGCCATTGAGTGTGCAGGTGAGCTGGCTGGAGCCCAGCTCAAGGTGGAGGCACTGAGAAGAAGATACAGGGAACTGCTAGCAAAGAAAGAAAGGCTAAAGAAACAGCAGGAGAGCTCTTGACTTCGTTTTTGTGTAAATTGTTGTGTTCTAATTGTTCGAGTTGTATACCATTAATTTTGTGAAATAATATTGAAAATTTAATATTCGCGGGAAAATCAGGACTAACATGAGCAAACGCAGACGAAGGAGCGAAGCTAGTGAGGGCGACGCGGACGAATATCCCTCCAAGAAGAGGAAGACTGGAGACAAATGGACCGTTCCTCCAGCGCTGAATCGACAGGTACCTATAATAATTTTATTATAGATCCTTCGATGCGCACTAAATAGAAAAAACCCATCGTCTGTACGTGTATGTACATGATCTCCCTCTCTCAGACGGAGCTATGCAACACCCTTTACGAGTTTCTTCGTCGCTGCAAGGACTCGGACAATAAGTACCTGAGCGAGTGTTTGATAAGAGCTCCGAGCCGGCGGATGTTGCCCAGCTACTATGAGGTGGTGTCGCAGCCTATAGACCTCATCAAGATACAGGTACTCACTGACCTGCAATGATAGAGGCAGAGAGTTACTAGTGTCTAGTACACCAGATTTTTAAATTGCCGTGCTGCATTTATTGGTAAAGGTAGTTAAATCTCCATATTGCATTGCTACGTTTATTGGTAATGGTCGTCAAGTTTGCATGCTTGAGAAATAGAAGATTCTCGATATTGTCTGATTTTCCTCCTACGTATATATAGCAAAAGTTGCGGACTGATGAATACAGGACGGTGGAGCTATTTCTCAATGATATCCGCCTCCTCTTCACCAACACTAAGCTGTTCTACCCTCACGACTCAGAGGAGCACCGTAGCACAGTCGAACTCGAGAAGGCTTTCACACGCAAGCTGACTGATTGTGGGTGTGGCACGTCAGGCTCGGGCGATGCCAATGACGCTGACGGAGGTCAAAGATCACCTCGTCCCAGCCTCACGCTGAAGATCCCCAAGAGTCACCTGATCACGCCTCCGACGGGAAAATCACAAAAAATCATCGGAATTTCCGATGAACCAAATCAGCCTAAGAGGCGATCCAGCCTGTCACAAATACTATCCTCTAGTGGCAAGCATGGTGGCAGCTACAGTGGGTCGGGTCAAAAAATCGGTCAATCCAGTTCGAAAGGGGGTGCGGCGAATCGTCCCCCACTTCGTTTGAAGGTGACTCGCTCGAGGGCGTGGGTCGAGGAGTACGCCAGCTCCGATGACCCGGTGAAGATATTCATGGCGTCCATCTACGACTACCACGATGGGGCGGGGTCTTATGTGGCTGAGGTGTTTCACGAACTCCCCTCGAGACAGGACTACCCCGAGTATTATCGTGTCATCACTGAGCCTCTCGACCTCAATATCATCAAGAAGAATACTGAGGTACAGTGTAGTAGCAGAGTAGAGCTTTTATTATATATTAGTTAGACACTGTTTAGGAGGTTTCTACGTGATTTAGAAGACCGAAGGGCTCTATGTAGAATCCCGAGCAAAGCGAGGGTTCTACAGAGCCCTGAGGTCTTCTAAATCACGTAGAAACCGACTAAACAGTGTCTAACAAGTTTAGATCATAATAGTAAAACACTGTGATAGCCCGAGGATACAAAGTTGTAGGGGTTCTATCAAAATCTTGTAGGGGTTCTATCAGACTTGTAGGGGTTCTATCACATATACATGTAGGTACCTGTTAATGACCAATCAGATTGCAGTATTTGTTACAAGTATGATCTAAATTACTATAATAATACAACGAAAAATCGGATCACAGTATTTATTACAACTGTATTATGGTAATGTAGGTATTGTAGGTATTGTAAGGTACTGTAGGTCAGAAATCTGATTGGTCAGTTGGAGGTTCACTATTTTACTTCACTTTGCTCGGGATGCTACAGCCTCGGGCCTCTGAGTGGCCAATAGTAATGTAGATCTTGTTACCAAATAAAAAATTTGTGTTTTTTTTTGACAAAATAACGTACCATGTTATTATTTCAACTACACATTTTCAGACTTGCAGCAGTTTCTGGAAAATATTTTTTTGTAAATTTTTCTACATGTATATAGGAAGGTCGATATATGAACCTTAAAGCCATCCAAGACGACATGATCCTATTGGTGAAGAACGCCCACCACTTTAACGAGCCGGGGTGCCCCGTCTACAAGGCCGCCAGTTCACTGCGGAAGTTCGTCATCAGCAAGTGTGCGGAGCTGGAGAGAAAATTTCAAACTGTCAAGAAAACCACGTGAGCTACCATCAATAGCCTGTATCCCCTCTGTAGAATTTTCAAAGCGTACATAAAGAATAGTACTCAAGTGCAATCAGTATAATATAATATAGTACCTCTGAGTGTGATTGAAACGCTAAAATTGGAACAATTATTCGTAGTATCAGATCAAAGCACAGTCTTACTATTCTCGGAAATCCAGATAAACTTATTCTAACTCTATCTTGTAGCTACTAATAATTTACTTTACTAGTACACTAATGTTCTCTGTTGCTCCTTTTGTGGAGTGTTGATCAAAATTAATATGTTTTAATTGTAGGGTTGTGAGGGGAGATGAGGGTGAAGAGGGGGGAGGGGGAGGGGGTGGGGACGACCCTCGGAGGAAGGTACCCAAGCTCAAGCTGCAGCTTACGGCCGAGGGAAAGGTCAAAGGTCACAAATCACGTCACAGCTCCTCCAGTGCTTTGGAAAGCCAGAGGTAAGTTGAGAGAGAAAGAGAGAAAGAAAGATGAATTTTTAAGGAGTAAATGTCCCATTATAGTAACTTAATGTTTCGCATCCTTATAATCATTATTTATTACTAAGAAGATCATTCAGGTGGGGCAAGCCTTCGCTCATAGCATCAGCTATACTTCAGGGTTTTTATTTGTGACAACCTAGTAGCTACACTGTGGTACTTCCCTTATACCGTATAATACTATATCTTCTATAGTGAGACTAGTGATGGGGAGCTGTCTAGTGATGAAGAAGATAGCGCAGGTGGAGTTGGAGTTGGAGGGGGAGGGGGGAAACTTCTCATGCGAATCAAGAAGCAAACCCTCTCCTCATCCTCCTCCTCCTCTCACCACAAAGAACAAGACCCTGTGGCCAAAGTCCTCAAGATCAAGAAACCACCAGCGCTCAAGAAGAAACTACTGGCCATCTACCGCTCGATCGTGACAAAGATGGACGAGGATGGACGGTTTCTCTGCGAGCTATTCATGAAGCGGCCCTCGGCCACGGTCTACCCTCAGTACTACCTTGTCATCAAGAATCCGATAGATTTGAAGGAGATTCTGCAAAAGATTCGTTCGGAGACCTACCTCACGATGGAGGAGATGGTCAGCGATGTGGAACTGATGGTGGAGAATGCTTGCACCTTTAATGAGGAAGACTCACAGGTCTACAAGGTAAGGGAGAGAGAGAGAAGAGAGAGAGAGAGGAGAGAGAGAGAGAGATGGGAGGGGGGAGGGAGCACAGAGAAAAAATTACTGTACTTAATCTAATACAACGCATGGAAAAAAATAATTTCAATTTTGAAAAACGTGCGTTTTTCTGGGAAAGGTCGTCAATCGCTCCATATATAAATGTTACGAGAATGCATAAAATGCTAATTTATTTCGTTAAATTGGATCATGCGTTGTATAATTATTCGATTAACTGCAATAGCAACACTTGTTTCGCAGGATGCTACTGTGCTGAAAGGAGTGGCTAAGGATGCTTACCAGCGACTATTGCATGGATGGGGGAAGTCGACCACACCCACCAACACAGCTGCCACGCCCACCACTTCGCTGAGAGGTCGAATAAGAAAAGCCTCTGCAGGCTCCTCCTCCGCCTCCCAGGTTACCACGCCCTCTGGCCCCGCCCCCTCTGGCGGAAAATGCCCTGTCAACGTTATATCACTGTACACCACCATCAAAACTGCACTAGTGAGTTGACTGTCAATTACCGTAGATCTGGAAATTTTTGTGTAAAGAAACTTTCGTATGACAAATTTTCATGTAAAAAAATTTTTGTAGGCACGACCCCTTACCGCATTAGCGTTAATAGTGCATGCTAATTTTCGTAGCTGTCATTGACTACGAAAATATTTTACAACCAAAATTTCCAGATTTACGGTATTTTGAGGTGCTGAAGAAAAACTAGTAGAAATATTAATTTTTTGCAGAGTCGTCCACTCCGTCAGTACCTGTGGTTGACGTTCAAGCTCCTCCCACCCGACACTTACACCGACTACTATGCCTCCGTCAAGCGACCAATCGACATGCAGACGATAAACGGCAGGTACACCCGGGGGGCCTACCAGACGCTGGAACAGCTCCTGGACGACATGACCCTGCTCTGTGACAATGCCTACGGCTTCTACCCCAAGACTTCAAAGCAGGCTAAGGTAGTATAGTAATACTATCGTATTATTACCGTATAGCCGGAAAATTTGGCGGGGAATTAAATTTGGCGGTTTGGCGGTCTATTATTACAACCGCCAAATTAAAATCCGCCAAAATTTCTTACTCGCATATATACGTATGGCGATCCCGTACCGAACCGCCAAATTTAAATCCGCCAATATTCTTTCAATAGCGATTTTGGGCTCAACCGCCAAATTTAATGCCCGCCAATATTTCCGGCTATACGGTATTGTGAGAGATTTTTAATTTTGAGGATGAAGGGAGTACCATAGATCATGAAATTTTTGTCGTTAAAAATTTTTCATCGACGATCTTTCCCAACAAAAATTAAATATTTTGTGCATGTTAGTTAATACAATGATGGAATACGTATGTTCGTGTATGCGACGAAAATTGGACTACATGAAAGTTTAATAAGCGAAATATTTTACCGGTGAAAATATCACTGTACGGTGTCTCATTTCATGCATACATGAACTTCTGTCTCTCTCCTTAAGGATGCTGTTATGCTGTTGAGAGCCACAGTCACCAAGTACAAGGAGTTAAAAGGTAGAACATGATGACATGCACATGCGTGTGATAGATTCTAGAGCTAAACTCCTCCCCCCTCCCCCCGCCTCTCTCTCTCTCCAGAGGACGAGGGATTGGCCAACCCCACTCCACACGTACCACAAGCTGTGCAGAAGCTTTTAAGGGAGATTGTATCAAGGACATTAAGCAGCAAGGTATAACTACGTCCATGCCATGCCATGTCATGATTTTTTGGAATAAAGTTGGTCTCATGTACATACTATACATGTAGATTGCAAAATTTTTGCCATTAAAATTTTCGTCAATGACCTTTTCTGACGAATATTAAACATGCAAAATATTTTGTGTAACGTATGTCAACCTATACCTATTTTGGTCGCTAAAGTCTGGCAATGAAATTTAGATATTTACAAGTGAAATATTTTATCGGCAAAAATATCCCAATCTACGGTAATATTATTACAGTATTATTACATTACACATGGATACTGAAATTTTGTCATGTGACCATTTTCCCAGGACCCATCCATTCACGACAGTGTTGAGAGTCTAAAGAATCTCGTGGTGACTAAGGATATCCGTCAAGACACAGTGGCTGCCGGGGGAAAGGAAGAGGAGGGAGGGGAAGGAGAGGGAGAGGGGGGAGGGGGCAGTACTAAGGTCAGGAGACGATTTGACCTGGCTAAGATTCGACAGTGGACCAGTGACGGTCGCTACACTCGGCTGCAGCAGCTTCAGGATGATCTACTGGCGGTGTTTAAGCTAGGAAGGCGGTACTACGGTAGCCAGGCGTACTACGATTCGTTCAAGCTGGAGAGAGCTTACCTGAAGGTGAGGGATGAACTCTGTAAGGATGGAAATCTGCTCTGGAGCCCTGCACTGGACTACACCACCAAGTATGTATAGTGTGCTTGAGTATGCATAAAAATCATGCTAAATATAATGTTTTATAATGAAGAGAGAGATTTTGAGTCAAAATTGATTTTGGAGCAAAATTTTGTTTCGAGGTGCCATTACCATGCTATGTTCTTGTCGCTATAGCGATCTTGACGCTGAGATGTCGTCATTGACCAAGGCCCACTACAAGTCCCCCTCTCCTCCCCCGTCCGTAAGCTCCACCTCTAGCTCCTCCTCTGACTCCGCCTCCTCTTCACCCTCGTCTTCCTCCTCCTCCTCCTCCAATGACGACGACGACAACATGGAACACCTCGATGATGATATCCATAATGAGCAGGGGCTTACCCAGCCTCCTCTTCCTCCTGAGTCTGAGTCCTCCCCCATCGTTAACGAACAGGGGCTTACCCCGAGCAGTGAGAGTGTGCTAGTGCCGGGTCTGAACGAGCGGGAGTATGTGGAGGAGTGGGAACAGGGGAGTGTGGTCTATCGTGTCGGGGATGTGGTTCACTTAATGCCAATCAGGTAAAATTCATGTCACATAATTATATGGCCATTGCCATGGGAAAATTTTGCCATTTGCTGTCATTTTGTGAAATTTTTTTAAAAAATAACTGAACTGGTGAAAATTAATCTGCAATGCAAAGAAAATGTGTTTTATAAATATGTGTCTGTCTCCTCCCATCACAGCAGTAGTGAAGGTGACTTTCGTGTTGAGGGGAGAAAGGCTCAGGTTGTCGTGATAGAGAACCTCTGGAAGGACAGAAGTGGCGCCGCGGTACGTTCACAAAGACCATCTCAAGCACAGCATGTACATGTATACATTTACCCCCCTTCCCCTGCCCCCCCGCCCCCTGCCCCCCCTCTCCCTTCCCCCCTGCCCTGGGCTGCTATAGTGGCTGAATGGCTGTTGGTTCTTCCATCCTGAGGAGACCTTCCACCTTGCAACAAGAAAATTCTACAAAAAGGTTCGCTGACTCATCACATTCTTCAGCGTGTATGAGCCACCCAGATACATGTACATGTATGCTCCTGGTCATGGTAGTTTGCTTTTTGTGCTGTTTTTTGATGAATTCTAGGAGGTGTTTAAGAGTGATTTTCACAGCGTGGCTCAGTTCTCCCAAGTGATTGGAAAGGCTTGTGTGCTCTTCCTCAGAGAATACCTCAAGTACCTGCCCAAGGTGAGTCTGTGTGCGTGACTGTCTGTGTGTACTGATGAAACGTTAAATTTTTACAGGGCTACTCTGAGGATGATGTGTATGTCTGTGAGAGTCGCTATGCACACAAATCAAAGAGCTTCAAGAAAATCAAGGTATATATATTAACTACTCCATTTTTTAATTTTTAACTGTCACTTTTGATGATAATGTCATACTGTCTACCTCTCTTTGCTCCTTCCTTCAAGAGAATGTCATTTCTCCCCTCCCTCCATTTTGTTCATCATTTTTGTGCCTTAATTTTCCCAGAACTGGCTACCTTTCGGTCCCCAGCCGGACCTGGTACCCAGGGACACGCCCCCTCAGATGGACAGATTGCCGTCCATTTTCGCTACTTCCATGAAACCTGCATCTCCCCCTGTGACCACGCCCCCTGACGCCACTCTCCCTGAGGGGGAGGAATTTATGGAAGTAGATGACCCGGATACACCCATATGCGATAACCTTGTGGTAAGGGGTCGTCAAATTTTCAAGTCTATTTGTATTGTGGATGGTGAACGATAATCCTCCCTCTCCTCATTTCTTGCAGAATGTGAGGACATTCTTCGGTAACACTGAACCCAACTGCAACTACTATGAGCAGTATTGCATTGACAATGACTACTTCAGGCTGGGTGAGAAAGAGAAAAGAAGAGAGAGAGAGAGAGGGAGGGAGGGAAGGAGAGAGTTTCTATGCAGTTTTGAAGTTGCCTGCTGATATTCTTTGATTTTAGGTGATTTTGTGTACCTGAGGTCCGACCAGGATAAGCCGTTCATTGCAAGAATTGACAAAATGTGGACCGATGCCAAGTATGTAAATCACAGCAATTAACGTCCGTGCTTGATTACTGATTCTCTCTCCTCAGTGGTGATCCATGGATCCGAGGTCCCTGGTTCATCCGTCCCTCCGAGGTGGTTCACAGCCCGACCCGGATGTTCTACGACCACGAGCTGTTTATGAGCAACATCCAGGATACCAACCCAATGCTCAGCATCTGTGGCAAGTGTGCAGTGATGAACATCACGGATTACTGCAAGAGTAAGAGAGAAGATATAGGGAGAGGGAGAGGGAGAGAGGGAGGGAAGGAGAGAGAGAGAGACAGAGAGAGAGAGAGGAGGGGCTCTAAATATTGTTTCGTCCCCCCCCCCCTTTAGAGCGTCCCACTGAGTATGCTGAACATGACGTCTATTTGACCGAGAGTCGCTACCATGAGTCGGACAAGGAGATAAAGAAAGCCAAACCACTCAAGGTGAGGAGAGATTGGAAATGACTCAGTGTTGGTGGAAATTCGCTGATGTTAGTGTGATTTTTATTATGTGGTAGCACTTTGAACTGTCTGAGTCAAGTATTGTGGATGAGGTGTACAACTTAACTGAGGAGCTGAGGCCTCTGAAGGTGAGGCTGTTTCTACTTTATTTATTAGCCTAATGTTTGAACAAATTTCTCTCCCTCCTTTCCCCCTCTCTCTCTCACCCCTTTTCTCTCCAGGTTCCCTCTCCTCAACTTTTCTCTAAAGATGTCGTGGAGGATGATCTGCCTAGCAGGCTGCAGCACCTCTACGAGTTGGGACCGTCTACGTCTACAAGCTCCACCCAATCTGCCACACCCCCTCTTTCCGTTCCCGCTGGAGGGAAATCGTCCAATCAGGGCCCCAGCGGTGGCGTGGGAGGATCCCCTGCCGCTGTAGCCGGGGCTGGGGCTGGAGGAGGGGGGACTGTGTTGAACATACCGCAACACCTTTTGCAGAAGCTGCTGGCATCAGCCTCACAGGTCAGCTGCAGTGAGAGAGGGAGAGAGAGACTTGCAGTGTTATTAATTTTATTATAAATGTCCATAAGGTATAATACTGTAGATCACGAAATTTTCACTGTTAAAATTTTTTCGTCGATGACCTTTTCCGACGAAAATTAAACACACGAAATATTTTGTGTAAGTACATCGACCTATACTATTTTGGTCGCTAAAATCTGGTGACGAAATTTAAGACTATACGAAAAATTTACAAGCGAAATATTTTACCGGCGAAAATATCCTGATCTACGGTACCTTAATTTTCTTATTTACATTAGTTCTACAAATTTGCAATTTCAACATGCACATACACACACACACACACACACACACACACACACACACACTATGGCAGATCTCCACGACTCGTCCGGTGGTTATTCCTCTCCAGCAGGCGGGACTGAATGCCCTGGCTGGCTCTGGTACCATGGCCACGCCCACTTCCTCTCTGCTAGCTACCACACCCACTTCATTGTCGTCACTAGCAACCACATCAGTTACACCCTCACAGGTCAGGAATTATTATACAAATTTGAAGTGCAAAAAAGTGTAAAATTAATACCGTACATGCACATGTGTGTGCACAAAAAAATTATAACAAAAGTTGACCAAAATCCAAAATCTTAATCATGAAGACTAGTTTTAGATTATTTTCTCCCCCTCTTTATTATAGACAAAATCAGTATCGTCAACCACACCCGGTCAGAAGTCTGGGTCAGCTGTAATTGGAGGGTCCTCCCCCTCCACCTCGTCGTCAGGGGGAGGAGGAGGGGGTTACACCTGTACCTGGGACGGGTGCGGGAAGGTGTTCCCTAATGTCTCGGAGTTTGGCAGCCACCTTCTCTGCAACGTACCCGGCATGGGACACATCACTAAAGATCGTAAGTCAGCGTGACAGTATCTTATACAATATCATGTATTGCTAGTAGTGTACATGTACAATGTAGCTTAGCCTCGTTCCCAAGCTCTCCCCACCTCTCTAGTTCTCTCTCTCTCTCTCTCTCTGAGTGGCTGGGAATGAGGGAAAGCTCCATGTTATTATGTAGTGTATTATGGTCTGAATACACACTGATCACTGATAGTCTTAGCTCTAGTGTTAAATTTCTGTTTCAGCTGATGGGAACTGGTATTGTCGCTGGCGTGGTTGCCCTAGAAACCCTTCAAATGATGGAAGGTACATTGTAAGACTACAACTGTTTTGTCTGAGTTCATTATGCATCCATTTTTGTTCATTCAGGCCGTTTGACACCACTGCCAAGCTAATGAGACACCTGCGTGAAGTACACCTCATGAAGATGTCACACTCAGTCCTGTAAGTGTGTGTACACTAATGCTTCATTCATAGAGAATATCCGTATAAGGAGTAATAGTAATTAGCCTGATTCCCAGGCACTCTGATCTTTTCAATGCCTAGAAATGAGATTAGGGAGGAGTATAGTACTACAATACTCCAACAGTTACGTGTTCAGTATAATAATATTATACCCAAAGGATTGTTTATTTAGAGAGCTCCATTGTACTGTTCATGTACATTGTATATATCAGCTATTGTATATTATAATATTATACGCTTATCATTAATTTTAGGGGTATACCAGCTCGAGGTGAGCGTTCCAGCGCTTCATCCTCTTCGGCTGCTACAGTGACTACCGCCTCTGTGACAGCTGCGACTCCATCCCCCACCCAGTCTAGTTCTGCCTCTCACCCCCACCCTGCTGCTGTACCCAGCACTAGCAAGACAGGTATTATCCTTATGATAGTTTATATTTAATCTAGTGTACTGTTATTTTTTGTTTTGTTAGGTCCAGTGGTGAGTATTGTTGAAAAGCCAAAGCAAACTGAAGAGGTAGCTGTTGTTGTTTGCTTTAATTTGATTTGTTTATCTTGTCAATACCTTCCTAGATTGCTCCCATAATGCGTCCTCCCTCTGTCAACAGAAGGCAAGCAGTGCACTCAGATATCTACAAGAAGTAAGTTTACCATCAGACGTCAGAGTATGATATTTTGCACATACCATCAGACATACTGTGGGACTGATATGGCAGCAAAGCTATGGGAGTTGACCATTCTGCACTATATTGTGGTCCATTCTACCTGCTAAGAATAACAATCACTGTTAGTCTTTCCCAAAATATCAAAGCAGTACACAAGTTAAATGAACTGTGCAATTTCAGAGGTATAAGGGGTAATCCGGTGACATTATTGGGGGTCTGGAGGAGAGGAAGGTTCTGAGTGATAAGGCAATCAATTTTGTAATTACATGCATACAGGTACATCAAGGGGCTGGAGTCAGACTCCCAGTACATGAGCACACTGAAGAGCTCTAGGGAGATCCGTCAGAGCCACCAGCTGGCCCCAAGTCGTGTCCGGCCCACTGACTGGATTGATGCTCAAGCTCTGAAGGATAAGAAAGATTCTGCTAGCTTGGTGGATGCTCTATGGGCACTCAGAGACCAACTGCTGAAGGACAGCTTGAACATTTCCAGTGAACATCAATAAGAGCTTTGTATTTTAGGGTATACTATAATGTTGTCTACTGTTGCAGCTGTAAAGATTCATATTTCTTGTATTATAATGTCTGAGAATGTGCATAGCCACCTGGCATTAGGGATGAGGCTATTATGCTCAAAATTTTGCCTATTATTCTATTCCGCAATTCCTG
Organism: Cliona cf. orientalis; assembly: GCA_963930775.1. NCBI lineage: Eukaryota > Metazoa > Porifera > Demospongiae > Clionaida > Clionaidae > Cliona > Cliona cf. orientalis. The sequence continues at coordinate 685,694 of OZ005693.1, read as the reverse complement.
CAAACTCTACCTATTATTCTTTAGCTTTCATCCGATTATTCTTTAAAAATTCCACATAGCTACACAATATCTTAAGAGTGATGTCACAGAAATCCACTGAAATACACCAATCTCCTGCTTTAATATATAATATGTAGGCTAAACTTGTATTACTACTGTGTGTACTAAATTTTAGAACACAGTAGTAATATACAAGTTTAAGTTTAGCCTAAAATCAATATCATCTATAAACTATAATAAGGATCTAATACAAGTATTTGGGTCTAAACGTACTGCAGATCTATATCCAGTTATAAGTTTATTCATTTTTTGGCATCCCCATATTTCCACCGATTATTCCAGCATTATGCCTGATTCCAGGATCTTCCTATTATTCCTAAAATTATGCTGGCATAATTGCCTCATCCCTACCTGGCATACACACACTACACAATATCGTAGTACATGCAGTTTGTGGGCTACATGAGTTAATGATTGACTATACAACTTCTGTAAACAATACTATGCATAGTTATTATCTTCGATTCCTTGTTTCTCAATGACATGTTTTGATTCGATCCTTATTGTTCATGTCTGACTCTAACAGCTAGGTATGTAGGTAATTGTTTCGATTCCTTGTTACTTGAGTAACAAGGAATTGAAACAATTACCTACATACCAAGCTGTTGGAGTCAGACATGAACAATAAGGAATCAAAACATGAGCAATTGCAATAAGGAATCAAAACATGAGCAATAAGGAATCGAACATAATCAGAAGTTGCATAGTTCAATCATTAACTTGTGTACTGCTTTGGGAAAGCTATCACTTACGTACGTAGTTTAATAGCTGTTCTGTTTCACTATTCACTCTTGTGATTGTACTGCAGAATGGTCAACTCCCAAAGGATTGCCTTATCAATACCAGGTCCTAGAAGTTCCCATTGATCCTGATCGTATGATTCGTATCACTATCTGCATGTTGTATAATATTATAGTATAATAACAGGACATACAGTATCGTAATAATTATCATAATAATTAAATCCTCCTACATGAGTAACAAGGATCGAAACAATTACCTACATACCAAGCTGTTGGAGTCAGAGAGCCACCAGCTAGTCATTGTACGTGTACCGTGACAACCACATGATTTCTATTCATGTGGCCATATTAAAATTTAACAGTAATATTAGTTTCCATACCTGCACCAAACGTAACCATGGCTGCACTGTGCCACAATCACTTTCATGGGACCACACAACAATCAAGCAGATATTGCTGTATTTACAGTGGACCAATCTAGCCAACAGAATAAAATTATTAATTAATCTATCTTATTTCTTGGAAGCTATCCAGATCTGGTCCATGCAAAAAACACCTGAATGAACACAGAAATTAATCTCATCAATACCATAGACTACGTAGTCTATTAATATCTATATCAATACAGTCGAGCCTCTGATAACGGACCCTCCGAGAAGCGGATAACCTCTCTACAGCGGACAAGTGCCGTGTTACCGATTGAATTTAGCATAGTTATAGTACATTAGTAAGCTTCTCGATTCCGGACAGCGGACAAGATCCATGCAAGCTCCCATCGTGACTTTTCAATGCAAAACTGCCTCTAAATAGCGGACATTCGGAACTCAGGTGTGTTAAGGACCGGGACCAGCACTAAAACAGTGATAAGTCCCTTGTATACAAGGCCTTAGATCTCCACTTGTGAGCATGTCAGAGACATGAAACAAACTCCATATGAATATTAATCTTTTACCACATCAAAGGCGCTTACTAATTAACCACGCCCACCATCACCTTGGAGGGCGTGGCTGATCTCGTACGTGCACTATTACAGCATTAAAGCCAAAATCCGGAGAAGAAGCACCCTTGCTAGCATCATGGTAGGGCATTCATAAGAATCTACACATCCTAATCTACAATATTGCCCCTGTGCTTTTTGTAAGCTGTCTTAGTTTAGGCGCTATAGCCTAGATCATGATTTTTTGGCCATCCGCCCAACTACAAAAGCTTACCTCACGGCCGTCTTGTCGAATTTTTCAAAAATGCCAAAGGACAGATTACTTCAGGTAGGTACAAACAAACTGTAGAAAATGTTAAGCGAGGCATCAGTGGCTTCTTTGTTCTCCGATCGAGCCACCCTACTAGGTTGCCTATACTTTGTACAGGAATGGGTGTGGCAGGGTCACGTGACCAGGCAGGTGGCTGATCGAGCAGACCGCTGAAACAGCGTAGTTTGAAGCCTTCTTCGATCCTTTTGGCATCTTGTACGCTCTATTTCACATATAGTCCACGTATTCTGCCTTAGAATCTATGTTAGAGGTCCTCTTGGCTGGCTTTACCACTGACGTTGGCCACGCCCACCAATTATTGCACGCGCGTGCGCGGTCCCAGTCCTTAATTCATCTGAGAAACCACGCCCTTAAATTAACAATACCACGCCCATCTTTGCCGCAATCTAGGCGGTCGCGATATTATGCCGCATGCGCGATAATAATATTAGCCTTGAATCCAGATAACAGCCTGTGCTATGTTGATAACATACCAACTACTTGATTATCATCTCTACTGCTCTTATCATGCATTTCAGTGCATTTACTAACTTGTTAAGGATAATACAATCAAAATGGGTTGAAAAATCATGATAGGGACAACCTCTGAGCAAAGGACAAGAGGCCCGTTCTCCCAAAGTGTCCTTTGTTTGGAGGCTCGACTGTACTATCACTGGGATGTCTCTTGCACACAACAGTGCATAAACTAATTATAAGCAATCTAATGGAAATTTTACATGGAGCACTGGTGTAAAAATTGCAACCATAAAACTCTCCAGTGAAAGTTTCCCGCCGCAAGTTATGTCGTGTATCGTATACGCGTATCATGCAGGCCCGGAAGTAGGTCCTAGCAGGCTTCGATCGTGGATAGGCAGCCACGGCTAGCCCCACCCACTTTCTATATAATGTGGTTGCCGTGATTGAAACACTTGACACGAAGTTATGGCGAGTTATCAAAGCACTAGATCTCGATCTGTAGCGGAAAACCTTAGCAAGGTGACAGATGGGCTAAAGGCTGTTTTTTCCACTGCTCTTGGTGATATTAAAGATGTCAATCATGTGCTTCGTGAGGTGGTGAACAGTGCTGACACACTAAATCCTACTGGGGACCTAAGAGTTTCATCTGATGTTGAAAATTTCAAGCATGCAATTAGACAAAGATTAAGCACCAGTGATGATTTCACTCAAGCAACCAGGAGCGCTGTAAATCATGCTTCAGATGATAGGCTACTCAAAAGTATCAAAGAGGAGTTGTCAAATAATTCACATCGACAGCTGAAATCATATCTGGGTGTTCTTCAAAAACGCTTGAGAAATTGCAGTGAATCCCTTCAAGAAATGAAAACCAATTATTCTTATATCCATTCATTGGGTCTGAAACACAAAAGCCATTTAATTCAACATGGCCCATATAGAATACTAACCCCAGCAACTGCTGGATCATATTTAGTAAGTCTAGCAGGATTTATTTTGGTGAAATTACTTTTCATCTCTACCTTCAAGTCTCAAGCTTTACCTGGAAGTGGAGATGGCGATTCTTTGAAGGACCTCAACAAATTGTCACAGCAATTTGAAAGGGGTACATTTTATGTGTGTGAGCATATTCTGTGCCTGCTGTTTGGAGTAACAATAGGAATTGGGTGTTTCTATCTTGCCAAAAGGCTTGGCTTTCATCGAGTGGAGATGCTTCAATTAACAAAATTTAATAACTCAATATCAGACTATCTAGGCAAGTTAGAAGTGACCACAAGCAGGATCCAGGAATTAGAGCAGCATTTGATTGAAGCCAGAGATGCTGAATACCTTCCCAATAAAGAAGTTGCAGAGCTCATCAAAGCACAGCTAGACAAGCTTCAGCATGAAACAAAAGCACTTAGTCTACTGACATACATGGAATGATTGTCCTGACTATAGCTTACTATAATTGATTATAGCTAATGTATCTCTCTTAGGCTATTATAGAAACTTTAAGATGCATAAAATTTTAAGTGTTAATAATTAAGATTATAACAATGTCATTATTATTATTATCTGGTAGTGCATGCTGAGGACATGAATGTATTAAAGGGGCTTACAATACAATTATAAGAATTATGCCATATATTATACAGAAATTTTCATTAATATAGGAGAACATTTTCACCAATACAATTATAAGAATTATGCCATATATTATACAGAAATTTTCATTAATATAGGAGAACATTTTCACCAATTTTGCCATTGGCTCTCAATGGTAAATTTTTAAATGTTTTTTTCCCCCACATGGCATTGCATGCATTGGTAAAAATTTGTTTCACAGAATATTTCCACAATTATACAGATATAGCAGGGATTGGTGAACATTTTTATGGGATTATTATTCAGTATATTATAAGATGCCATGCACCGGAAGGAAATTTATTTCCATGAAAAATTATTCATGTATTGACATTGATAGTTGATTATAAAAGGAAAGGCACTTTGCCAAAAAAATCCAAATATCTGCTCGAAAACTGTGTGAATCAAATTACAGCTAGAGCGAGGTTGCAAACAAGTTAATCGATTCATAGCAATAGCTATAGACTGCATAATTCAATTGAGTGTCACCATACGTTGTCAATATCATCAGATTTCAGAATAATGTCTAGTTGTCAAGAGTTACGAAGCTTCGCAACTGAAATACTTTCATGTATTGAAGAAATTCTTGATAAAATAAATAAGCTCTTATCGCTTCTCAGTCAGTCCAGGTTGAAAATTTTTGGCCCCACAGTTTCTTCTATTATTTCAAAGACTAAATGTCTGCGACGACTTGTGAGACAAACAATCCTTTTGCTACAAGATGATTTGCTGAATACCTGTGAGAGCCTTGCAAATTATGGAACAAATGAAGAAATGTACAGGGAAATTAGGGGAGAGATTTCTCGCAAAGGAACACAACAACTGCAACGATTTCTGGATATCTGCACTAAACGTTTAAATAATACAAAAAAAAGCTACGATAAGCTTTGCAGTCTTACAATAGAACTTTGTGGGGAAATAGATAAAGCTAAGCAAGAGTGTGAGGAAGTATTGGAGAGTAAGAAAAGGCGTGGAGTTGGAGAAGTGACTTTTGGAGCGGCTGCAATGGGAGGTGCTGTTGCTTTGGCACTCTCTTCCATACCTGCACCTCCTCTCGCCTTAGTTATTCTTGGCGCTGGTGGTTTCTTTGGAATTTTTGCTGGGATTTATCATATCAGTTATAGGCTTGATGATGATAAGAAAAAAAGTGTTGAAGATGCTCATGCTGAATTGGAACAATTAAAATCCATCCTACATGAGATCCATGAACGTGCCAACAAGTGTGCTCGTACGATTAAGAGATCAGCTGAAGACTTAATAAGTCATGACGTTGCAGAGTTGACTGTGCAGAAAGGCAAGACATACGATGCTTATGTAGGTAGTCTTGTGCCTGTCAACATTCCCGAGTGTTTTGGACTTGACAACAATCAACTCAAAAAACTAGTAACTGACTACGAGACCGACCTTAATGTCACCTTAGATGAATTTGAAACACACATGAATAATTTACTTGCAGGAACAACTGATGCAAGAGCTAAAGCAGAAGTATGCATAAGAAATTTCCCAGGAGCCTGAGTATCAAATAATAATTATTATATAAGTAGTCAGTAGCTAGTAGTACTAAGTATACTTAAGAAAAAGAAATTATTATTAAGTGGCCTTAGTTTATAGTCTACCGTAACGTTATTTTTGTGTTGGATACACTAGTCAGTAGCTATTGTATTTATAATTGAGTATAAATTCAAACTAGACAATATTATTCAGCTGCATACCATGATAATTCCTCGCGTGGATTAAAATTCGCGCACGCGGAAAGTGGCCTGCGCCAGTAAGTGTAAATGAACCAGTTATGAAACAGTGAGTTATAAACTGACTTTTAGGCGAAAAATTTAATGACCACGCCCACTCTTCGGCCACGCCCTCTAATTAACGATCGCCATTTTCAGCTAGAGCTTGCTAGATTCTCGAGATTTTGGCAGAGAAAAGCACCAAAGGAGGAGACCTAGGCTAAGTTTCAGGAGATTTTAGTGCCTGCACAGTGAATCTGGAAACCAAGGGGGGTTTCCTGATAGCCAAATCATACTAAGATAATACTGAATCTGACTGCCGGGGGGGGGGGGGGGGGATTTCCGGGCAACAAAGAAACAACTAAGCTACGCCCCTGCTTTGGATACTGCAGTGTAGTGCTGTCTTTGCTGAAACCTGTGGTAAAAGTTTGGTGTTCGTAGCACATTGTATACGTAGTGAGTAGTTATGATCCCTGAAACTTCATAAATTTGGGCTTTTCCATTTTATAAGCAAACACCCCCTATTGAGGAGCAAATTGTGAAATGACCCCTCAGGAACTAATTTAATAACTCGTTTTGCCCCCCAAGAATAATTAATTTGGACAGTTAAACCCCCTAGGATCAATTAAATTTATCTAAAATACCCTCTGGAAATTAATAAGTGGTTGCTTGACCCCTCCAGAATCTGCTGTTTGGTAGAAAATACCCCACAAGATTAATTAAAATCGCCAAAAGAGGCCCATAAGAATCAATTAAATTACCAAAAGGACCCTCAAGAAACTCACAAAAAAGCCCCCTCAGGATGTAATTATCACTCCTCAATGGGGGTGTATGCCTATTAAATGGAAGAGCCCAATATTTAAATATGTGCAGGTTTTTTATAGGCAATTTATTGGGATTCTGACGTGCCTAGCAGAAGGTGAAAGTGGATATGGAATCTATTATGACAGCAGCATCGACATAAGCTTTCGGAATATTGGAAGTTATTTGTATGATAACATACACGTCGATTATTACCCCGCGCGCATGCGCAAGGGGTAAAGTAATCGTCTGGGTTTTGTCTGTCGTCGTCGTCAGCACAAAAATCGCCAAATCTGGAGATCTAGGCATCTGAGCGACTTATAAGTACAGCATATCTGTCGACATCGTCGAAAAACTGGCTTCATTGTGCTTCGAATCGTTTGGCAAGGTCCATGAGCATTGCAAATACTATCAACCTTATGCACATTCTAATTCATTTCTGCACTCTTTTTTCCCGCAAACTATTTCATTATGGAATTCCTTACCTTTTTCTATTGCTTCTGCTACTACTTTTAATTGTTTCAAACGTCTATTAAGTTGTCTTATGTTTAGTCTCTATGCGTCTCTTGTAATTTTTGTTTTGTTTTTGTTTATTTGGTTACATGTTTATATGTGGTAGCTAGGATATGAGAAAAGGGACCACTTCGCGCAAAACGCGTTTTTTTTGCCACTTTTCAAACTGTCACCATTTCAAGGCCTCAAGAGCCCCAGGCTTCCCACTTGGTTTGTAAGCGGTTTGGGCCTTCTACTTCACAGATCCAACGTTAGAAGCTGCAGCAAGCCTCCTGTCCCGAGCGGTGAGCCGCCAAAGTGAGGCATAAAACGGCGATTTTCGAACGAGATCGACGCGGCCGCTCGCCCCGCCCACACCGGATGTGGGCGGGGCTCGCGATTTGCAGCGAGTGTAGCAGGATGATGTAAGAATATTCATGCCAGGTTTGAAGTTGATAGCTGTTATGGTTCCAGAGATATAAGCGTTTTAAAATGAAAATTCGGGAAATGCGCGAAGTGGTCCCTTTTCTCATATCCTGTCACATATGATAGTGTATATTGCACTTATACATGTATCCCATGCTAATGCATAAAGATATTATAGAAAAAACACCCGCTTCACATAAAAATTTCAAGATGTATACTGATAAAAGGAAGACCGTATGACAAGGTGTATGCTGAGCTGAAGTCATCATATAGGAGACAAGGTAAGGGGTCGTCACACTCCGGGAGCGGGTATACAGCCGGCCGTAGCCTGTGAGCGTCTACTGGCAGTGCATCCGAGTCTATGATCTCTGCACGTAGTGAAACACACTGGTAAGTTACCTACTAAGCATGAACAAGGGGTAATATATTATATTAAAGCCCTTGGCACGAGATAACATCAGTACCACATAATTATTCACTGAGGAGAGGAAAATCCTGTACACACACCATACCGATGTGCATGTGCCAGTGAAGAGACCCAAAAAGGATATTAATTCAATGATGGTATTATTCTGCTGGGCCAGCCTATTTACACACATAATATAGCCAATAGTCTGTACCATGGCAGACATTGAAGGAATCTTGCTCGTTTTTTTCAAATTATTGCTAGATGATGGCTAGCCGTCGGAAGAGAAATATCATTCCTCTCAATATTGTCCAAAAACGAGGACGGAAACACCACATATCTAAAGAATTTGTGAATATCACTGTACATTCAGCAGTAGCAGCTCCACAGTCGCCTCACATCTCGGGGTCTGGATCGGCAAATCATGGTGACGGTTGTATTCAAGATCCTATGCCAGAATACTTGGCTGATCAATTGGAAGACCAAACGAGAATGTTGGATTCATCTCAAAGTCAGCATACCAAACGCCTGGTTAAGCAGAGCGAAAAGTGGAGAGAGAGTATCCATTCAGCTTTGAAAGCCGTAATCGAAGGAGAAAGTATGCAGAGTGACGAAACATGTAGTAACTGTGGTGCCCCAGCAAATGTGCGTTGTCGTCAGTGTGGGCCATACGCGTATTTTTGCTCTGATTGTGGTATAAGTTTTCATTCAAGATGGAATTATCATCATTATCCTGAGCTATGGAAGGTATGAAATTGGATCACATCTGTTACAGACACACTAATACTGGTAAATTATACATTTTATTCACTTTCATGTAGGATGGCTGCCAGTTTGTACCATTGATTCTGCCAATACCAAGTATCGGAACGCATAAATGTGACAGTCAAGCACATAGGAAGGTTACATGTTTCCACATTGAAGGTATATTCACTTGTATACTGAGAATTTTAGTACTGCTACTGTTTAATAGGGATTCCAAGGAATCTAAGTGTTGCATTTTGTCACTGTGAATCTGATATGGTGACACTCGTACGACTTAATTATTGGCCTGCCACACCCTCTCGTCCAAGCATTGCATTCTCATTTTCTCTACTTGACTGGCTGCAAGCTCTACTATTGGAGTGTCAAGTGCCTGTTCAAGATTTTTCAAATGCTCTTGAGTTTATTATTGCTACCAAGTATGACAAGGTACTTAGCTATCACATTATTATGATTTCTTTAGTTTATAACACTGGATATGTGTAGATGCCGTGCAACATCTACCCTGTTCTTATTGAAGCTTTTGAGGAATACAGGTACATGTACATGCTTGACTTTACACTGTCGACAGACTTGAACCCTGGTTCATTGTTTTAGATCACTGAAGGGCTCTATTGATCAGCTACAAGACATTTGTGATCTTCATAAATTTGCTGTGTGCCCTGCATGCCCAAAGGTATGGGTGTGCAATCAGTAACAATACAGTATTCTTGTGCATTGTATGCTTGTATGATATAGGATGATGATACACTACTTACTCTCTCAATTGATGCCAATTTTGGGCTTTGCCGAAAGCGATCAGCCGGAAAGAGTGTCAGTGGTCCAAAGACAAAGAATAAGATATTTATTGATCAGACAGAGGTTGACAATTATATGCAGAGTTATTCTTCCCATTCTAAAACTGGTGATGTGGACAAAGTAAGCTGTACAATACTTTTTGGCAATATAAATAACTAACTGATAACAATGCAGGCTTGTACCAACTTTTTAGCTGGCCATATGCTTCGCTCTAAGTCACGCTATTCGGCCTTGGATGAAACAGCAGTCATGGGAGCTGCCTGTAGACATGAGTGTCCTATACCTTGCTTCTTCAGCCTCAAGCATGGAGAAAGGTCAGTATTTTGTTATATGAATGTGATTGTGTTTGTGTGAGGCGTATGTACATGTATGTGTGTCAGATGGGGTTAATTGGGGTTAAGATAAACCCTAATATAATTGTAGGGAAGGAGGGTGTGACGAAATCCCTCCTTCCCCCCAATTTTATGCCGTTAACACAACAGATTCTATAAATAAATGCACCATACTATGTAGGATTGCTTACTCCGTGTACTTATGTGAGCAATTGCAACGGCTATTCCCGAAGCAGAAAGTGCAGCTAATGTATGATATTGCATGCAACCTTGAAAAGCACCTGAAGGTAATGACCATCTTAATGGTGTCTAATAGCTATTATTGTTTGAGTTTTTGTGTATTATAGACAAATGGTCGACTGGATATACTAGAAAACTTCGAGTTTGCAGTTCCTGTTTTTCATGCATATGGACATGAGTCTGCTTGCCAGGTATGGTAGCTTAATAAGGATACCAGGAAATATGTCATGACATCAAGCACATTGTAAATTTGCAGGTTAAGTACAACCCTCGAAATATTCTTGGATTTGGTTTGAGTGATGGTGAGGTTGTTGAGCGTGTGTGGTCATACTTAAGACGATTTGCAGCAATGACTAAAGAAATGCATCCGTCCCATCGCATTGACGTCCTAAGTGATGCACTGTCATACTACCGTCTGAAATCTGCACGTAATCTTTGTAAGTTTCATATCTATAGTTCATGATCACGTAATGTTATTCTGAGTTTCGTAGGGTAAACTGTTGCCAAAGCGATTGATAAATGCTAGAAAAGTAGGCCAAGAATCCACTCACCAGCTTCAGGAACTCATGGATAACTCTCCTGGTACAGCACTGAAATTCAACCTGCATGCACATGCATAGGATTATTCTTGAACGTACATGTATGATCTATAGAGTCTATATGTGGACAAGATGTTGCTCAATGGGCTGAAGAGGAGAAAACAGAGTTAGGACATTCCCAAAGATCAGAACCAGGTTAAGCCAGCTAACGATATTATGGTATTGATGTTGATTTTATTATCTATGTGAACACAGAGGAAGAGAGAATACGAAGTTTGGCAAGGGAGCGATGGTTTCTTCTCAGGCTCAAAAGCAAGTATGCTGGTATGTTAAGTATTGGCATGTTGCATGTGCATTCACTTTATTGTAACTATTTTGTAGCTGGCCAATCAATAGCCATCAGGCTCTCCAGAAGAATTAACGTGGTGACCAAACAGTTGAAATCAAAACTCGAAATGTTTAACTCAAAACATCCACCTGCTGAAAGGATGACATGGGAGGGTGTTACACGACTTGATGCTGATCAGCCACATACTATTCCACGCTGCTCAAAATATCAGGCAGTACGACTATTTCATAAGGCAGCTCGAGCCAACGAAGAAGAATTCAGGATTATTTCAGAGATGCGAAACACCATTAAGCATTACTTGTGTAAGCTTGAAGTGATATCTGCTGCAATACATGATATTGAACAAAATGGTGTTGCAACTACTTATCAAAAGGGAGCGCGGTCCCTACTTTTCACAAGAAAAAGACAGTGTGAGCTTGATCTAACAAGGCTTAACTCATTCATTAGTCATGGCGACTTTCCTGAATTAAGTCACTACCTTACAGAAGATGCTGACTGTGAAGAGCCTGAATTAGTACCTGAAGAAGTTGATGAAGATCCCATATTCAGTTTGGACAGCAGTGGGCTGGAAAGCGGTAACTGTTGCCAAGATTGTCCCGAGATACACAATTTAGACTCAGATGAGCTTAGCGCAATGTCCACGAGTTCAGAATTTGCTGATGACGAGGATTTTTTGGACTGTTCTGATCAGGAATGGGAAGATTTACCAACACAGACAGCTCAAGGGCCATCAAACCCTCCACTCTTGTACCAGTCTTCTGTTAAATCGAAGACCCCTACACTATCGTTAAATTCAAGGCAATCGTTGAGGTGTGTTGATAACCGAGAACCACTGTTAGTGCCAACGGATACAGATACAAAGGTGCTAAGTGACCGTCCTTCGTCAAGTAGTGATGAGGAAGAGTTAGAAGTTCAACATTGGAGAA